>ML675613.1:19319786-19382747 GCA_007922155.1 Mesoclemmys tuberculata | reverse complement strand
GGCTGTGTAGACATAGCCTTAGGTGTGTAAATCAACTAGGCTCTATAAAGTTGACCAGAGCAATACCTACATACCTTTATAACTCTGGGCCTTTGTGCCACAGTTCCTCATCTGTAAAAGGGGGTTAATAGTATTTCCCTACATCACAGAGGTGTTGTGAGGATAAATACATTAAAGATTGTGAGATGCTCAAATATTATGGTATGAGGGCTATATAAATATCTTAGATATGCAAATCAGAGAAGTTTGGGGATTTTTGGTCTCTCAGTCTGTACCTATAATAAGAGACCTGTCTAAAAATATAAAGTGGCAACAAAAGACTGCATCTCCAACTTCGTTAATAAGGCACTCTTAACAAAGCTATCGTCTAATGGATTAAGCAGAGGTTTGAGAGGCAGGAACTTCTCAATTTTAAACCTGGCTTTTCAATTTACTCACTCGGCATCCTTCAGGAAGGGTCACTTAATCCTCTAAGGGCTGGTCTACACTAGAGAGTTTTGTCAACAAAAGTCAGCTTTTGTTGACAGAATAGTGGAGGTGTACATCAGCAGTTATGTCATTCTTGTCAATTTCAGTGTTCTGCTGCAAGCCAGGATAGGAGAAGCCACAGGCAGCTGGACCTCGGCTCCCAGCAGGGAGGAGAGAAGCCCTGGGTGGCTTCTCCACCAGGTCCTGGGGGCAGGGGATAAGAAGCTAGGGCAGCTGGACTTCATTCCCCAGGGTCAAGAAGCCCTGGGCAGCTTCCCCTGGGAACGGGGAGAGGGAAAGCTCCTGGTGGCATCCTCCGGCTCCCGGCAGGGGAACAGGGGTAGGAGAAGCCTGGGGCTGGCTCCCAGAGGGGAGGGCGGGGGGAGGAGCCTACCAGGAGCATGGGAGCCTGTATCTCTCAGTTCCCCACACTGCCCCTCTTAGGTTGGTGGAAGTGCTCCTGGTGAGGAGGAGGGTAGTGTCAGCCATCACAGTAAAGTCAACCTGTTAGGTCGACTTATTTTTCCAGTGTAGACAAGGCCTGAGTATTTTCACCATCTATAATATGGGGAAGTAATAATTACCTAGTAGTAGGTAAGTGGTGAGCTTTACTTTGTTAATATTTAGCACTGTAAAGTTGTAAAAGGCTCACAGTCATTTCAAACATTCTCACTGAAGTCAATGAGAGTTTTGGATACAAAAGGTTGTAGGAGTGGACCTTTTGTTATATTTTACAGCACAATTTGATTTAATTTCCATTACTAGTTCTTGGATGTCTTACGGAGTTTATTTCAAAGCTAGGCACTTTACATCTTTTGATTTCTTTCTGTGAAATGAAGTCCTTAGTTGTTTGTTTAATTTTAGGTTTAAAATTTATGGTTAGTTTATGCATTTTTTCTTTGTTGTTTATTTTACTCACTAGTCAATTAAACTTTGTTGAATTCTTTCATAATTTCTTTGCAATTTGTTTTCTTTACAAATTGGACTGTTAAACTCACATCTGCATATGTTGTAACATCAATAGGTCCCTTCATTCCATGTTTTTTTTCTTGCTTAGCTATTGCTGATTAACTATTTATTTTTCGTGATAGTAGAATAGTAGTATGTTCGGTTTCTTTTACAGTACTGCTACTAAGACAACTAGGGCCATCTGGAAATGAGTCCTTGAGTCCAGTCAAGGTATGCTCAGTGCAAGACCTGCGGGAGTGAAAACTAGGTGTAAACTACCTTTCCTCTTTCTCAATCCTAGGCCAGGCTGGGGTCTGCTTTGACCCCAGTGTAACTAAAAGCAGACTAAATAGCTGCCATAATGAAGCCAGCAGGAATACTTCATTAGGGGCCATTTTGCTACCTCCTACTTGAAGAGGGCCAAGAGCATGGGACACACAGTTTGCTTTGCCAACTTTACACCATCCAAAGATTCTCCTTGACTAGAGGAAATTCCAGCTGCCCTACCTGGGCAGCTTTTTTGGCCTGGTTTACATAGCCCCAAAAGCAGTAAAAACATATTTGTCATTACTGTGAGCAGATTTGCTGAAATAAGAAAATACCATTTTTATATAGGCACCTTTCAGAATAGACCTGCATCTCAGTAATGAGTTTTAGCCAGGGTTTGGTGGGTATTCCCCACTTTTTTCAAAACAATGGTCCTGCTTTTAGATATATTTAATGTTAAATTAATATATAAGAGAGATAATTCTTTGAGCTTGTTGTTTCAAAAAATCAAAAACTGAAAATCTTTCAAGGGAAAACTCCAACATGAGAACTTTATATTGTGTTTGTGTCTGCCCTTGTTACGCAATCTAGTGATAATTATCTGATTTTCAGTCAGAGAGACCATGCATGGTGTAAGGTTTGAAGAGTTTACACAACAGGTTATTATATCCATATATTTTAGTGATGCTAGTTAATTTATTAAAATATTTCAAGCTCTGACGCTCCAGAGTGAAAATTTAAAAGATTCTAAGCCAGGTGTTTACTCTATAGTAAATTGAATAAACATGTTAAATCACTGTGGTTCCAATCCTAAATATACGTGCTCATGAAGCCCCATTTAAATCAATGTAATTGCAGGATTGGGGCCTGAGTCTCCTCATTGACCCACCTATAATATCTATTTAATTGTAAAAGAAACAGGTGAAACATTTGAATGACCAGACGACCTCTCTAACAATTCATGCTGAACCTGAATGCTGCTCTTATGATGTCTTCCAGGTAAAAATACTTTAACAAAAAGTCTCTCTTAAAAGACTCTACTGCTGTTACCTTTTTGCTGTCTCTGCTGCTGAGGGAGATACTGTTGCATCCATATTTTCAGCTGTTCATGAATCCACACAACCAGGGAAAAATAAAAACAAAACAAAAAACCCACACAGTTTCTTTTGTATCAAAGAAGTGAAAATATAAGTTATTTTAACAAAAGCAACTTTACCCCAAAATTTCCATTAATTCAAGTTCTTATCAATAAAACTGAACAGGATCAAAAATTGTCAGAAAAGGTACAAATGTATAAAAAAAATTGATAGTATCCATCTTTCCTGCTCTCTCTGATGCTTTGCATGTCATTTGTCTTATGTTGCTATCTCTTTGGAGTAGGAACCATGTCTTCATACATATTTGTAGAGCACCTAGCACAGTGGATCCCCAAGCTAGATTGGGGCCTCTGGGCAATGCCGTAATATAAATATAAGTGTTAAATAACGAGGTAGTGAGGATATATCAGTACAAAAATGGACCATGGATCAAAGGAACTCATAATGATTCTGTGCAAAGGGCTGGTGATGTATCTGCTATGAAGCATGAGGTATACCCAGGGTGTAATCCAGACTAATGAGTAGCCGTGCCACCCTGCCTGCTAATCTGGGGTGCCCTTTACAGTACTTGGCTGCTGTAGCCTCCAGTCTATACTGCTCATAAACAGCCTCCAGCTTACTAGTCGCTCCCAGTTATGTCTGTGTGTGCGCTGCAGCCAGCCACATCTTGGCTTTTAGTAGTCATGATTATATATATTATATATATATATTATATTGACCTACACACATCCAGTCCTAGATTTCCCCCCAGAAATGCATGTCCCGTACTGTCCAGCCCTCTCTTGGACAATGCAAATTATATAAAGTCCATTATTGTTTTAATAGAAACAATATGCATGTAACTTGCCACCCCAAATAGAATTTCCTGGACACTTCAGTTCAAACACATTTGGATTGGATAAAACAATAAATCAAATTTATTAACTACAAAGAGGGAGATTTTAAGTGAGTACAAGTAATGAGGCATAAAAGTCAGAAATGATTACAAAAAAATTAAGATAAAACGCAACTGGTGCAGAGCTTAATAAACTATCTTAAATTCAAAGCAAGGTTTTCTCACTACATGCTTTCAGTAATATTTTTGATCAAACTTCTTAGTTCAGGACTCCTTCCACAGTTCAGTGGCTGCTTTCTTTGTCCCTTTGGTGAACTGATGGGCAGAGAAAGAGAGGAGGGGTGCCTTAGGGTCTCTGCCCCTTCTTTTTGTATTTCTATCCCGTCCTGTTCCCTTCCTTCTTCCCCTCCTCCCCCGCCCTTCCGCCCCGCCCCCCGGCTTCCCCCTTTGAGAAGTGTTTCCTGCTGCGAGCAAGGCTGTATGGAAGGAAACTCCATGATGTTTCTTCACTAAGATTTAGATTTTTTGCCTCTGCCCCCTTTCCTGCCAAACAATGGCTGCTTAGCAGGTAATGGTCCAACAGCATTGTTTACACCTGGCTGAGGCATCAGCTTGCCCTTCTTCTTTGTGGAACTGGTTTGGCCACTTTCCAGACTTCTCTGGAAAACTTACATTTAGGCTTTGTCTACACTACAAAGATAAGTCGACTCATGTTAGGTTGATATACAGCTATCGCATTAATTACTGTGGTGGCTGTGATGGCCACACTGTCCTCCTTGGGTCAGTGGCATGTATCTTCACCAGGAGCATTTCCACTGACCTAAGAGGGGCAGGGTAGGGAGCTAAGACCCAATCTGAGAGCTCTCAGCTCCGCTGGCAGTTCTCTGTGGGAAGCCTGTCTGCCCCACAGGCTCCAGGGCTCCCAGCGGGCTTCCCACCCCGCTCCCTGTTCCCACTAGGAAGAGTCCAGTTGCCCAGAGTTTCTCCCCTCCCTGCTGTATTGAAATATATTACTGGATACAAACACCCAGAATTGCAGGTGATGGATAGTTATATTTGGATAGCATTAAGTTCTGTGGGTTAGTATGTTCTTTATAGAACCAAGCTAATAAGATCATGTCTAAAAAGTGCATAATTAGAGCATTAAAATGTCTAATTAATATGGTATATTAAATTGCCTGGAAGCAGGAAATAATGTGCTTTGCACAAACATATTAGACTCACTGAAACCCCTTTAACATTTGCACAAGAACAGTCTGAACTTTGAATTTCCTCCTTTTTTTTGGCCTCATTCCAACCCTTAATATTGCTGTTAGCATGTTGTTTTGTGTGAGTACATACAAACATCTCTTATTGAAATTATGGGGCTTCGTGGATCATTGATGGCATAGACTGTAACTGCTCTGTTATTGTCTTTATCATTCATTGTGTCATTTTGGTGGTTGCCAAGTATTCCTATTAACTCTGTGTACTATACATTTTTGGCATTTTGATGAAAAGCAGACCTGCATGTACACTAATCACAGCTTCAAATAAAATAACTTGAGTTTAGGAACCATGTCATGTTGCTCTACAGTTACTTTCTATCCATTAAAGAGCTGAGATGGCCGATAAAAGGAAAAGAAAGTAAACGCAAAATGTAGTATCTTTGTGGTTTAGGAGACCAAAAACTATTTTAAAAATAGTGCAAAGACGTGTGAAACCAATCATTTGTTTCTACAGAATTCTTGCCATATCTTTATTGAGAGAGGGAGAGGTATATGGCAAACCAGTTAGTACCGTGTGTGTGATTCTTCTATATTTGCTATGTGTCAGATGGCCAAACCGTGGCCCTTTTACAGTTAAAAGGGTGGTTCATGGAGCCCCATATGCCTCCCACCATTCTCCACCTATCAGACTGGGGTGGGAAGCTCAGAGCTCTTGCCTTGCAGCAGGGTGGTGGAGCTAGAGGATTCTGCCCAGCAGGGAGTAGGGTCTTGGTGGGTCAAAATGTTTGGCCACCCCATTGTATATTATAGTGTGCTACAGTATTGAGACACTGTAATATACCTAGTGAATGAAATAGCCATTGTGTCTACTTATGCAGCTTTTACCCCAGCTTCCCACCTGTAAGGATCTATCTACTAGCAGCTGGGAAGTGTAATTCCCAGCTTGGGTAGACAGACATACACATATAGCTCTGCTCAGTGCCTGAAAATAGCAGTGTGACCACAGCAGCTTGGACTAGCTGCCCTAGTATATACCCAGGGGGTTAAATAGGATTGTGGTCAGGTGCCTAGCCCATGCCACTGCCTGTGTAGCCACAGCTAGATAGCTAATTTTAGGGCATTAGTTTGATCTCAGCAACTGCGTGTATGTCTGCGTGAATTGGGAATTAAACTTCCCAGCTGCAGTGTAAACATAACCTGAAAGGGAGGACACGGGGATCCGCACCTACCTTTGTCTGACCCCAGGTCCTCCCCATTGCATGTTTCCAAGCTCTATACTATTTGCATATTGGCATCCAAATCCTGCCCCCCTTTCTCTTTGTAGCAGAGCCACTCTAAGTCAGCTGCTTTGGGATACTGTTCTTTTCTGCAATGAAGGTAAAGGCAGGGTTCAGTCCTATGATGATTGACTGACTGGCCAGTATGCCAAATTGTGCCTTATAGCTGCATGAATTGTTGTTTCTTTGGATAAGAAATTTATAACGTTGACTCTGTGTTTTGAATGTTTTATTTCATAGGGAGTTTGCATGAAAGATGTAGTAGGATGGCCATAAGAACATAAAGTATTTTATTAATCTTTCATGTGCTGTCATCTCTAAAACAACAACAAAAAGCCCTGAAACAGAATCATAGTTGCTTAGTCATTTGGTTGCTGTAACATTTGGTTAACCTTTGGTTCAAACCACTGAAATCTTGGCAACAAAGTCTTCGAACATAATAAAGTGTGGTGTTGGAATAAATGCTATAAAATATCAGCAAAGTTCTGGGTTTTGTCAACATGTTGTGTGGACCTGCACAAAGACATAAAGGTAGACACATTTTTAAGGTAATGAGCCAAGAATAATTTTGATTAGAATGGCAGACTGATATTTAAACTTTTCAGGGAAAGAACGCAGTGCAAGAGGCATAAAACTTTTTTATAACGAATTGTGGAAAATAAGGGCATAAACAACCCCCACTTGAAAATCTGCGTGTGTTGTGAAAATGTTATAGAACCCCTGGCATCAGTTTTTGCTAGTGCGGCCCAGACTTAGAGTTCTATGAATTGGTTGCTAAGCTGCACGGGGAAAACATTTTGTATACCATATTGATGATTGATTTGGTAATATTGTCAACCTTATCCACAACCCTTATCACAGTGGTAGGTTCTTCAATGTAGCTAATACAGTGGTTCCCAACCTTTTTGGCTCGAGGGTCACAGATATAATTTTTACAGCCCTGAAGGGCCACCAGTGTCTGCCAGAAGCCTCCTCCTCCCTCCCCTTCCCCCCCCCGCCCCCCATCACTGCAGCCAGATGGAAGGAGTTCAGAAGGGAGGCTGCTTCCCTCCTCGCTGATCTTTGGTCCCTCTGGCTGCAGTAGGGAAATTACATGTGTCCTGTAACATCATGTGATCCACCTGGGTCCATAGGCAGTGACTCCCTTCTGCAGCCAGGGAGACAGGAGATCAGTGCTCTCCTCCCTCCAGCTCCAGCAGGGACCCCAGAGCCAATGGACCCAGGCAGAGCACTTTGCCATGCTCCCTGCTACAGCCAGGGGAGCACTGATCTCCCGTCCCCTTGGCTGCAGCAAGAAGCCTGCACTGGGCTTGTAGCCCCAAGGCAACACGCTCCACCTGGGTCCTTAGGCAGCAGCTCCCTTCTGTAGCCAATGGGAGGGGGGTGGCGTGCCTCTTTGAAAGTTCCCACGGGCCACAGGTTGGGAACCACTGAGCTAATAGAACAAAATATTAAAGAGCAACTTGATTTAATATTTCTTTATCCTTTCTTTGTAGTTGGAAATGGACAATACACAATAGAACAAGAACCTAATTCTTGATTTTTCTGTACTCCGCTGATAGATAATGATTTTTATCTGAACAGCAGTTGCTGTCTTAGTTGCTGTGACTCTAGCACATCTGGCAGTACATGTAACAAATCGAAATAGCTTCATCTCTAGCTTCTTTAATCTTTAGAACAGGAACAACGCCTGTTGAAAGAGCTAATGGAAACCCCTTCCCCCTCATTGGGCTTATTTCTGTGAGGTACTGAGCACCCTCCATTCCTGTTGCTTTCAGTGTCAGTTGAGGCACTCATCACCTCAGAGAACTGGGCCCACTCTGGCCTTTCAAAGTAAGTTGCATACGGCTAACTTTTTATCACCATATCCAGATATATGGATGAAGGCAAGCTGATATTATAGAAAGTTAGAATGTGGTTAGGGTAACGATTTTCCAGAGCCACATTTTTACTGGCTGGATGGCTTTTTAGTGATATCACAACCATTGTCCAGCAGAGTCGGGAACAGTATCACTGAGGGTGGAGGAGAGGAAAATCCTGATTCATTTGTTTAAAAGATTATAAAAATTAGAGAGAGGCTTGTTTGTGTCTTTCCCATGACTTTTTCCAGTATGTAATACTTACCACCATTTTTTAGGAGCTTTAAGATGACAAAAAATATAAAAATGTCACCAAAACAATGACAATATTCTTCCCCAGACAAAATCCTTCAAGAAAAAGAAGAGAACCCCTTCCTTTTCAGCCTATGTGATTCAAAAAGATGTGTGTAAATAAATAAGCTTTGCAATATGCAGTGTAGGTCAAGAAATTGTGTTTCTTTTGGTCCAACTGAGGAATCCAGTTCTAGAGCTGATGGCCTGGCACAGCAGATGCTGTGTCCTCTCATACAAATTCTGAGGACAGTTACTTTCAATAGACTGATTTCAGCTGTCAAGACAATATACAGAGAGAGAGAGAGAGGAGACTATGAAATCATTTCATACAAAGTTCAAAGATTTTCTTAAAATATTTAATGCCCACCAACTCCTGCCTATTACCTCGACTTCCTGTAGGCTTCCCATCTGTTTTTCCTATGGCTCTTTTAAGTGTATCCTTTTAAATTAAGAACCTAAACTGAGATGTGTAAATTAGATCCACATTTACCATACTATGGTAAAGTTACCCTTATTCTCATCATTCCAGAGGTGGAGATTGGTAATGAGTGCCAATGCCCTGTTGAGTGCCCTGTTGAGTGCCCTGTTGAGTGCCTTGACCAGGCTGCAAGGAGAAACCCTGGTTTTTCTTTGGAATCCTCCTTCTTTGGAGTTCTTTGGGAATACAATCATATGACTACATTTTGGGAGTTGATTACCGTTTATTTGCAAAGAGTACTGGAGAGTCCTAGCATTGATAATCCTCAGGTTTGCACATGATGAGCTGTCCAAGTCTGGCTAGGACAGTCATCAGGAAAAATTGTTAGTGGGTCCTTTTTTGTGATCAGGAGGAGATGCTTAATGGAGTACTGGAATAAACAGTTTTCCACCTCTGAAAATGATCAGATTAAAAGTCACTCTAGGTAATTGCAAAAAATTAATTTACAAAATGAGAAAATTCCACAAGACTTTTGATAAATATTGGGTGATTATCTAGACACGACTTAAATTAATTTATAAAGCCTGTCAGTTTGACACTAGTATAGCATAGTACCTGCTCCAGGAAAGGTTAAGTAATAAAAGGACTGTACACCACTGTGTAATTGAGACGTGAATTCCATCTATTGTCTTGTCAAATATCTAAAATGAAAGTGAGGTTAGGACTCACATATGATATCAACATACCATCAGAACTGACTCACTTAAAATCATATTAGGTGCCAGCCATATTAGGTGATTCTTGAAGGATGATCAAGGAAGAGTGAAAGAACCCCTTTGAAGCTTTTTCAGCATACTCTAAATGAAGAATTTCTTCCTAAATCCAAATATGGTCACTGGATCACACTATGCATCTGAGGAAAGATTAGCAATACTTAATCATATGAAATATTCTGATTATCACTTGTATCAAAAGTCAGACTCAGCAACAATTCACTTGGCTTTTATTCAATCTGAAGCTTCCTGGTAGTTACGCAATAAAGGTGGAGAGCTGTGGGGAGATCTCTGTGCTTTGGGTGGATACACTTTTCCACAGACATCTGAGAGAAGGCCATTCCTGTACACAGGCAGAGTTTGAATCTGCTATTGATGCCCACCACAATTATGTAAATAAAAAACCCACAAGTCATTCTGGAAATCTGGTGCTATCTGACGGGGTCATATGATGATCCTCAGATACACTGAAATTGGCACTATTAATTGGTGTGACAATAGCAGTTGACTTATTTTTAGTTTTCACAACTCAATGGGTTATATTGTTAAACCTGATTTAATTCAACTCTGTTTTTATCTATAGATTTGGTTTCCTTGACATATTGAAAATTTTCAGGTTCAGTTACTGATTTTCAATTTTAAATAGATTGAAAGCTTTGTGTTTATTTTCAAAGCTCAAGGCATGACTATATAATTAAAATGAGAAAAAGAAAAGCATGTACCTCAGCTCATAGTTTTTCAATCAGCAAAAGATTCTGTCCTTAGCAGCGATAGTATAGGTTGAAATTCTGGCAGGGCCTTTAACCCTGTTCAAGCAACTTGATCTGAAAGACAACATGAACAAATCAAGCCTGATAAAGTAAAAAATGAATGATTGAAGAGTTTTCAAAAAATTTAAGCCCAGTGGAAGAAGGTTTGGCTGAAGAGAAACGGGTTTGGGGAACTCACAGAAAACATGGCTGGAATATTTGAGATTGAATTTGAATAGTGTACAAGAATTTGTTGCAAGCTGCTTACCATTGTAAAATTTTGATCTGTTACAAATTGGTTTGAGTATGTAACCTTTTTGAAATAATAAAAAACTAACAACTTGAACAGAAACTAGTTTTGGATCATGTGATGTGAAGAAAAAAGCCTTTTAGTGTTAGTTGTTACACATGAAAATCCTCACCTTACTATCCAATGTGTAGGTTTGATGGGGCCAGTAATTGTAGAGACACCTTTTGGGCCCTGGTTGGGGTTTTAGATCTTAACTGGAAGCAACTATGCTCCTCTTCCTTTCTTTCTCTCTTGTTTCACTCTCCCCACACCCCCACCCCTTTTGTTGTTGTTGTTTGTTGTTAGCATGTCATGCTGTTTTTTCTCTTTTCATACTCTTTCTCCTGCTTACAGTACGGGAAAGGAAATGGGTAGAGTGTGGGGAGGAGGCTGTCACATACTGCATATGGAATCAGGATCCCAGGAGTGGTATAGACATTGTTTCAGCCTCACCCTTAACCAAGTTCAGAATCTCTGGTTGTGCTGTGGGCCAGTCTGATCACCAGTTTGGAGGTTTGAAAGGGATTTTTCCCACATGGCAAAATTGGCAAGCTGCCATGTGTGTTTTTCACTGTCCTTCTGGCATCCAGTAAGTCAGGTTTGAAAGTTTTAAACTATAATAGCTGCACTGTTGGCATGTTCCCGTGCAGTTGGAGGTTACAAAGGTACAATTAATTGTAATCCAGTGGGCTGCTTGCGCATTGGTTTTGTGCAATGCATGGGAAGTAGGTATTCTTCTGTGCCTCGCTCTGCTTAATGTGAGCTGTTTCATTAGTGAGAGGAGAGACTGATCACAAGATACTGTTTTCTCGTGCCAGATTAATAAATGCATAAGCATTGCTGGTGTGAATGCTCAATATATGAATTCAAAATTGATTTCTATTATTATTCTCACATGAGGCCTTGAAATTTCCTCAAAGATGCGTGGAAGTACACTCAGTTGTATGAATGTTCATGGGAAAGGAACTCAAAAGTGGCATAGGTATGGCTGAAGCAAATTCGTTAAAAATTTCTAGTGAACATTCACAGAAAATGTTTTGCAATATTTTCCAACCTCTATTCCTCCTTTCTTAATAAAACAAACACTTAATCCTAATACTTAGTCTTCCCAATTTCCCAGAGCTCATTTATTCTCCCTGCAGATTTTCTGTTGTCCTCTTCCCCCCCCCCCAGCTATTTCCAGTTCTGAAAAAACACATTAATATCTCCTTGTAGAAGCTGTTTCATTGTGAATTGAACCTAACTCCAGAAGTTGTGATGTTTGTCTGACCTGTGTTACCAGACATTTTTCCATCCACCTTGATTTTTCTGGCTGTTTGTCTCACTGTCTTAGTGTGTTTCTATGATTTTTTCAGATAAGAAAAGAAATCACAAATTCTCAATAATCCCATTCAAAGCTCCATAAACTTTTCATTTTTTAGAAAGTTTCTAGCTGTTATGGTAATGAAGATAGTCTTACCTGAAGCCAAGATGTAAGTAGCTCTCAAGTGTCCATGCAGAGGCATGAGTGGCTTTATTCCCCAGCACAGCTATATTAGGGCTAGCGTCAATCTATCCCTTGGTGTATTTGAAAAAAATGTGGTATCACCTTTTGATTTTTTTTCCAACTAAGGTGATAATTCTTGCTTTTTTTTTCTTTTCTTTTTTTTTTCCCACGACTAAACAATGATTTTTCAAACAGTTTTATCATGACAGACAACCAGCTTTACTGATTGATCATCATTGCAAAATTCTGTTGCGTCACTGTCTATGTTTGGGAAGTCAGGATTTGTTGTATAGGTCATATGCAGAAACTGATGTTTGTGAAATTTCTTACTATCCTCAATTAATGTGAAATGTCTGAGAATTGGAACACAGAGAGTTTGCTTAATTGAGGATAAAGAGTTCTTCACTTACTCCTTCAGCGAGTTTCTCCAAATGTAACAGGATTTTTATATACTGTTCCAAAGAAAGTTGTGGTATTGTAAAGTTCAACTCATTACTACTGTCATCCAGTGTTTAGCAGTATGACTGTACAGCTTGCTTTTCCTCTTGCTTCCGTGGTCCTTGGTATACAAGTAAATTTCCAGGCAGTACATTTTCCTGAAAAACTAGTTTCCTTCTATACTTTTTGCAAACATGTTTTGTGCCTGGTTGAAGTGAGCACATAGTGGTTTAGTTATGTGATAACTTCTGTTTCTCAATTTTCCTCCATAAGTACTAGCGTTATCTGTTGTAGTAGTGTAAGTAAACAAATCCCTATCATACAGTGCATTCATTAAAGTGAAACCATTATTAACAATAATAAAACAAAAACCAAATAGTTTGTCTTTCTGCTCAGCTTGAAGATGATTGAGGGTGCATGGGTCTTATTTAAATAATTTGTGAGAGAGATCCAGTGTGGAGTTAAAACCATGCTAGGTTTAGGATGATACTCTACAAAGATGTGTATGGTCTCATTCACCAGATCATTGTTTCTTCTAAAGACAATTAGTGACCTTAGAAGAATGCTTCTTGAAAATTATTTTCTAGGTGGCATATTGTGTAGCAGTGCCAAATGGCTTTAGGAAAAAACATTTCAAGACCTGTATATTAATGTAATATACAGTAATTTGCCAAGTTCGGTGCAAACATTTTTGAGTTAGCAACTACGTATGGATTATTGGAAGGATGTAATATAGTTCATCTCTCAAGGCATATGGTCTCCCAATAAGAGCTTTGGCCCTTTATCAGTCTGATGGGATGAGAAAAGGAATATTTGAAATGAGATTGAAAATACATACCCTGGATTATATTACTGTAAAAAATAATATGAATAGATCACATCACTGAAAATATTTGCAGCAATGGAATAAAATGCAATTATTCTGTTGATCTGAATTTGAGTGATATGTGTGAAAATATACAAATGACTTGATGTCTTATTTATTATTATTTGTATTATCTTTTTGATAATAAAAAAGAAGGAACCAAAATACCATGTAAGTTTAATATAAGATTTCATTAGTGCAGGTAGAAATATAAATAGATCCTGAAATAAATTTGGTGTAGAGCGCTGGACTCAGTAATGGAATAATATTTGTGTCAACCTGTGGATATAGTTGTGTGTGCAACACATCTTATAATCATAACTTAAATCTGATACATTATTTTTTATACTTATTTGGATGCCAATAGACTCAAAAAGCAGGAATTTAAGAATATTGGCATTGATCATTTTAACACAAAAATTGATGAATGTTTTATAAGATAGTAGATATTTGTGATATGAAGTTCTGGGATAAAGTTACTGACCGGGGCTAGGATTTTCAAAGCGGTATGTGCCCAGCTCCCAATGAGTTTCAGTAGGCTTCTTTGAAAATCCCAGCCCAGGTCTGTACAGTTTTGGGTACTGGTAGAGATCTCAGCCTACAGCACACAAGGATTCTAATTATAGGTCTTCCTATTTTATGTAGATGCTCCAGTCTGATAAACACATGAAAACTGAATTAACAGCTAGCCTAGATAGAAGTATTTTTCCAACCTATGTTACTAGTTGAACACTATCTTGTCCATCTCCCAGTAAATTTAGAATTTCAAAAAATTGGTGCTATTTTTAAAAATTATAATCTGAAGATTTTGAAGAAGGAAGTAAACTGTCTAAAACTGTTCCCTGTAAGGTTTTTAAATACTAGCTAGACTTCTATTTTACTGAATGTTTAAGTGGTCAACTTGATATTCCATAAGACTAACTTGTATAAAAGAATGTTTTACGACTCTAAAAAGTGTTGATGATGAAGCTGACTTTTAAAACAAACATCTAGATTGCTCAAAATGAAAACCGATTGAATTTCTGCAATGGCAGAAATCTGTGGAGCACATATCCAAGAGACCTTCTACCATCAAGATTAATTTGACAGTCCAAGGAGTAACTATATAAGGGTCTGAATTATGAAAACTGAGTTACAAGAATATTTGTTGAGACGTTACTATGTGCACACTTGGTACTGTACCAAGACATTTCTAGTAAGTGAGTTTTTGTTAGGTTCTTGTATCTTACCAGGAATCACTGATATGTATGTTTACTTTCTGGTTGCCCACAATACTTATTATTTGTGTTATATCGCTGAGATTTCAGAATGAGGTTGAAGAATTGTATCGTGTGATAATTTTGTGAGCCCAGTTTTTATTTATTCCCTAACTCATTTCTTTGTATTGAGATGATGATTGTAAAAGTAGGGAATTAAATAGAAAAAATGCTTGTATGTTCTAATTTGCTGCTTTTTCTCTCGGGGGTATATCAGTTTTCTGTGCCTTCTTTCTGTTTAGCTTAAGTAGACTTAGAGGGGGGTTGTTCGGTATTTTGGGGGGCAAGCATCAAACTCAATTAAACAGAGGACATGTGACATGGCTGAAGTCATGGTTGTGCAGACTTTTATTTAGGAGGTTGAAAGTCTCATTCTTTAAGTTTTCTGAGCTTTGTTTTATATTTTTCTGTTTTTACATTTTAATTTAAATTTTTGCTGGTCATCATGAGAAAATCTCTAAGGCTGATCATTTACCAGTATCATTGTCATTATTTAATGTTGTTTATAAATATGAACTTTTCACTTAATTATGCTTAAAGGAAAACATTTATCTGTGATGATACAACAGCTCCAATGTGGGTATAATGTCATGTTGTCAGATACCTGACTTTAGGAAGGCATTTGGGAAATATATTCATATATTCACATATTCACATATGAATATGAATATTTATATATGAATATAACATATTCTTATATTCAATATATATATAGGAATGTTTCAGAGTGATCAGAAGCTGGGGTTTTTGAATGAGCCACTTTACTCTGCAACTCTGATTAAATTAATTCATAGGCTGCATGGACGTGTGTGTGTATACACTCATTTCAAGTTACTGTTTATGCCTCTCTCATACATGGCCATTACAGACAATACAAATACCAAATGCATCAATAACCTTAAAAACAGAATAAAAAAACTTCCCCTATAACACTATAGGGTTTCTATCATGGTCATCTTCCCTGTCCTCAATTAATAATGTTCCTGGACCTAAGAGAGCAGGTGAGTCTTGCACAATGTCCTAAATATAAGCAATTCTGGACTCTAGTAACCAAGACAGGAAGCAAATTCCTGAGTAAAATAGTTCTCACTGAGAACATCCTACCGTCACCTCCCTCAGTCCCCCCTAATTACACCAATTCTCATAAATATAGATGCTGTTGTGTTGCATGGTTAGAGAGAGTCTTCCAGGTAGATTGGACCTGAACTGTTTAGGTTATTTTAAGTCAAACCCAACAACCTCTCACCTGAAAATCAGCTGTTAACCAATTGAGATCATTGCAAACAAGTGTTAATATGCACTCTCTATGAAAAATCATTCAGTAAGCAAGCTACCTCATTCTGCACTAGTTGTCATTCCTGGATCGTTTGAAGGTGTAACCCCCTGGAGAGTACATTGCAGTATGTAACTGCTGGATGATAAAGGTAGTGATAATATAAGTGCAAAAATAGGATGCAACTTTCTTGCTAAGTGCATATTGACAGCATCTTGACAGCTACTGCTTCCTCATTCAGAAACTCTTTATAATGCCATATCCTCATGATGTGAGCTTTAAATGCAAAGAGCATACAAATCCATTTTCAGGAGTGCAAATATAAGAGTAGATTCTTCCCTGCAGATGAGCTCTGCATATAATGGGAAATCAGTTGTGACTTGCTGATCTGTGCTGGTCAGGGAAATTTTTGTCTATGTCATGCAGTAGATTAGATGGAATACACTGGTCCCTTCTAGCCTTAGAATCTAGGAAACCAGAGCAGCTGCTCTAACTTACATCATTAGCACAAGATCCCTAAGTGACCATCCATCGATGGAGGATGGGGGAGCAGAGTTTACTTTCTGTAGCCTGCCTTCAGTATGTCTCCTCCCTTGTCTGATGCCTCATGCACTAGAGGTGGAGGGACTACAGACACACCTTTGCCAGCTGTACATCAACAGAGAAAAGTGATAATAGCAGAGCTGAGAACATCAGCCATTTCCACCATTTATTTTGGTTGTTTCTTCCATTCTAGAAACATTCTCCATTTTATCTGAGTTGAATTTTGGCCAGTTAGTCCTCTCCAAAGTTCCATTTTTCCCTGGGTAAAATGCACTAGGCAGATCTAACAAAATAGATTAAGTGCTACAATACAGCCATTGGGAGGTTGGAAGACAAGGATGGGGAGAGAAGTTAGGGGTTGAGAATAAGACAGAATATTCATGCAAAATTAATTTTTAAAAAATTAACTATGAGATTTTCCCTTCCTTACTCAGCTTCCGTGATGAAAAACCATTCACTCTGAATCAGGGAGTCCAGAAATCGCATGTCTTTAAAAATATTAACTTCAAACATTTTGCCCAATCTTGTATATAGAAATGTCAGAAATGTGGATTTTAATAGAAAATTTAGAGTTTTTTCAATGAAAAATAAAAAATCCTTCAACTGAAAACTAGATATTTTGATTTGGAAACACTGCCCACAGTGCATTATGGGGTTGTAGCTAGTTGTACCATGCCCCATTCTTCTCTGTGGCCCAGTTCCCTAGTCTGACTACATCTTTCATGATACACCACAGTCTCCTCCTCTTGCTGAGCAGTTGTGGTTCATCATGGGAAATGTAGTCGGAGTGAGAACACTGGTCCGTACAGGAGCAAGTGGGCATGAGGCACCATGGCAGCATTTTCAAATCAAAATGTTTCATTTTTTGGCCAAAAACCCAGGTGAAAAGATTATTACATGTGTTCAGTTTTCCAATAAAAGGTTGACCTTTATTTTTCTTCGTGGAAAGCAGACACTGTTCACACAAAAATATATTAAATCAAAAATCAGTTTGCCATCAAAAAAACTATTTTTGATGGAAAATTTTTACTAGCCTTGCTTATAGGCCAAACTTAATAACAGTGATGGCTTGAGCAGAGATCGCAGGATCAGGCCCACAATCTTTTGACGAGTTTCATTTCAAATATATGTTGACCACTGATCTTTAAATATAAAATTGCTCCAGTCTCCTTTTGTTTTAAAATCTTTTGAAAAAGTAGAGAATCAACTTTTTAGTTAACCAAAATATAAGCTGATGATGATATTCTGAAATTTAGTGTAAAGTAAGACCCTGAGGCAGGTTTTCTTAAAAACAAAAAAAAAAAATACAGGAAATTCTAGTGTTGACTATGATGTATTATACAAATAAACAAAAATGAAATGTGTGAAATATTAGTAGGAAATTAAGGTCAATTTCACTGAGAGAAAAGCAATGAAATATAAATTATTCAAGGAATTTCAATGTGTTATATTTTTTATGCTTTTGAGAGTTAGTAAATTCCTTGGAGTGTTGGGAACAGAGATGCTGCTGCACAGCAAAGGGATAGTGAGTACACATTGTGTATTTATGAACTGATTACCTAATAGATAACAACTGGACTACACTGGAATGTTTCAACTATTTTAATAGCCTTTCCATTATTCTAAGGATTTTTTCCATTGTTCCTTAACTCAATTAACTAGAATGGCTGTAAAGTGGTTTACAAAGTATTTTTTATTTATGTTTTGCAATCACTGCACCAATGTTTTACTGCACCATAGATTTTAGACAAACTCTGCAGTATAGAAACATCTTGTAAATTAATAACTCTTTGTGTGTGAATGTTTAATGACTATTGATCACTAGTTTGTCATGAATTGTAATATATCCCATAGTTTAATTTAAAAAATATTTGTCAAATACTTTTAGAAATTATTGTGCGGGACTTTGTATCACAGCTGGTGTAGTTTAAGGTTTGGACAGAGTCACTGCGAATGAAGCCCTGCTGTGAAATAAAAGTCAAAAGGCATCTTGGCATCCCAACCATTTCCTTGGGAGAAGATTACAGCCTGAGTGTGTTGAACTTTATTGCCATGGGCCTCATGACAGTATTCAGAAACATGCATGGCATTTTTGTTAAAGAAACTCAGATGTGCTGAGACACAAGGGATGGCATTCTTGTATTTATCAGTGTGTTAAGCAGAAAAATTAAAAACAACTTTTACACTCATTACAAATGAACTGTAATGGGGTACAGTAAAAATACAGAAGAAATTTATTATTTCTGTATGTAGGAGTTGTTTCCTTGTTCCCTAAATATTTTTTTTATTAAAAAAGGGTAGAAGAACAAATCTTAACCTTAGATTGTGAAAAATGTATGCATTGTCAGATAGACACCCACCAGCTCTCTTTCTAGTACAGTGATGTTGCTTGCGTTGGCTTGCTGCTAGACCAGAAGGGTTGTGGGACCCACAAAGCGAAACGTTCTGCATTGTTAACTCATCATCCATATATAGCTAGGTTAAACTTTTTAAAATGTAATAAAAATTAGGGGCTTGCATGCATCTGTCCATAATTGCATCCATGACTCTCTTCCCTGCAGTCTCCCTCAACAAGTCTGCACAAACCTATGAAAGGCCAGAACTTAGCATAGCAAAGTTTGAAGTAAGCTAAAACAATCTTGGCAGAACTTCCTAGTGTCTGGGATGGCATCCTGCAGCCTCTCACGCACGGATCTGTTTTGCTTGTTTTGTAGACTCCCAGCTCTCTTGTTGGCTAGTGAAGTGATGAATACAGCTTGTTCCTGGTTCCAGCCATGGCCCCTTTATACCATTTTGATGATGTAGAGGGGCCAGAAAGCCAACTTAACCAACCAGCTTTTGGGATTCCCCTGGGGTGAAGTAGACAGCTCTGTGTCTTACACCCTAAGAATACCTATTATGGGTCATGGTTGGGGCATATTTTTTCCTCGGATTCCAGGATGATGTAATGTCCAGTTGGGGATGTAGCACCTGGTGCATCTCAGGGCAGAGCTGAGGTTAGTCTAATTTGCACCTTGTGTTGAACCATCTGTATCAGGGAGTCACACAGGTTTACTTCTTGTCTTGCACTGTACTGAGCACACACACCTGCAGCTTGAGCCCGTAGTATCTTTCCAGCCAGTGGTCACCTTTGCAAGAGGTGATAGTAGAATGTAACCTCTTCCCGTTTAGTTACTGAGGGTCATTGGAGCTCTGACCTGGCCGGAAGACTAGCTAGAGGTATGTATCACTTTAGTAGGAGTAACTGCAAAATGTTCAAGGGGACTTGTGGAGGACATGACTTGGTGAATTGCCCCCTCTGCTCTGTAAAATTTCTCATCATAAAGTTTTCATAAAGTGTAAGACATTTGTAGTTGTGGTGTTTGCACCTACAGGGCTTGGGCTACATATGGTTACATCAGATAAATTGGGGAGGGATTGCAGGCAGAAGTAGTAGTTTGAGTAGTGAGGAAAAACTGCCTTGCAATACTACAAAAATCTGATGTGAAATGTCATACATTAAGTAAAAATGGCAGACAAAGCCAAATATGCATATTTCACATATGCCCTGATATGCAAATATTGAAACACATTAGTGAAGTCATGTAGATGCATTTTGCTTGATCAGGGTTGTTACTTGATTTCGCATAATAAACATCATCTTATTATGTCTATCTTTGCTTTCGCCCCTTTATGTGATATATTCTGTTCCTGCATCATGTGTTGCTTCTGCCTAATCTAAACAAAAACACTCTTTTATTTCCCATGTAAAGTGCAATGCACACAGTGTGCTGCATACAGACATTATAAGGTAATTATACATTTGTTATATGAAAAACAATCTTGAATTGTTTAAACTTTTTTTAGAATAAAAAGTACCCATGTGAAATGTTGGATATCATGACCACACTCAAAGGTTTTAAAAACAGGTCAACATAACAGTGAGAAAAGACAGCTCAATAGAGGCTTCACAACTCTGACAACCCTGTAGTTAGAGAGATGAGGGCGTAGGTCCTGTATGTGGATCCCCCATCATTGTCTTCCTCTATGCCTCACAGAGGTAATCTGACCAGGCAGCTTCAGTGGAATGGATGTACGACATTACTACAGCCTAGAGGAAGAGTTGTTCTTCCTCTTCACGTTGTGGAGCAGAGGAACACAGAGTCTGGTATGGACTTGGTAAGGTGAAACCTATCTGTATTCAGTGGTTATAAATTAAATAACCAGAAAGTTAGCTTTCACTAAAAGACATAATGAATGAAAACTATGCCATCATTGAAATCAGTTGGAGTTTTGCTGGTGATTTCAGTGGGGCTAGGATTTTACACTAATTAATTTATGAAAAATTAGATTCCAAGCTTTATTTTGAAGTATATTATGTGGTTTTGGTGATAGTAACGTTGTTGACTGTTTTATATATTTTCATTGCTTGATTAAATTAAATTACATCTTACACTTATTTGCTTGTTGTATAAAAGGTGATGTTTCCACTTGTTTACAAGACAAGAATATTGACTTATAGCTACATTACATTAACACTTCTGTTGCCAATGAACATAGAAACTATATTCAACCAATCACATGTGAAAGTAGGTGCAAATTTTAAAATTTGGAATATTAAAAAGGGTTACTCTGTTTTGAAATATTTTTCTAAAAATACTTTCTAAATTACATTTCAATAAAATTGTAGTCCCATTGTTTTCCAGTACAGATAAGCAGTTCAAAAAATAAAGCAATCTTTCTAATCCACACTGATGAGCTCTGTTACTGTTTTAGACAAAGAAAAAACAGAAACGACTCTTGTAATTTGAGTTGGACAATAAAAAGTAATCCCATAATGTAAACTGTACTGACAATATAAATGCTGTAAACCAGTAAGAAGCTAAACAATATAAAGTATGCAGAGTAATATAGGGTGAAATCCTGGCTCCACTGAAGTCAATGAGAGGAGCTTTGCCTTTTACTTGATTAGGACCAGGATTTCAGCCTTAATGTTTAGCCAGCATGGCAGAAATGTATGTTGTCATAGCTTGTGGTTTCACTACTCAAGGTGAGTTCTTTCCCCACTCCTTTGATAAATATAGCTACTTTAATCTTACATGTGTTTTTCTTTCTTTATGCATTAATGGCCTAATCCTGCAAGGTGCTGAACACTCTTGGCATTCATTAAAATAAAAAGATATTAAAGGCACTCAGTACATCACAGAAGGTGATCAGCATCTTGCAGGATCTGATCCTCAACACTGTACCAGTATTTTGTACAGGTACATACACGATACCATTGTGCGCACACATTTTACCATATATCAACAACTGGCATGCAGCTCACTAGTGTGTGACTTTATGCAATCTATGTTATGTTTATTATATAACAATATACAATAGACTGCAGCTAATTGCGTTTATTTAAACTGCTTCACAACTTCAAGCAAAATTGTGCTCAGCTCTGTACAGAATGTAGAAAAAACAGTTCCTGTTCAAGGAGTTTACAGTATAATACACTTTACAGTTACACAAGACATAAATTCCCTTCAGTGATAGGAAAATCTACACCACGTTGAGATTTTCTATCTTTATTAAAACACCACATTTTTTATGGTGGCTGGATAATGAGAAACTTCATAGAAGTAGTGATTTTAAGAAGCAGGAATAGCGCTTGTCAGTGGAAGATAACCCTCCCAAATTGTATAGGGCATGTGACTGAGAGGGAATTGGTATCCCTAATCCGAGTTCACTGTTTCTTACTATGGCTACAGTTCTGGAAAACACTTAAGAATATGAGTAATCTGCTGAAGTCAGTAGGATTATTCACAGGCTAAAGGGCTTTGCTGAATCAGAGTGTGTGTTTCCACAGAACTCAAGCAGGAGCTTCTTCTGTCATGTGGCTGTTCATTATCTCTTCTCCACTGGGAATGGAAGTAAGATAGTAGGTTGTGGTCATTGGTTGTTGAAGAGAGGAAATAGCAGTTCAAGCTTCCCAAAAAATTGAGGTCAGTTATGACCCTGACTATAAAGGTGAGGAAAAGAAGAGATGCCTCCCCTTCATAGCACCAAATACCTAAAATACCCACTGGGTTCCAAAAGCCAAAACTGTCTCCTGCCTTCTTCCAAATTCAGAAGTCCCAGCTGCCTATAGCAAGCTGCCAAAACCTCCAGCTTTCCCTCCATAAATTCTACAAAACAGCTAGTGTCAATACAAAAATGTATTGCACATTAAAAATCTGAGGGCAGCATAAAATAAATTAAATTTAATATCAGAATAAGTCAGTGGAGGAATACAGTACTGATTTTAAGTATTTTCATATATAATTCAATAAAGACTTCCATTTTTAATGTACTTGAAGCAGCCACTAAATTTCCAGTTTGTTTCATAGAATCATAGGGGATAGAAGGGACTGCAAGGGTCATCTAGTATAACCCACTGACAAGATACATCTTCAGAAATATCTGGACCACAAAGCTTTTTGGTCCTTACTAAACAGGACAGATAATCAAATCAGTTTTCTACAAGAGTTGGAATCTCATTATCAATTACCATTATTTATTGGAAGGCTATTTGTGTGGTAGGAATAATTCTTGATTTATCCATGTCACTCATCTTCATTTTATGAGAATTAAAAAGCAGATTTCATTATGTTGCAACATTTCATCAGGAATTTTTGTCAGCCCCCTCTATAGTGATGGTAAGGGCTATAGTAGATCAGTAAAATTTTATATATTATATCATTGATAAAGCACATAGAGGTTGTGGGGTTTTTGTTTTTTGGGGGTTTTTTTTGTTTTGTTTTGGTTGGTTTGTTGGTTGGGTTTTTTTTGCTGAAGATCTGGCCTTCAAAAGTCTGAATTCATTTCGTATAGTACTGGTAGTTATGTGCATTTACAGTACCTGCCTGTCTGTAATTAAGAGTGTCTAAGTTTTCCACGTATAATCTCCATTAATTGTGACATTTTAGTGTGCTCATACAAAGCAAGTGAATAGTTAATGGATTTTACTGTACTTTGAGCAGCAGTGTTAGGGAGGCATCTTGGGGGAAATTTGTTCTGGAATGGGATCATTTTACTTGTATTGTCTAATGCTTTCATCACATGCTAGACAAGGAAATATATATTGATTATACCACTACATTAGAAGTCTAAAGGGTACTACAGACATACCAAATGTGGGGAATTGCATATTTGTAAGTAAAAAGGCAAAAATAAAGCACCATATGTTGTCTGTGCTGTAGTGATATATATCTTTCAGACATATGTTAGCTCTTGAAATACTGAATGCTCTCTAGCTGAGGGTTCTAAAATTGCTCAGTTTTAGAAAGATATTTTTGTGTCTATATTGAGTAAAAGCCAAAACTCCAACAAAATAATTTGAACCAAAAGATTAAATGGACAACTTGAAACAATCAGTATAGCTCACTTTGCATCTAGACACACATCCACAAAATATACAAAAGAAAAATAAGTATTTCTTTGTAAAGCATTGAGAACTTTTAAATAATTTAAAGTCTTTCTTTAAATATAGTCATTTTATTAATTTAAATTGAAAATGTTAAAAATGTGACATATTGTATACTTATACTATATCATAAATGTGTCAAACCACAAAACTTTCTGATAAAATAAGATTATAGGTATGGTCAACAACATAACAACAGCAAATAATTCAATTTGACAATGAAGGACAAGCCAGGCTTTCCCTTCTGAACTCCATTATGTCTAGACACTGGAAAAGTGGGACTACTGTATAATTTTACAAACTACATAGTGTTCTCAGGCATATATCACATGAATGAAAGACATCATCAGAGTATCGTGCTTTTCAGCATAATTTTTTTTCAGTCTATAATGACCACACATCTCAACTGGTATGAGATGCATGTGCGGAGCACACACATTTACACACCTGTATTTCCATCGCACAGTTGCCACATTTACATTCCCACAGGACACAGGTCTAGACGACTAAAAGTCCATTTTTAAGCACAACGGGGGGTAACTGTGTTCTTAAATGTAGGCTTACAAGTGTGCATACTTTTATACACAGCCTTTAAAATTTGGCTCTTAAATCTTTTGTTACATTTTATTTTTTCTTGACTGTGTGCACATTGATGTGTTACTCAGAAGGACTGGGCTACTTGAATTGAGAAGAGCACTGAAACATTTGTTATGAAAAAACTGTTAAAAAAATTCACATGGCTTTTTGAACAACTAGAAGAAATTGCTTGAAGTTTAGATTTTTGCTCTACTAACTTTGAACTCCTGTTGTTCTTAGCACTAGCTGGCCCATGTGACTTCTCATGTGAGAAAGAACTGCAAGATCTGTCCCTTTAACATTGTCCCAGTGGTCATCTGTTGATGTGTGTGGGTCAGGTATCACAATAAATTGCATAATCATTCACATGAACTGTCACAATGAATTTAATGGGATTATTGGGGAAGAAGGGAATATATTCCTAGTTGTAAGTATTAAATTGCAAAAAAAAAAATTGATTTGAGAGAAAATTGGAAGGTAGGGAATGTGTCAGGATGAAGGTATAAATAAAAATCTAAGCAGAGGAACTGTCAAGATAATTTTGGATTCAGGCAATTTATCAGAGTTATAAATAGGTAAGCAGATCTGGCACCTGCTGAACTGAAGGCACTCAACAGTAAAGGTCAATGTGAACAGGAGTTGAAAAAGATAGTGCTAATGGAAGCTGTGCTTATGCTGTTTGTCATCCAGTATATAATTGTGTTTGTCTTTTAGAAATAGTTGTATTATCATGTTTCTCCAGCCAGAGCAACAGGGAACAATGAAAAATATCCAGTCCATTTAAAATGAAAAAGAGAGAGAGAGAGAGAGAGAAGCCTTTCAGAAATAGATTGCGTCAGTGAGGATGTTATGGACTGCTTTCACATTGTTTTCATTGAACGTTTTTTGTTAATGGTTAAAAAAATTAGTCTTAAAAATCAAGTAGTTTATTTTTTAAATCTTAAGCTACCTGCCAATTCTTGTTTCCCCTAAATGATTTCCATAGCAAGATCATTATTTCCTTCAGTCCTCTCACTGGCTGATTTATTCTGGCATGACATCTTTTGCTTTGTCCTTACTTTGGAAGACCTGAGTGACACATTTGACTTAAGCATTCCCAGACTATATGCAATTAGTGTTTTTTTCTCTTTTAAAATAAGCCATTTCAAAGCTTTTGGAAAGATCATGGAAGTGATCATTTCATATAGGTTAAAGCCAGTTCTTGTATATTTTAAAAATGCAGCTTATGAAAGAGAATTCCTTGGTCCCACTCTTGCTCACATTGAAATCAATGTGAGTATTGCCATTCACTTTAGTGGATAAGATACGCTTATATTGTTTCACATAAGAAGCATACATTTAATTTTAATGGTATTATACAAAATAGGATTAATGGCCTTTTCAATTTACAGGAATAAGGGTGGTAAAGGAGTTAAGACTTTGTAACATATTTTTTTTACCATATGGCTCTATTCATTAGAAGTGTTTTGTGGCCTTTCCATATTCAGAAATCTGTGGTAAAATTGTTTACCTTTCCTGATCCACTCATCAGAAATTTGTCAATACTTCTATTCCATAGTAAATTTCCAGTGAAAGTTGAGGTTGAAACAAATTCTGCTCTCCCTACTTTTGTAAGTAAGTCTCTTTCACTTTGTTGGCACTGTTCATGCAGAATCAAAGGAGGAGATTTAGATTTGACGCTTAGTTATAAAAACCCTTCTTCCCACCTTCCTCCCTATACATTGCAATTGTGTCATTCACCTTCTAAGATCCTGTCATTGTGTGAAATGTGATGTTCCCTCATCACATACACAGTTTAGTCATTAATACAATATTCAGTCCATATGAGTTGTCTTCATCTTCCACCATAACTTATTGGTAACTGAAGAAATAAACTCAAACTCCATTACAAAACAAAAACCTTTTAGTTTCTTCCCCACCAAATACAATTAACACTATTTATTCTGTGAAATATCTTTGCAGTAGTTTTAAGCTTCTTGCAAATAAAGTGTCCTTGAAGCTTCATTTCTAATTTTATCTACTCATAATTCAGACTTTAAACTATTCTTCATATAGCCTCTGTACATGATCACTTTGGAATCAAGGCACCAAGAAATGTGAATATACAGACACTCATCTTGAAGAATTACAGTTACCACTTTTCTTTTGTATTTGTTTGTTTTTGGTATGTCAATGTATTTATCATTTTGACTCTTCATGATAGTTAATGGAATGTCATGGATTTAAATATGATAGGCCTTATTCTTATCTCTCAGGCTGATGTATATCAGCTGTAACTGCACTGAAGCTTGCAAAATTATATTGGCATAAAACAAGTGTGAAATCAGAATCAGTCCCAGCAGTTTAAATGAATACTGGTTTACATAGTGGTTTTTTTAAATAATATTTCAACTGTGTGAAAAATACTTAAATTGCAACGGAATACTATACTATACTATACTATACTATACTATACTATACTATACTGCCTCACACTTTCATTCCATAAAAGTTGTCATCAACAGTGGACCTGTTTATTTCCTTGTGTACATTTTGAATTATAAGTACATTACATGTACCTATTTACTGTATTGGTACAATGTAAAATTTCAGAATGATTGTATAAAATTAAGTTGAAACCAAAAGTTCATAGAAATGCTTTTCTGTGTATTTTCAGTAATTTTTACCAGACTTTGGTTTGGTTGTGAAACTTAATGCTCTTTTGCTGTAGACTTCAGCATTGATAGCAACCTGGCAACTTGTAACAGAAATGATATTCAGCCCCTAAGAAACTGATATGTGGACTACGCATCTCTGAGAGCACATTTTTGTGGCTTATATATGGAGTAGAACTGGCTCACCCTTGTGACTGTTAGATAAGGTATCACTGCAGGAACAAGAAGAGTAGAAAGGGACAAATAGCAAAAAAGCTGAAATTAAGTGAAAATAATTATTTACCTCTCTTTGACCAGATTGATCAAAAGTTATATAATTGGAAAAGAATAATCTGAGGAAACTCCCCTTCTCCTCAACAAAAAAATCAATGTGCCTATTATGTATTATACTGATAAATGGAGTTCACGCTGTGAGCTAGTCATCATGACTTTGCTTATTTTCTGAATGTTTTTCTTGAAGGATTGTTCAACTTCAGAAGAATACAGCATTGCTGCAGCATTACTGCCCCTGACAACCGCATTCTACAGGGTAAGTCTTACTGGTCTTAATTTACGTTGATTACAGTTTTCTTATATATGTTTATATTTATTTTATAGCACTAAAAGGAAGTGATGACAGGAAAAGGTAGGAAGACTGATGCCAAAGCCCACAGAGGTCAATGAGTGTCTTTCAGTGAACTTCAGTGGGCTTTGCAGCAGGCCCAAAATGAGGTGGGATGCTTGGCAATGGGGGGTTCTGGTAAGAGCAGAACAAAAAATGGATTTTTCAGTTCATCGGCAAACTGAAAAATCAGAAAAAATATTCAGTTAATTTCCAAAACTGTGCAGAATTTGTCAGCAAATCGGAAAAATCTATTTTGGTTTGTACAAAAAGTTTTATTCTGATCAACTTCAGAAGTAAGTGTAGGTGTGTCTTCCTTCCCTAAACGTTTAGCCTAGTGGTTAGAGTACCTGAACTCAGGTCTCACTGCTCCCAACATCCTAATTACCAGGCTCTTGTGGGGTGGGTTACTTTCAGTTTCTTTTGTTGAAGCTGTTTCACTTCATATAAATACTTAAACATTAACTGGACTTGAACTCAGTTCTTCCCCCTGCCAAGTGGGTCTCATACCTACCAGGCTATAGGCTATTCTGTTTTCTGTCTCTCTTGTCATAGCTGTTCTATAAATATTCATCGGGCTTGAGAGATAGAGAGTGACTAACTGAATTTATAGCCTAGTGATTAAGGCACTCTCCTGGGAGGCAAAAGAAGTGGATTTACTTCTACCTTTCAGGTAAGCGGCTTAATCGCTAGGGCAGAGAGTCATTCTCACTATCCTTCTCTTTGACCCACTTGAGCAATAGCTCATCTATTCCTATGGCTTCTGGTTCCCTTTTTCTTATTAACTATTGAAGAACCTTTTGGTTTGCCTTGGATGTAAAAAGATACAGAATTAGAACTCAGAATTTTTTATGATCAGTCAGAAAGTTTTATTGTGTAGGTTCCATTCTGCCTGATCAATTTTCCTTCTGCTCAGCCATTCAGCCTTCACTTTGTTGGTGTCCTTGATATGCGAGACCCTGATAGATAGTTTGTTTCCTTTGAAGCATATGGCACAGGCCACTGTTAGAATACAGGATACTGGGCTTAATGGACCACTGGTCTGACCCAGTACCATCATTCTTATGTTCTTATGTACTCCCTCCTATAAAAATAACAAAGATGGTCTAAGTATCACCTTTATCTTAAATAATGAAGAGCAGATTTCTATGATCTCCATTAATTTCAGAAAGCTTTAAGTTCTTTGGCTAGTAAATTTTATTCAGCTGAACTTAGATGTGTTATGAAGAGCAGAAGAAACTGACCAGCAATGAAAAAATACTTTGCTGACCATACAGTATCATGAATGTTCAAATGATCGGCAACAACGTTTTAACTTAATGAAAGAGGGCACACAATTCAATTACAAGGTAGAAAATTTCAAATTAAATCCTTTATATTCTCAGCCTTCCAGTGAAATGTTTAAGAAATCGCAAATGCTTTCTCATTTTTAAAAATTGCTCACTGAAGACTTTGGATGTGGACATGACAAAAGGCCCCCAGTTATATTGCCCAGGTCTACAATTATCTAGTGGAAACATTGTGAGACTATGGCTGTTTAAAGGATAATGATCCCCTGTGTTTCAGACTTGAATTGAAAAACTAAGAAACCTGACTGCCACTTGCAAAAAACAGATGTTGCTGCATAATAGAAAAAGAATTTTGTTTTTCGCAGATTTAACCCTCAGATTAAGTGACTGTCCCTGTTGTATGCCTCATAAGACCAACATTCTTTGGTAAAAATGGAGAAGCAGTTTTTATTTTTATGTTGGTTATATTCTTTATACAAAATTAAGAGTTAATCTGTTTTTTAAAAATGTTGTTTAGTATGCCATATCAGCAGGGGAACTTTCGAAGGGTGTAAGAACAAGGATTCTATTTGGAGTTGGAAGATGAATGGAACTTTTAGAACATATTTCAGCTTCTTTAGAAGTCTTTCAAAAGTTATACTGGACTGGAACAAATAGGTTTCATTCTCTCTTTGTGGGGAGGGCTTTGTATGGGTATTCTTCCTAGGAAATGAATGCCTATGTTTTCTTTTTCTTTTTTTTTTGAACCCTCCTTATCCCCATGACTTATTTGGTACTACTTCTAGAGAGCTGCACAGAGTGAAGGCACCTGGTGGTGTTCCTCCATTTCTGACTTTGGGGAGAAGACACCATCAAATACTATCAGGTGCTGATTCCCAGTAGTCGTTCCTAATGGTTGGGGCGGAGGTCAAAGCTGCATGTAGGATTGGGACTGGGCCAAAGATGGGACTGGAATGAGCATTTGGGACAGGTCGGACTCAGAACCAAGATCAGAATCAGTACTGTAGCTGGAGCCCAAGTATAAGCTAGGGGTCAAAGCCAGGTGAGCAAAGACCAGGGACAACCGAAGTGAGAACTGTAGCGGGGTCCAGCTATAGGCCAAAGGTTGAAGCCAGAGTCCAAGGAGGGTCAGGAAGCGGAGGCATCAATGTAGAAGGTTAGTAAATGTCTGGAGCAAGGTCAGAGTGGAGAAAGAACAAAACTTGGGGTATGTCTTCACTGATGGTGACAAATTCATCGCTGTCTGATCGATTAATCCGAATCAATTGAATGGAAGTGAAGACCCACTCAATCGATCTGGAAGTCAATTCAATAAAACCACCTCCAAAAGAGCATATCACTGCGTCAACAGATACGCATTTCCCGTCGGCACAGCGTAGTAGAGGTGGCGCACAGAACAGACTTTAGGAAGTTGACGTAAATAAGTAGCTTGCGTAACTCCGGTCAACTGCCACCAGATTTCTTTGTAAGTATAGACCAAGCCTGGAATGGGCGTGGGCAAGGCTGGGCCAGAAACAGGAACAGACTGGGAGTGTCCAGAGTCTGATGCACATTGCAAGGCTGCAGGAGAGTTCCTGGCTAGATAGTGCTGTTGCACAAACTGATCTACAGTTTTGGTGGAGGTGGGAAAATACCTGGGCTTAGAGGGTCATCTGACCCAGACTGTACTCCAGCAGAGACTGTTGCTGCATACCTAAATACTCAGTCAGTGTAGACTCCGTAGGAAAAGTAAGTTAGTGCAGCTGAGATGTTGCCGCATGCCTGAGTGGTGACTCTCCACAGCTCTGTTGGAGGGGCAAGTGAGCAAGCAGTCCCAGTTTGGCTGTGGGTTTACCTCACAAATACTGCTGCTCATCCAATGTCCTCACCTGTGTTTTGCTGTCAAGGACTTCATAGCTTATGGGATGGTAGGATAGAAAATTCTCATCTTTCTTCATCTGGGCTTCCCTTTATAGGAAGAAGCTGGAAGAATAAAAGCTTTCCATTTTATCTCTAGACAAGTTGCTATCTGTGATCAGGCCAGAGGGACATACAAACTGCAAACTAAGCTAGGGAAAATTGTTTGGGGGGTTATTTTTTCCTTATTAAAATGTATTCTGGTACACGAATACTAGATTTGCTATCAGAACAAAATCTATGTCATTGCTTTTCTTGCTATATTGTTTATCACTGTTGTTAACCATTTTAATAGTAGAGGTTTTTTTCTCATTATTTTATTTCTCTTCAGGAAAAAGCAATGTAGAGGCCATTGGCATTCTGATTCTGTTGCACCCATTTGGCTGAAAATCTATACCCTGAACTGTATGCTTACTGTTTTGTGTTCAGCACTGCGACTATTCTTACATTTTTCATAAATGTAATTATAGTATGGCTTGTCATTATATGCTTCTTTTATTCATGTTTTTGTTATCGCCACTCAGTATAAAATGTAAGAAGTATTTTAAATACTCTGAAATTGTCCATCCAAGCACCACAATCTTTAATAGTTAAAGAATCTGAGGCCATGAGTAAACAGGATCTTAGACTTCTTAAGGGTACTCTATGTCCTTCTCCAGAGGTACCCCTTTGTGTCTCATGTGCAGTTTGTACTAGTTCACGAAGTGGTTGTATCCAAAAAATTACCAGTGAGGTAATCCCTACAATAAATCTAGGGATGCTGTAAAATTTAGTTAAAAAACACTATATTTACAAAACTGCTAAATATCTTTTCAGACTTATAACTAAAACTCAAATGTACTAGTTTAATATATGGTTTATCCATGGGTCTGGGGACCATTGTAGCAATATATCCTGAAATTGCAGTGAAATGGAATTTTCCATCTTTAACTATTATAATCTTATCATTAACATCATTTCCTGTTCCTTCTAATCAAACAGCAAAAAGGAGTAATCCAACGTCTCATATCTAAGGTACTGTACATAAGGAAATGTTAGGTTTCAGAATGTGCATCCAGTTGAATTAGCTGATGGGCTAAAAGAGAGGCATTTAGGTGGAAGTATTTCAGAAGTTTACTTTACTATCTCTTTGTTTAATTCATAAAGCAGAAGTGATGACAACTCAACGGTGGAACTGTTGTATTTGCTTGCCAGGCATCTTTACTGTATATGTATGAATGCTGTAAAGCTACAAGTACTTGAAGTATATAAATATTGCAGCAAAAGAAACATTATTTAGGGTACCCCGAAGAGGCATAAAGAGGTGTTGGAATAATAGATGCAATCAAGAAGAGGAAAAATTAAGCTGAATAACTGGCAAAACTTACTTAATGATGAGGTTTGTTAGACTATAAAATAATCTTCCAATGGATGTGGTAAAAGTTCTATCCTTTGAGACATTTAACAGCGTATTGAAATATATTAAAGTAAAAATACATTGTCAGGAACAAATTTGCCCTGGCATGGGGTGACCTGGATAATCAAATAGGTCTTTTCAATCTCCTTATGTCTCTGATTATGAGACATTTACTCTAGAAGATTACAACAGGTATTTAATTAAAATAGCAAGACAGATCATTTCAACTTGCAGAGTGCTGTGGCTTTGTCCTTTGGGATGTCCAGTAAAATTCCAAAATTTCAATAGTTAATGCCCAGAGACAAGGCTGTTGTGAAACTTGAAGTACAGGATGTGCTTGCAGAAATATACTAACTCATAGCTGGCAGCATTAAATTCATAGACAACAAGTCAGTACTGGATACATATTTGTGAGCTAGAAAAATGCTTTACAATTTTTCTAAAAAAATCACAATGCTTTTAAAAAAGCATTTAACATACTAGACATATGTTAACAGAATATGACTTATCTGTGACAGCAGTCCTCTTCACTGTATATTGTAATGGAATATAAGCAAACAAGTCCTTTGTCTCTGGGTCAGAAAAGGTTTTAGCTTACTATTAGTAATTCTTATGGAATTTTGTTTAAATTTTAAGCAATATAAATAAATAAAACTTATTTATACATGAAGATAAAAATATATTGTCCAAGGTTTTAGTTGCAGATGTCCTTTATTATCTGTTCTTTATTTGCTTTCTAATATAGTGTTGTATAAAACAAAAAAGTGTAGTGTTCTCCTGGTAGATGTTTGTTGATAGACAAAGAAGTATTTCACTTAATTGACTTCCATGAAGAATGCTACAGTATGTGGGACATTTTCCTTTACTTTTTTCGTAATAATACTAAACATTTTGTGGTACCTTATATCATTAAAGTTCTTTACAAACAAAAAAACCCAAAGCAGCTGCCACAGAAGTCAAGAGAAATGAGGCCTCAAATTCATTAATCCTGTAATTAACTCATTTCTGTTATACTTTTCGTCTTTGTATGGGGCTTCCTTCCTGTGAATTAGGAACATCAGTACTGCAAGCAGTCCATAACAAATACAACTGTGTTGTCTTTGTCTGTTTAAAAGTGGGAGTAAGTTCAACAGTGGAGAAAGTCTTCTCCCCAGAGACCTTTAATTTTACTTCCTAAGTGTGCATTTTAGCTTGACTTTTCTGGTGAGGAAAGCTAGCAAGCAGCTTTCTTCAGATCTGACAACTCTAAACTTTTCCACTAACTTTTGCCACTATGATGAATGAATCCAATAATTTCCTTTTGTAAAGATACAAAGCTTACACCTGGCTTCAGTGAACTCGAGGTTCAGAAACCCAAAACGATTTGAGTAATAGCACACAATATTCTGAATTTTTAACCATCCTTTCTGGTACAATTCTAATACAAACATGAATTAAATTTTGTAGCAGTAGACTGTGAAGTGACCTACAAAACATTAAAACTTTTATACATGTTTCAGTATTTTTAATTTTTCAATAAACCTTACAACGTATGAATTGAAAAAAAATTAACATTTTAAGACAAAATTTGTCTCTTATTATATCTGTCCTATTCTGGGGTTGCCTTTGTAGTGAGTTCATTTGAAGCCCACTATTTCTGGGGGACAAATTCTGCTTTCACATACACATTCATGTCTCCCTTTGATGAATGTAACTTAGGAATTCTTCATCCTTAAGCAATGTGGGTGAAATTCACACCTGTGTAGACAACCAACATAAGCCCTGTGCACCATTTAAATCTCATGTAAGCAATCAAAATAGTGCTTCAGTGGTGTACAGGACTTGTGGTAGGGTCTTCACACACTGGTGAATTTTACCCACATTTACCAAAGTTATGCCTTTTAAAGTCTAAAGAAATGAATTTAGGTAAACAAGAAATATTGATCAAGACACACAGAAGAATGAAATACAACTATGGAGATGCATTTTGAAGTGGACTTTTTTTATTTTAACTTTAATGGAGGAGTTTCTCTCACCTCCCCTAATACCATGCATTTACATTAGACTACTTCAGTGTTAAGTAACCTCATGCTAAATAGCCGATATTCTGGGTTTGCTCCCTTCATTTGAATCCCTAGGATTCAGACAATTTTGGAACTGTCTTACTCTTTCCCCCAGAAAGAGGGTCCACTTCAAGATGTACCTCAAGCCAGGTCCATACTACAAATTTTGCCACCATAGCTCTATCAGTTAGGAGTTTGAAAAAATCACACCTCTAACCAACATAGCTATGCCAGCAAAAAAGCTATGAAGATGCAGTTTATGCTGGCAAAATAGTGTTGTTCTTGTCATTCAGGGAGGTGGTTTAACTACACCAGCAAATGAACACCTTTTGCCAGTGTATACAGCATGTTCACTAGGGGGTTTTACCAGTATAGTCATAGAATCATAGAAATGTAGGGCTGGAACAGGGTCTGAGAAGTCGTCTAGTCCAGCTGCCCATGCTGAGGCAGGACCAAGTATACCTAGACTATCCCTGATAGGTGTTCTCCAACCTTTTCTTCAAAACCTACAATGAAGGGAGTTCCACAACCTCCCTTGGTACAATGAAGGGAGTTCCACAACCTCCCTTGGTACAATGAAGGGAGTTCCACAACCTCCCTTGGTAACCTATTTCAGTGCTTTAATTATCCTTATTGTTAGAAAATGTTCATAATATCTAACCTCATGCTAAATCTCCCTTGCTTTAGAGATTAAGCCTATTATTTTTGTCCTACCTTCAGTGGACAGGGAGAGCAGTTGATCCCCATCCTCTTTGTAACAGCTCCTTAACATATTTGAAGACTGTTACCGGGCCACTCCTCAGTCGTCTTTTCTCAAGACTAAACATGCCCAGGTTTTTTTTTTAACATTTTCCCACAGATCAGATTTTCTAAACCTGGTATCATTTTTGTTGATGTCCTCTGGGCTCTCTCCAGTTTGTCCACATCTTTCTTAAAGTGTGGCACCCAACACTCGTGTACTATATCAGTATATATGAGCAAAGCCTTTGTAGTGTAGACTAGTCCTTTGTCTGCAAAGACATAAGTTGTCCTCTTCCTCCTACATGATCATAGATTCCACCAGTTATTTTTTGGGTCTCTTGCTCATGTTTACGTCTGGGAAACCCTTTGAGTCTCTCATCCACAAGTTGGCAAAATTCTGAATTCCATTTATAAAACTACAACATTTAAATTCCTATTCCTGCTTCTTATTAGCCTAAACCTGGCCTCCGTGTTGCTCAAGGAAGGCGAAAAACCATCAAACAGCTTCCCAATCTTGCTCCAAAGGAAAAAAAATCCCTTCCTGATCACAAAAGCTGACAATTGATCAGACAGAGTATCTTGGAAACACAGTTCCAAATATACCTCCTTTATAGGGCTAGGCAGCAATAGCAACAGAATGGCTGCCGCATGCCTGGAGAGCTAGTGAGAGACAGTTGACTACTGTTCTCACCACCCCAGACTGAACAGTGGGCAACAGAGATAGGCAGGAAAATCTCTCCACCCTTCTCACCCAGAAATGATCTCCATGTGGGTTGATATTGGGGGAGGAAAGCTCCAGAGCAGCTGCCCCCCCCTTCACTCAGCACCGTAGGGTTTGTCTGTCACCTGGCAGTCTGCTCAAACATTCTTCCTTTCCCCTCAACCCCTGATCCCTGCTGAGGTGGGGATGGGGGGCATTTTGGTGCTGCATTCTGTTGATGAAGATCCTGATGCAATAAGAATTTTCTAGTTTCCGAGAAACAGATTTCAATCCTGAAGCTTGATTTTTACGTAGGCTTGACTTCTGAGTTCAAATAATGTAACTTTGAATTATATATAGTAGCCTGTATAGCTACATATCTGTATGGGGAATTATGTGACATGACAGATTTACCTAATTTTCAAATTTTGTTATTCAGCATTCATAATAGTGACTATTTCATTCACCCATAAATGTTTAAAGAAAATAACATAATGAAAAACATTCCCCTTTTGAAAGCCTAATTTATCTGTTTTGTATAGAAAATTTAGGGCTTTAAATTTTCCATAGTAATGAGCATTCTTGTAAATTTTGATGACTAGGATGATCTTGCTATTCAGCATCCCAAGTGTATCATCTAGAATTCTGAATCAGTGAATGTTTTTAATGACTTGATTTAAAGCACTTGTCAGTGATTATCTTGTTTTGGCAAACAAGTTATGTAGTAAGCTATCTCATGTCTTGGATATGTTACATAAAATTCAGCATATACCATTTAAGGTAACACATTTAGATGCTTCAGTGACTAATTACTTCATAGATTGCAATACGTGACTAAATTATGCAATTGACCTCATTTGTGGTTCAAGATATTGTGTCACTCCCTGAACAATTGTTTGCTTGGCCAACAGAGCACACATTTGCTTGTAATGGATTCATCCAAATGTATCACTTGACGTTTTGTTGTTGTTTTTTTCCACTTGTGAGCCATCCGGTCTCCAGTAAAATTTAAATTGGATACTGATGACAATTTTGAATCTAAATCTCATAGTGAAACATTGGAAAAATATTTTGCAAAGATGGACTTTAGGATTAGCAGGTTAATTCATCCACCCACTCTTATTTTTATATTGAGTCCCCAGGCAAGGCATTTTGTCATGACATTGCTTACTTTAGTTGAAAGAAAACATTTTGGTAATGGAATTGTGTAAAACATACATTCTGTTTCATTCATACAATTTTTTAAAAATGTACAAAAAATTTATTCAGTTGCAATGTGCAGTACCTTTTATAGAACATGGGCTGTTTTTTCCACAGCATTTGAGGAAGTCATTCACTGGTGGTTCATTATTGGTTTAAGAGAGAGAGTCCATTAAAGTTCAGAGAAAACATTTTAAAGAAACACCTCTCTATCAAAAATCAATCATGATGTGAGAAGTAAAATGAGGGATGGGAAAAAGGGGTAATGGTAGATTATTAAATATGCGGCAAGCAGTATTCATACTGAGACACCATATAAATAATTATGATGGTTCTTTGAGCCATTGCACGTCTATTCCACTTCAGTCTCCAAAATTGAAGATTTTTCCCTCCGCAGTACTTGTTGGGGCAGTAAATGCACCCTCTACTGCCTTGTGCTGCTGCATGATGGTCTGAAGGGTGGAGCCTCCTCACCCACTATTACTGGCCATGATTGGTAATCAGAGAACATCAGCTTGTTTCTGCAAATTTACAGGGAATTTATCTTGTCTTTCTGTGAATAGTTGGTTCTTGTTAGACATTAGTTGTTTAGATTAGTATGTTTTATTCGTTATTTTTCTTCATTATTTTGTTGGAGCATTGGTTCCTTCTTGTTATGAGATGTTGACACTTGAAACCCAAATATGTCTCAGTCTTGAGGGTTTAAGTCATGTGATGGCTGCAAAAGATCAGTGCCAGTAAGTCAACCTCATTCCACTTGCCTAAGCTGCCTCGGTGACGGTCACATTAGGCACTGATCCCCTGAGGCCAAGGAAGAAACAAAAGAGATTGGAAGAGTCCAGGTAGCCAAGACTTAGCTCCATTAGATGATTGATATTCCAGTAAGCACTCAGGAGGTCAGGGAAGGGAGTCTGACTGCTGGCTAGAAACACTCTTCAATACCAACCTCATCACATAATGGATTATCATCTCTGGCATCAGTACCTGGGCTATTCAGACTGATCCCCACCACGGTACTGACTACGTTTCACCAGGAAAATCTCTCAGTGTCAATGCTGCTGGAGACATATGCAACAACACAAGACTTACACTGTTTTTCAGTGCCAGACTCCATGATAGTACAGGAGACAGCTCATTTAGTGTCATAGTTCAGGGCAACTGCACCTGTGTTTCCCCTGAGTGGTCCAGCAAGGGCACCCACTCTTCGGTTTCTAGCTCCCCAGCCATTGCTTTCTTGGGTGGAGACCTGCATCTCGCTCCCTTTTGACCAGGGTATTTCCAGACTGCACAATTCCTTGCCTTCCCTGTATTATTCCTAACAGAGACAGATTGTCCAAGCTTGCTTTCTCTTCAAAGACTGAAAACAGAGTCATTGTCAACAGTTACCACGCAGATCTTTTTATCCAATTCTATTTTATTCTTAAAGTAGTAGCACTACAGAGAAAACATATTTAAAACAATAAAGAACCTACATTCATGCTAACCAGCTTATCAGAGATCACCCCAACTCCAACACTGGGCTATGGCAGGATCTGTCCTTCAACACCCCATTGAAGGGTTTTTCTTTGTGGTCACAAGCTCATCACAGCTTCAGCTCAGAATAAGCACCTAGTCTTATGGGTCTTCAGTAGGTCAAATCCTTCTCTAAGGATTGGGGCCCTCCATAGAGCAGAAGTCCTGTCCATTTGCCAGCTCAAGAAGATGCCCCTGAGCCACTTTAAAACCAGGCTATTTATTCAAAAAGCCTTTGACTGTAGGTCCCTGGAGTATCTGTTTTCAACTAGTATATGCATGCTTCTCTGGAGGGCTACAAAGGACTGATAATAGAGAAATTACATTAGCATCCCCCTCTTACTAGAGAAGGAATGTACAGTAACACACACACAATTGCATTTTAATGCAGTGGACCCCAAGAGGTATTATAGTTAATTCAGTGAGGTTTATCTTCGTTCCATAAGGTTTTTCCAGGATATTACAGGATAGAATTATCTATCACATTGGTACCAGCCCATTCTCATGCCCCAGCTAGAGTTACCTCAAGCTTATGATTAGCCCTCGGTACCAGTGGGGAATAAAGCTTCTGCACATCCAGCATTTCTTGATCAGTGCAGTCTTCGGTTAAGTACATAGATGAGACTTTCCAGGACACAAAAGAGTGGTCACACCCCCATCTGACAGCCTCTGTGCTGTTAAGAAGGATGAAAGAGAACATCAAGCTGGAGCAGAGGGAAACAATCCCATAATTGGGATCTTCCTTCCAGATGAAGTCTTGGTATCCTCTCACATTAAGGCAATCCTCCAGGAGAGGGAACCCTGGTTACTAGGAAGAACCAGGTAATATTATGGGGGATTCAATTTATTAGAAATATAGATAGTTAGGTTTCTGATGAGCGAGAGAACGGCATGGTAAATTTCCAGCCTGGTGCAAAGGTTGCAGATCTCATGAGATATTTTAGACTTATATGGAATGCTGGGGACGAGATAGTGGTCATAATACATGTAGGCATCAATGACATAGGGAAGGTAGAAAGGAGATCCTGGAGGCCAAATTTAGGCTGCTAGGTGAGAAATTAAAGTCCAAGGCCTCAATGGTAGCGTTTTCTGAAATGCTTCCAGTTCCATGCACAGGACCAGGAAGAGAGGCAGAACTTCAGGATGCTCAATGTATAGATGACACGCTGGTGTAAGGAGGAGTTTTTTAGGTTTATTAGGAACAGGACCTTTTGGGGAAAGGAATATATACAGAAAGGGTGGACTTTATCTAAACAAAAACAGAACCAGACAGCTGGCATGTACAAATTTAAAAGGTTGTAGAGGCTTTTTTAAACTAAGGGCTGGGGGAAAGCTGACAGCTGTGGAGGAGTACATGTTTTGGGCAGAGACATCCTTTAGAGATGAATCCATGAAAGTGGGAGCTCTATATCCTAGTAAAAGGACTGGAAAGAAATTGGTAATGTACAGGTACAAACTAGTGAGAAACAGCCAAATATAAAGAGCCCCATTTAAATATAAGGTATGAAAGCAAGCAACTGAGTATTGGCAAAATGTAAAAGTGGTTATGTACAAATGCCAGAAGCCTAGTAATTAAGATGGATGAATCAGAGTGCCTGGCATTAAATGAGGATATTGATACAACAGACATCACAAATACTTGGTGGAATGAGGATAATCAATGGGACATGGTAATACCAGGGTACAAAATATATAGAAATGACAGAGAAGATAATGTTGGTGGGGGAGTGGGCACTGTGTGAAAGAAAGCTTTAAGTCAAATAAAGTAAAAATCTTAAATGAATCGAACTGTACCATAGAATCTCTATGCTTGAACAATAAGAGTATAGCAGTTGGAATATATTACTGACCACCTGAGCAGGATGGTGATGGTGGCTGTGAAGTGCTCACGGAGATTAGAGAGGTTACAGAGGCAGAAAATGTAATAATAACGAGGTATTTCAACTCTCCCCATATTGACTAGATATAGTGTCACCTCAGGAAGGGTTGCAGAGATAAAATTTCTAAACACATTAAACAACTGTTCCTTGGATCAGCTTGTCCTGTAAACCCCAGGAAAAGAGACAATTCTTGATTTAGTCCTAAATGGAATGCAGGATCTGGTCCAAGAAGTGAAAAATAGCCAAACTATTTGGTAATAGTGACTAAAATGTACTTAAATTGAACATCCTTGGGTGTGTGGGTGTCAAACAAACCCACCATAGTAGCATTTAACTTTAAAAAGAGGAACTACACAAAAATGAGGGAAGCTAATTAAAAGGAACAGTCACAAGAGTGAAACTTTAAACTGCTTGGAGAGTATGTAAAAACACTGAAATAGAGGTAATAATATACAAATTAAATGTATATCCTCAAATTTAAAAAAAAAAAAAAAGTAAGAGGACCAAAAAATGCCACCATAGTTAAACAACAGAGTAAAACATAGTTAGAGGGATCCTTTAAAAATCGAAAGTCAAATCCTACTGAGGAAAATAGAAAGGCACGTATACTCTGGCTTATCAAGTGTAAAAGTATAATTAGGCAGGCCAAAAAAGAATTTGAAGAGCAACTAGCTAAGGACACAAAAACTAACAAAAAAAATTAAAATTTTACATCAGAAGTAGAAAACCTGCCAAACAGCCATTAGACAATTGAGTTGCTGAAGGACTTGAGGAAGACAAAGCTGTTGCATAGAAGCTAAAATAATTCTTTGCATCGGTCTTCACTGCAGAGGGTATAGGGGAGATCCACATACTCAAGCTCTTCTTTTTAGGTGACATCTGAGTAACTGTCTCAGACTGAGATGTCAATAGAACGTTTTTGGAATAAATTGATAAATTAAACAGTAATAAGTCACCAGTGCCAAATGTATCAAGATTTCTGAAGGAGCTCAAATATGAATTTGCAGAACTACTAACTGTGGTATGTAACATTACTTAAATCAACCTCCATATCAGATGCCTGGAGGACAGCTAATTTAATGATTATTTTACAAAAGGCTCCATAGGTGATCCTGGCAATTACAGGCTGGTAAGCCTAAATTCAGCACCAGGCAAATTGGTTGAAATTGTAGGAAAGAACAAAATTTGGGGGGCTATAAAAGAGATTCCACCTCTTCTCTGAAGGAGGAGTTTCATGCTACTTCATGCTAATTCATGCTACTTCATGTTCCAAAGGCAAAAGGTTGTCTCAGGCCCATTTTAGACCTGTGAAATATGAACAAAAATATAAAGAAAACAAGGTTTCACTTGCTCACTCTAACTTCCATTATCCCCTTCCTGAATTCCAGCAACTAGTATGCTACCCCTGACTTGAAATACATGTATTTCTATATGTCTGTCCATCAAAGTCTCAGGAAATTCATAAGGCTTCTGGTCAACAAGACCCATTATCAATTTATGGTCCTGTCCTGTGCACTGTCTGCCTTCCTGCAAGTATTTATAAAATGCATGGTGGTGGTGGCTTCATTGCTAGGGAAAGCAAATGTATACAAATATTTCTTTACGTGGGTGACTGGCTGGTATGAGGTCAATCCAACCTCCAAGAAGAAGTCAGTCTCTCCAGAATCCAATCTTCTTTCATTGTTCTGGATCTCTTGATAAATAAGGACAAGTCAATATTATCTCCAGTTCAGAGAACAGAATTTATAGAGATGATTCTGGATTCAACTAGCCAGAGCATTCTTGCTTCAAGCCAGATTCCAGACAATGTTAAACATTTCCATAGGTCTCAAAGCCAATCCTCTTATAAAAGAAAGAAATTGCCTTAGACTACTGAGGCATATGGCCTTTTGTATGCAGGTGGTTCTGCATGCCACACAGCTCAGAAATTTTTTAGACTGATTAGAGTCTGTGTACTCACTGATTCGTCACCCACTTGACATATTGATTCAAGTGCTCATAGTAATACTAGCCTCTTTGAACTGGTGAATGGATCCAACCAACCTGTGTATTGACATTCCCTTTGCCCCTCCCTTACCCACATTGACTATGGTTAGGGATGCTTCTTCTCTAGTCTAGAGAGCTCACCTAGAAATCTACTGACTCAAAATTTGCAGTCTCATCAATATTTGGCTCTCCACGTAAACATGCAGGAGTTCTGGGCTGTTCATCCAGCCTGTCGAGCTATTCTCCCTCATATCAAAGGAAAGACTCTGCAAATTCTCATGGACAAGACTGTGGCAATGCTCTGTATGAATAGGCAGGAAGGAGCCAAATCAGATCCTCTCTTTTTAAAGGTGATACATCTTTGAGAGGTTTGTATCACCAGTGCAATACATCTCAAAGCCCTCCACCTTCCTGGGTTCAGAACAACATGGCAGATCTCTTGAGCAATTTGAGTGGATCATGAGTGGTCTCTCAGGCTAGATATCATGAGATACATTTTTCAGATCTCGGGTGTAGGAGCGCTGGAACCTGTGTAGAAATGGGGGGACTACTGCCACCAGAACCAGAGGCCTTGCCTCCTGCTTTTCCTATTCATCTGAGGTCCCACCTCCAATCCTCCTCATCCCCCTGAGATCCCGCCCCCTAGCCAGGTTGGAAGTTAGAGCCAGGCAATGGTAAGAGCCATGCAGAGAGCCCCAACCCTCCACCTGCCCTGGGTGGGGGAGTCAGGGTGCCTGGAAGCAGCCCATGTCTCTGTCCTCCAGGGCACAGTGCCCAGGACAGGGTCTGGAGCTCCCACAGTGGCCTGGGCTCCCTGGCTAGTGCTTACCACACTCCAGATCCAGTTTCCAGCCTTGCCAGAAAGTGGGGCCTCAAGGGGTAGAGGAGGAGCAGGTGGCGGGGCCTCATGGCAAAGAGAGGCTAAGGCCTACCTCATTCTCCCTGCCCCACCATCAGGGGCTGCGCTTCGAACCTGCCTAAGGATACTATGCCCATGCTAAAAAATGGGGGGCCATAGCCCCTTTGGCCCCCCGGTTCCAGTGCCCCTGCTGGGGTGTCCCTGACACTTGCTACTCTGCCCATCAGAAAGTGCAAGTTCTGTTCCAGGGCAGACCTCAGTCAGGGATCTCTGATGGACGCTTTCCTTCTGCTTTGGAAGGACAGTCGCTGTAAGCCCATTTCACTCCTTCCCAGAGTATTGCTCAAGCTCAACCAGGATAATGCTTACATGGTCCTCATAGCACCAATGTGGCCTTGCTGGTATTAGTTCTCCAGTTGGCTGAGCCTATCCACCAGGCCTCTTTGATGCTACCTTCAGAAACCAACCTGATCTCCCAGGGCCATTGCTGTCTGCTACATTCCAGCCTGGCTGCTCTCCATCTGATGGCCTGGGTGCTCCAGGCTAATGCCTCAGGAAGGTGAAATGTTTGTAAAATGTGCAAAACATTCTCCTGAACAGCAGAATGCCATCTACTAGATACCCTTACCTATATTCTCATTATATTCTCCTTATGTTCAAAGCAGATGGGTGTTCGCCAGTCCTGGACATTATCTAACATGTTTTGGACTATTTATTCCAACTGAAACAACAGGCCTATCACTTAGTTCCATCAGAGTTCACCTAGCAATTGTTTCTGCTTTCCAGTTGTGGGCTGTTCAGGATCTTCTAGTCCTATGTCAATCAGATTCTTAAAGCGTCTGGATAGGTCACAGGTGCCTTTCCTCCCTGCAAATTAAATCTGGTGCTGTTTTGGTTGATGGGTCCATTCTTTGAACCAATTGCCCCTTGCTCTGTACTGCACCTCTCTATGAAAGTAGCATTTTGGTAGCTATTACCTCTACAAGAAGGGCAGAGTTACGAGCATTGGTGGCTGACTCTCCTTACTATAGACTATGGAAGGAGAGAGATCTTTTGTAGTTTTGGGCAGAGGTGATAAGATGACATAATATATCTGCTAAGCATTGCTCTTAATTTTATCCTTTCAGAGAATATTCAGCCTTTACTGAAAAGAAAAAAAAATCTCTTGGGTATTTGTTTATCATTAAGACTGACTTAAGACTGAGGTCAGTCCTTAGGTCAGTCCTAACCACAAGCTCAACAGTATGAGACATGTTTATCTACATCATAATTCCAATATTTTGGAAAATCACACTGGTTTTCTAAATGCCTTAATTAAAAATGTTTCGTATATGTGTAGAGGGTCTTAGATAATAGCTTTCTATTTAGAGATTTTACCCATTTTAAACATGTTGAAATTGGCACACAAAAATGATTAAGTAATTTACATATATTCTCAAATATACATATTATTATTGTTTATGTCTAGGAGCCCTAGCCATGCAGCAGGACACCATTTTGCTGGGCCGGTACAAACACAGAACAAAAAGACTGTTCCTCCCCCAAAAAGCTTACAATCTAGGTATAAGAAAAGAGACAACAGATGGGTACAGACAGGAAAGTACAAAACAACAATGAGATAGCATTGGTCAGCATGCTAGATTGTGGTCTCCGCACACTGGGGGCCTAACCAATATCAAGTTCTTTATAAGCATCATGGGGAAAAATGAGTATAAAACAATGACAACAGATGGGGGAGTACAAGGAAAACAATGAGACAGTCTTGGTCAGCATGATAAGTAAGGGTCTCAGCACAGCAGCTGCCTAACCATTTTCAAGTTTATTGTAGACATCACAAAAAAGGAGAGTTTTAAGGAGGATTTTGAGGAAGATAATGTGAGGTAGCTTTGAAGATATTTACGGGGAACTGTCCCGCACGTGAGTGGCAGCATGGGAGAAAATAAAATGTGATAGTTGAAGTTTTGTCAGATGTCCACGTTTTCCCCTTATTTTAAGGGTTTATAGTACCATGTCCATAAAAAAAATCACCTTGGAAAAAGGACTCAACCTGCAAATTATTTCTACAGAGAAATGATGTAGTTCTGAGATTAGAGCATGAAACTAGGAATCCAGTCTCAGATGCGCAATAGTACTAATAGGTATTTTTGTGGTAGTACCTGCAGGCTCCATTCAGACCCCAGTGTCAGAAAACTAGGTAGCAAAAGACAGTCTACCCCTAATATAATTTACCAACAGCATTTTATATTTGAATGTAGTATGCAGAACATGTCTGTTTGGTTTCCATTTAATTTGAAGGTGCAGTTCAGTTCACTTCTGCTTTTAAAATTATTCTTGAGTGAGTCTAGGGTTGCTAGATTAGATCACAGTAACAATATGAGTTTAATGGATTGGCTTGGTCATGCACAGGTGGTGACATCATTATGGGAAAGCATCAGTTTTGCATTTTTGATTGCTATATGTTATAAAATGAAAGGAGTCACGGTCTAGTAAAGATGTAACCTATGTTTTTTCACACATCAGTAGGAAAGACAAAAGGGAAGATTTCATTAACTTCTGCTTGTAAAGGGAGCTTTGGAGAAGGATTACAGTAATAGCTTTTCCCTGAAGTAGCATGATTTCCCAGAATGACAGTGTTATGAGACACACTGAGAAAAGCCTGCATTCTGCAGTTCCAGCCCTCAGAGGTTTGTGGGAGGAGGTGCTTGTTTGAAAAATAAATGTTAGAATAGGAAACAATGGTAAGATTTGCAGTAAATGGCTGGTTCTATAACTAAGGACCCAATTTACTGTTTGTTTAGGTAAATAGAAAGATTCACATTTACTCCCATGGCATTGGATTACAGAAAAAGAATCTCTCTTTAGGTTGTTTTTATTCCAGGACAAAGCACGGTTGTTGTTGCATGCATATTACTTCCACCCCCCAGAATTTTCACCAAACATGCAGTTTTCTGTAAACATGAATATGAATAGTAACACTGAACTTTAAATACACACTTTGTTATGTCCAGTAAATTGGGTATGGTATTCTTCATTTCCTGATCTAAACTGTTATGTAGTGTTGTGTAAGCATGCTGTTAAAACCGCAGAGGCAGCTGCATTTCAGTGGTGGCTGAAGCAAGTAAGAGAATTATGGAGGAGGGATTCCAAAAGGCATATTAGAGAAAGTCTGAGTGTTTTATACATATTAAACTTCAAACGTATAAAGATTGATGTACAATTTTAAGCACCTGAAGTTTTCTATGTGGATAGAAGCCTCTCCCCTTCCACTACACTATACTGTCTACTACCACCTTATTCCACTCAGGTATAACTCCTTTCTCCTTCACTACCTCTCCCTTGGCCTCACTACAGACTGCAAGAGGGGAGCGCCACTTTGGTTCGCCTCATAAAATCTGTTGGCACAGATTATCATGATTTAATATAATAACATAGCACATAGTGTAATGATTTAGCACTTCTTTTAAACCATGGCTTCTTTGAGACAGGAACCGTTATTGTCATTAATCATGTTTATTATAGTAGTGCCTGAAGGCCAACTAGAAGTGAATCCCCATTGTGCTTGGCACTGTACTAACATCTTTAGCAGTAGATGTCCATGCTCTGATGAGTTTACAGTCTAAATAGACAAGATAGACACAGGCTGGTGGAAAGGGTATAACACACAAGCAGAGTGTGACACAGAGGTTCTGAGGCAAATGGTTCCCTGTACACCAAACACATCTTCCATGTCTTGCAGGAAATTTATTCATAAAGAGTAACATGTAAGCTGTCTATAGAAAGTTCATAACTTGTTCTCTTTAATCATTGCAAGGTATATGTATGGGTAATATTTAAGGAATAATGTATTTATTTAAAGTATGCTTTATGGACTTATAGTAAAAATTAGTCACCAGGAGTAAAAATTAGTCTAAGATGTCTTGGTGATGGCCCATTCAGGCAGGAGGGAGTTGTCACCTGGCCTGTTTAGCCAGTGATTCAGTAAAAGGCTCAGTCATTTAGCCTTGCTCAATCCCAAGACTTTCAAAGGAAAATCATCTGCAAACAGCTGAGATGTCTCCAAGGCAAAAAATGAACATTAGAAGAAGACAAGAGGGTCATCCTATCTGTGAATAGAAACAGAAGACTCTTTCAGTATAACACCAAGGAGGGAGAGGTATTTTAGATCGTTTCACAGACAAGACATCTTGAAAAATGAGCTGTTCTCATGAAAAATTGAATCCTGGTTCCTGTGAAGCCAGCCAGCTCTGCAACAGACTGAACTCTGGGGGGGGAACCTACTTTATTAGATCAGAAAGATTGCTATTAGTAAGCGTAAACCCAGATTCACATTTTACTATTTTGTTTTGTATTGTAACCATTTGTTTCCATCACTTTCTTGTTTTTAGTAGACTATCTGTTCTTTCATAAGTAAACCTTTTTTTATTATATTGATAAATGTCCACAAGTGCTGTGTCATTTTACAGGAGCAGTGATTTAAGGTCAGACTAATAGATTGGGGCATACCATTTCTTTTGGGGGCAGAGGATCTGGGATTTCTGTGAGTAGCTTGTGTCAGGGGCTGGATATGAAGGTGAGTGATTCATAGGGATTTAGGGACCGAGTCACACGTATTGTTAACCTGCAAAGTGAAGACAGGACTCCATACCCCAGAGGAGAGTGCTTGAGTGGCTGAAAGGCTGGTGATGTTAGGGAACTGACTCCCAGCCAGGCACAGGCAAGGCCCCCACTCTGGAGGCAGTGTGACTCAGTCGTGGGTATCCCAAGAACTATCACAGAGTGAACAATGTGATGGCAGCAAACTTATGTTAGTTCCATGATTTTGGGGGGAATGGATCTACTTAGGAGAGGACAAGCTAAATGGAAAGAAAAGGGATGTGAAGGGCGTGATGGCAACAGGGCAGGTAAGCCAGGGGTATGGAGTGAAGCAAAGATGAAGAGACTATGCGGCAGTCTCTGCTTTGGCTGCTTCTGCTCCTATTGGCTAAATGCTTTCTGAACATGTTTTCTGGAGTCTCTGGCTGGCTCCATGCCTTCTCAGATTCAGAAAACATTTAGTGCTCCCTGGCAACTACCAGAAATAAATATTTTAATAATCATAATACAAAAGAACACCCTTACTGGACTGCCTCCTGTTTTAGGATGCCACCCCAAGGTATAATCAAATACTCTCATTACAATTCTGTTCTTCTTTTATTTGAAGACTACCTATTTGAAGCCAGTTTTTCTTCATATCAATAGTCTGTCCTGACAGGTTGTGTAGTATGTTGAGAGTACAAAGAGAACTCTACCACCAAAGATGGAGGATGTTAGCATGGCAGAATACCAAAAAAAGAAGAGTTATTTATACAGAGTCCTACTGTCACATTATCTAATATTTATTTTCATTCATTTATTTCCACACTTTCTTCTGGATTATTAACTAATTTTTGCACTCCTCACTTTGGATGCAGAATGCAATATTAATCAAGTTTTATGTTTCTTTCTCAGACGTAGGGACAAGCCTGAACCAGTAACTGGACACAAATCATTCTGAAATTTGTGTTTCTAAAAGGAGATTTGGATCTGAATTTCATTGCCGGCCTATTAAACAATCTCTACTCAGAATCCAGATTTGAAGTTCAGACCATGAATAGTTTAAAATTTGCAGCATAACATCTCATTTCACTTATTTCAGTGTGCTTTCAAAAATAAGGGCCATTTTATCGATAATAGGATGAAACGACAAAATATTTTAGGATCATTATCAGTATGAAGATCAAAATTCACATTTCCTAAGGAATTAGTATTAAAAGTGAAAGCGTTTTTATTCCCCTCTGCAAGCAGCTTGGATTTCCCCAAAACTAATAGCATATGCAGTAACCCAGGTACTGTGGGTGTCAATGTGGGCTTTGTAAATCTTGACACCTGATGCCAAATGGCTAAGAGAAGAGAACTCTTTGAATGTAACAGTGTTAAAAACTCAGGAACTTACCTGGGGGGAGGAGGGGGTAAATAATCTAAAATTTAAGGTCAGTGGAATATGTAACTGTTTGACTGGAGTTGGACACATGACCATCTGTGTTATAGAATTAGATTTTTTTAAGTTTTCCTTCATCTTTACCTTTTGTAGTGTAACCAAGTATATACACATTTACTGTAGGTAGAGGAAAGAAACCATTGTGTTTCTTACCCTCTTCAAGTCATCCTTCTTACCTTATTTTCATCACCCATAATCTCTATTCTCTTCTTTGTCCTATGTCTTAGACATGCCAAATGCAAACCAACTTCATGTCAGTTCATTTCACCCTCATCTCTCATTGACTTCAGTGCATTTCAGATGTTCAGCACATTGCAGGATCAGATCCTTTGTGGAGGGAATGGATCATATTATTCATTATTATGCATTATTTAATAGCTTTGTACTGCTAGATATCTCAAAAAATAAATATTAAGACCATATCCCTGCTCAGAGTAGTATCTTGCTCTCTAATTTTAAAGTATTCTATAAATGTTAGGTGCTATGTGAGATTTTTAATATTATAATCCAAATTGGCCATAATTATTCAGTCACTATTCTTGCCCTATCAGATTTCATGCCAGAAGGTAATTGCTGTTAATACACGTAACAACACAAGTAAAAACTGAATTGTAAGAATTTCATTTCTCTTTCCATAGTAGGGAAGAGAAGTGACATTTGGCATCAGCAGTTTTATGACTGAAGTAAACATCATTTTGTGGAGCCACAGTGCAGTCTCGTGTTTTGCAACAGATTTTGGGAATTCCTTACTTTCAGCTGGTGTTGCTCTCAGTATCCAGGAGAAGGCAGCATTCTTTATTAGGCTTTAGCAATCTCTACCACAGTGGGGAATGATGAATGCTGTTTAAATCTAAATGAAGATTACCTGTCATGCCAGCAGTAATATAAGTTAATGGCTTGCAGCTGTTACTGAGAGGGGCAAAATTTTAAGGGCAAATAGGGAGCAAAAAAGGAAATTTTAAGATCCGGTGTTAAGGTCTTCTGTCACTGCCTACCACTCTTGTGGTAAGTTACTCCATGCAGGGACTGTGTGTTTTTATACGTGCTTGTACAGTGCTAAGTATAACAGCCCCCACTCTTGCAAGGGGTTGCTGGGAATTACTGCATTACAAAAAATAAAGTATAATAGAGTGTACAGTATTTTCAGGAATATGGGACAAAAGAAATTATATGCTTAAATGCTCGAGTTTCTTCTGCCAGAAAATGTATATGATAAATAAATCTCTGCCTACGAGAATTACATACCATTTTTGCAGAATTCTATTGCCCTCTACTGGTTCACTGTACACAGCTGTGATTTGGTAATGCTGACTAATATATGATGACCTTTTTTGGCTTTCATGGTAAAATAACAGTAGACAAACACTATGAGGGCTCAGTGTATCACTCATATTTAAAAAGGAATAATAATCTAAATATTGTTGATATATATTATGTATATATATTATTTCATAATATAAAATATTTTGTTTTGTATTGTGTTTTTTATTTTGTATCCAATAGTAAACAAAAACTAAATAGTTGTCCTAACAGCTGTGAGCCAACACAGCCATTTATCTTTTGTGCCCTATATCCCTTTATATCCCTATACATTTGTGGGTATAAATATCTGTGGCCCCAATCCTATAGTAAATTCCAGATGGGAGAACCCCTAATGATTTCAACAAGCTTCCACAAGAGCACAGGGCTTTACCTTTACAGAGCCCGCTATAGGATTGAACACTATACCTATATACCCACACAAGTAAATATGTATGTAATGTGATTTTTATACACACACACACACACTCTATAATATCCATGTGTACTCACACACTAAAGCTCTTGCAATCAAATATATATGGCAGGACTCTTATGCCTGTACATAGTCACACTGAACTTAACAGAACTCTTTGTGGGCACAGTGCAGATCTTAGTGCAGAGTCGGGGCCATATAATGAGTGTGTGTGTGTGTGTGTGTGGCTGTGGATGGTGATCATACATTTTCTTTTCTGTAATAGCAGTGTTTTAAAAGGCTATTTTAAAATGCAAGGTTAATTACGTTCATTTTGAATAGGAGAATCCGTGAGAAGTAAATTCTATGTATGCAATGATATACATGAGAAAGCGAATGAATTTACAATTGAGTCCCATAGTGATTTCAAAATATGCCTTTGTATTAATTTTTAAAAATAAGCTAATATCTTGTAAAACTAATTCTTGCATAACTTAGACTTCTTCGTAATATTAGTCTGCTGAGAGAGCGCAGCGAAGTTAGCTCATGATAGGAGTGTTCCTACTACTCAGAGCTAATTTAAGAAATCAGACAAACAGCTTTAGATTAAGGACTTTATATTAGTTCAGAACAATTTTTTACTTGTTTCTGCGTTTTTTTATTTAAGCTGTTATCCCTCAGATCCTCCTGCATAAGTAAGAAATTCCCTTACCACCTCCTTCATTCATCCCATGTGCTGGAGGAGAATTATGGTGTTTAATTATAAATGTGTATAGTTTTACTCTTCTCATGTAGTAGTAGTTGAATATTTACTGTATATATTACATTAACTCCTCAGCTGCTTCAAAATAACTGTCTCCCACTGTTCTACCTGTCTGAATGTAAATACAGCAATTTAGATATTGAGGTTCTCTCAGTGGTACATGAACAACCTTCCTTTAGTTGTATAGGAGTTCCTTACTCTCAGAGTAGAGAATAGGCATTTGTAGTAACAAGAAATAATAATACTTTCCACTAACATAGCACCTTTCATCCAAGGCTTTAGAAATGCTAATACCTTGTGAACTTAGTATTTTATCCCCATTTTACAGATAGGTAAACTACAGCAGGTGATATCCTTGTGTGGTTTGTCCAAGATCATGAATGGTGGAGCTAAGAATAGAGCCAGAAGTCCTAACTCCCATTCCTCACTCTGACCACACCATATTATGCTGTCTCCCTTTTCAACATACATAGATGGAAGCTAGCATTCCGAAGATATGCCTGAAGTTTGCCACAGGTTGGCAAAACATTTTTTGGGCAAATAAAGCTGTATTTTAACCTAGATTTGAATAAACAAATCCACATTTAATCTAAATTTATCAAAATATTCCAGATACCCATATTTTCTAGCAGATTTATCAGGAAGCTTTGGTGAAATTCTTCAGAACTGAATGAGCATTACATCTCTTCTGCTGATGTTAACATTAATGATGAGCATATGCTTTAATATGGTAAATTTTTGGCAAAACATTTATAAGTAATTTACTGAAGCAAACCATTTCAAAATATCTATTCTGTGACTGCATAAAAACATGGCCGATGGTGAGAAGATTTAGTTCATCATTACTTGTTCTTCGAAGAAAACAGAGTGTAGAAAACAGAATTGTAAAGAGGACTTCAAAACCAAACTTCCACACATTTGAATGATAATTTGCTACTCTTTGGTATGGAAGGTCCTTTATGTCTGGTATTGAAACACTTCACTGGCTGTTCTGCATGTTTTTATAGTTATGAAATATCAAACTGAGTATGAATGAAAGTAGTTTGCAACATATATTAACATATAGTTTATATAAAATATTTTTCAGAAGCAGATTATCTTTTATGTGGTGTTTAACAATTGTTACTGTGGTATGTAGCTAAATTAGATATAAATTAGCGTATCTTTCATCATTCAGACTTACTGGTGCCGTAGCTATAACTTCTTCAGGTGCTGGTTCCTATATATATTCCACTGTGGATATGCATGCACTCCAGGCACCTGAAACTGGAGAATTCTAGAAAGTATTGTCCTGTGGTCCATGCCTGCACCCCTCCTCTCCTTGTGCGCCATGTTGAGGCTATAAGGGGCAGCATAGATTGACACCTCTCCAGTTCTTTCTTACCACCTTTTGGCCTGAGTCAGAACCTCCAGTGTCTGGAACTGATCCTCTTAAATGTTTTTTCCTGTAACTTTTTTCAAAGTTTTATAAAGTTAGTTGCTATTGTTAGTAGTTTATTAGTTTAGATTGTAGTTAGTTCAATCCTCAGCAATTCTCTGATCCCCTAGCGCAGGACTTAATTATGCCCAGGCTTCCAGGTGTGAAGAATTGCATCTCGTGCCCTCACTCCTGCCAGCGCAACCACTGTTGTCTCAGAGAAGCTCATGTTTCTGTTAAGTGCAGTATCTGCTACTGCAGTATCCCAACCAAATGTGGCAGGCATGAGCATTCCAGCTTTGGAAGCACTTAATGGAACACTTCATGAGCCCCAATCAAATCCAGACCAGGGAGATCTTGCATATCAGCCTGAAACATGGATGAGTATGCCCTCTAGCGAAGTGTCTGACTCAGGAGTGGGAATAACTAGAGTGAAGGACCCTTTTGGCATTCTCGTGTGTAAGGGACATTCTCATAAGCATAGATAGATCCCATCCTAGATTTTCTAAGAGAAAGGACGCTTCCCAACCCTGTCCAGCTTGGACAAGTCCTTGCACCAGGACACAAAGATTGAAGTCCTCCTAAGTTTCATGGCAGTTATCAGAAGGCACATAGGAGCAAGGCTCCTTCAGTACTGCTCCACCCGTCACCATTGATTCTGACTATTGTACCAACTAAGATTAAATACCAGGAGTTGAAGGACTGACAGTGACCACATGGTCAGAGGTTCATCACCAGCAGTACCTTCACAGCCCCAAAAGGAACCACCAGTTACTAAGAATCCCTTTACACAAACTCTGGCGGCTTTCTAACACAACAAGCTGCAGCCTTCTAAGGCTCCAGTATCATACGCCATTCCAGAGGATATCTTCATCCTCCTGGACCCACGATCTCACCTCTTGTTAGAATCATCCCTTTACCAGCGATATTCTAATACCAGACAGACGCCCATTTCCCATTCCATTCATTAGCTGCAGCTTCCTGACATCATTACTGACAGCACCACCAATGGAACTGGATCTGGCCTTCTCATCATCATCATCATCATCATCATACTGATGGAATCATCTTTTCCACTATCGAGTGAGTGCATCCCAGATAGGGGATCAAGAATCCTCTATTATCAGTCTCATCCATCAAAGTGGAAAGTCCTATCCTCAGAAACAATACCTTAGGAGCCATAACTTACTTTTGAGCCCTCAGATTTGCCTTATTGGGGTCAATGGGACCTATATGAATTGCATCCAGAGTCTATGTGATGTGATAGAGTCTTTCCACCCCTCTTCTCCAAGAGGCCAGTCAGAACCTCCTGAACTTATGGAAGAAGAGAAAGATGAACCGGATCCTCTGGTACACCAATATCAGCAGATATTTGTCCTTCCTCCCTGAATGAGGCATTTGTTTCTGCCTCACCATCTCCTTCAGATGACAACAGACAGTTCAAAGAACTGCTTCAGAGAGTAGCGGAAGAGCTCCAAAGCCCTTTAGTGGAGGTCTAGGACTCACAACACAAGTTCATATAACATTCTACATCCTACAGGATCTGGCCGAATAGCTCTCCCAGTCAACAAGACCATACTGGAACCTGGAAGAATTGTAAGGAATACATCAGCAACCTGTGCTTCTAATCCTAAGAAGGCAGAAAAGCAGTATTTTACCCCAGCTAAGGGAGGAAAGTTCTTGTTCTCCCACCATGTCCCAAACTCCCTAGTGATTCAACCAGCCACAGAAAAGTCCAGACAACAATACCCAAGAGCTACCCCTGCAGGTAAGGAGGCCAAGCTTTTAGACCTTCTGGGAGGATAGGTATTTACTTGCACCAGCCTCCAATTTAGAATTTCCAACTACGAGGCCCTCATGGCAAAATATGATGTTTTAAAGTACTCTTAATTTCTGGTTTTTAAGGCCAAATTAAGGAGCACTCAGCTCTTGAGTGCCTCCAAGTGTCTAGGTGCTGTATCAAAGTCCTTTTCTTGGTCCTGGTGCCACCCTGGGGGCTGCCAGCTGACCTTGGCAGGTCGTCAATGGCTTGGCCTTCCAGCTAAATCACAAAATCCAAATTAACCCCTTCCAGATTATTAAAAAGTCTGTTTGACCTTGCTAGGGTCTTTAGCCCTAGCTCTAGGCCCTTAAAATTGAACCCTTTGTTCAGGCTCCCAGATAAGCTCTTTCCCCTTCTTGGGGTTTATGCCACTTTACCCATGGCTGATAGGTGAACCAAGGCCCATCCACTACTCTGGGTTCCAAGCCAGGAATCCTATGCACAGCAGTCCATGTACCACTTACTTGAATCTTTCACTGCTATTTCTCTGGGCTTCTTCCTACTTGGGCCTTTTAACTCCAGCCCTATCTCAGGGTCAGTATCCTCTGGTTCTTCTCTCTCTGCAATCCCAGCTATGTAAATTCAGCCAGCCATAAACTGTCTAATTGTTGGCTCCTTTGGCCAGAGAGGAGCGCCCTTCTTCACTCGTCTGGTCCCAGCCAGAAACTGAACTGCTAAGGCCAGGCAACTGCTTTTTTTTTCTGGGCCAGCAAGGCCTGATTGGCTGTTTCTAGCCCTTGGAGGACCAGCTCTTTTGCAGTTTCCAAAATGGTTGCTCTAAAGAATCCTCTTTAGGCAAACCTGAAGGACCCATCTTCATTGCTCTTTTCCAGTCAACCCGTTGCTTGTTGGGACAGAATATGGTGGTACCATGGGGGCCTCAGAATGGAGCCTCAAAGGCCAAATGCACTCCACCACATTATCACAGGAGAGTAGGGCTCAATTTCAAACTGTGGTTAATGAGGGCAGATTAGTGGCAAAAACCTCATTACAAGCATCTCTCAATGTTGCTAATACTGTTTTGAGATCCATGGGAGCAGCTTTAGTGCTACAGATCTTGGCTACAATCTTCAGGATTTCCCAGGGAGATACAGAACACTTTGCAGTACTTGCCTTTCAGTTAAATCAATTTTTTTCTTCAAAAGACAGACAAATTTCTTGTATTTGCTGAAAGATTCCAAGGCAACCCTTCACTCCACATGTATATATACATGAGCCTCAAAGAGGAACTATCATAAGCAACCTTACAAGCCAAGGTATTTGCCATAGGCCTCCTACCACCAGCCCTCTTGTAAGCCACCTTGCAAATATTCTGCTCCATCCATCTCTACTGCTGATATTCAGCCTCACCCCCAGCCAAAAGATATTTTTGACAGGATGCTCAAGAGCTGCAAATGAATATTGATACCATTTCCACAAGACTCCAAGATCTGCTTTGGTGGACACCTAGCACAATTTTCTCACAACTGGAGTGCAATAACAGACAAATGGGTGCTGGTATCATCCATTCCAGCTACAGCATCGAGTTTCTCTCCCCACCCTCTCCAAAACTCTCTTCCCCCTCCCTCTTCAGTGACCACTCCCACAAGGAGATCCTCTTTCAGGAGATAAAATCCCTCCAGCAGGAAGCAATAGAGCAGTATCTCTGCAACAAGTAAAAGCATTTTATTCCAAATATTTTCTAGTCGTCAAGTCAAGTGGGTGGAAACCTATCCTCGACCTGCAGCAACTCAGTGTCTTTATTCACAAGATACAATTCCACATGGTTACATTGGCATCCATAATACCACCCTAATAAAAAGACATATGGTTCACAGCTTTCAATAGGAAATGTGCATATTCTCATGTCGATATTAACCCTTCCTGAAGATTTCTCAGATTTGTGGTGAGTCCCAACCACTATCACTATAGGACAGTTCAGTCTAGCAATTGTGCCCAGGGTCCTCATGAAAATGTTTTCCATAGTAGTTTTCCGCATCTTAGATGGAACCGTTCTACTATCTTTTCATATCTAGAAGACTGTTTTTGACAGTCATGACACATACAGAAGTCATAGTATCGTGTGTATCGTCAGTGTACTCTTGACTCCAGCCCTAACTATAGACTCCATAGGACTCAGTCATGGGAAAGGCTTATCTTCCTATGAACAGATTCCAAGTCCCAGGCAGACTGATAAATCAGACTACACACAATCTTTGGACATTTGCCTTACTCTCTTGGGTCACATGGCATGATGTACGTACATACTGCTATTCTCTGGACTCCACCTGTACTGCCTACAGGCTTTGCTTCAAAAAAAGTATATACCAGGCAAACCGAGCATGAACACTATAGTGACAATCCCCATCAAGATAAGGGTCTCTCTGACCAAATGGAAAGATCCTGCAGAAAGTGTACATGAGTGTTCCTTTCCTATCCCCCACACCTGACTGCACAGTAATCACATAATCTTCTCCTCTCTTACTTCCTTGAATAGACCATTTGAACGATGCCTTCCTCCTTTCTTGCTGCTTCCTCAAGTACTGCAGAAGATTCAACAAGACTGAGCATGAGTCATCCTGGTTGCTCCCTTCTGGACCTCTTGACTTAAAGAACCACAAGATCAGATATCCCAAACCAGAAGCTCTTCATCTCGCATTTTAGTATTTGGATGGGTATCAGACCTGGAACATTTCTATTCCAAAACTGTTCAAGGCATTCTTAATAGTAGAAAGGACTCCACAAGAAAGTGTTATCTAATAAAGTGGAAGCATTTTTCTGTCTGGGCCAACAGCAGTGTGTTCCTTGAGACAACAGATATTCCTGATATTTTGGGTTACTGCTTTACTTTCAAGACAACCCTTAACATGACACAACGTCATCTTTTGGCAATCGGCATTTGTCTGTCACCCTCCATTGGATGGCTGTTCTGTCTTAGCTCACCCAGTCATCTCCAGGTTCTTCATGGGCTTAATTAGAACTTTCCCACTTGATCAGAAGGCCAACCCCTTACGGGATCTTAATTTACTACTTTCTCTCCCATACAGCATATGGGCTCACTCTATAAGACCACAGCGTCACTTCAAAAAGTACATCGGCTTGATATTTGCAAGGCAGCAATGTGGAGGTCCAAGCCCCTTCCTTTGATGCATCTTTTGGGGTGGAGGTTCAACAAGCAGTGATATTACCTGCATCCTCGCACCTTCCTCCTATTTGAATACTGCTTGTTAATCACCCACAGTGGAAAACACATAAGGGCCAGCACTCAAAGTAGTAAGGAAAGTTACTTACCCTTCATAGTTGGAGTTCTTTGAGATGTGTGGTCCCTGTTTGTATTTTACTTCCCATTTTCCTTCCCCTTTGTGTCAGATCCTCTCTGATTCACAGTAAGAGGAGGAACTGGAGGTCTATACACCACCCCTTATGCCCTAGGCATGGAGCACAAGGAGAGTAGGGACACAGGAGTGGATCACTGGACACTCCAGGGTTAGGTGTGTGGAGCACGTGCGTACCCATAGTGGAATAGAGATAGGGACCACATGCCTTGAGGATCTCCAGTAATGAAGGATAAATAACTTTCCTTTAAGCAGATGCTGTAGAATACATGCTTCTTTGCTGTCTGACTCTAGAAATTCAGTAAGGCAGAAATACTTTTGAATCTTGTAGTGTTTTGTCATAAAGTAAGAATGAAAGGTCTTCAGAGCTGTAATTTAAGATTTTGGGACATATTAAGTTCCTTGTTCATGTTTAGTTACATTTCCACCACAACCACCACTACCAAGAAGTACCATTTAAATGCCTCAGACTCTACATAAAGTAAGGTGCTACTTGCTGTGAGTAAGGCTGCAACAGTTTAATCTTTGTTAGGGAATTTACCATGGTAATCCAAGTTTTTGTAACCTCAAGGAACTTGCTCTTGCCCTCCTGGACAGTAATATAGTGCCACATTGGTGAAGTTGATGGAGGTTAAAGTGTGAATAGAATGTCAGTACACACACAGACACGTACACACACACACACACCTTCCCCATCTATCCCATGGATTTTGGTGAAATGCACGGTATAGTGTGAGTATATCTGTTCAGAAAAACTTCTAATTGATCCCTAGACTATTTGATGTTTTGTTACCATGATTTTTAATTGGAAATTTGATACTTTGCTAATATATTGGTTATTTCAAATTACATGTTTGCATTTGTTACTCTTAAATTCATAAAGTGCAGAATATACTTTACATGGATGAAAGAATATCCTAGCACTTCTTTGATTATCCATTTTTCATTTTATGTGGGTTTAGAGTATCAGTAATAAAAAGTGAAAGATTGCACACTGTTTGGCAACTAATGCTATATTTTATATTAAAAACTTATTTAATGATACCATCATCACAGGGTTTTCACTCATGAGTCTTGTGCCCCCAGTGCATCCCAAGCAGGCCCTGTCTTGCACTGGCAGATCAAGATTCCAGAGTGAAAATCAGCCTGTGAGATGATATCTTCAAAGAAACAGAATTACAGGTAAGTAATTTTTCTTTTTCATGTGTTACAGTAGATCTGAAGGGATACATTGCAGTGGATCTTATCTGATTACAGCTTTTAAAGTAAATAAAAATTTAAGATAGCTAAAGTGTACTGAACCTGCATGTTCCATTAACTGTCTGTTGTAAAAATATATCAATAACTGATGGTTATTTTAACTGGTATCCCTATTTCTGTGCTTTCAGAAACTGGCACCTGGAGTTAGTCAGTTTGCTTACACCTGTGTACAAGACCACCCTATATGGGCTAATCAGCAGTTTTGGGAAACCACATTTTATAGTGATGTGCAAAATCAGGTTCGTTCCCTCTATCTCACAGCCAAGGAAGACAATCATAAAATACATTTGAAGCAAAAGGTAAGAGAATATATAAAATAAATGAAGTGCAAAAAATCTATGTTACTGCAGCATAAGGCACATCTTCACTACTGTGCTAAGTTGATCTATGTTACATCAGTTAAGTTATGTAAGTAACGTAACTTAAATCAATGTATCTTAGATCGACTTGCAGCGGTGTCCTCACTACGCTATGTTGATAGGAGACGGTCTCCTCTTTCAATAGCTTCTGCCTCTCGTTGCGATGGAGTGGACGTTGACGGGAGAGTGCTCTCCCATCCACTTAGCACATCTTCACCAGACCCAGACATAGCAGCAGCAGCACCATTTTAGTGTGGTAGTGATGATGTGCCTGGAGTGGCTGACATTTTATATGCAACAAAAGTCATGAAGATGTAATGTTATGGCTCCTACCTCTTCTACTTACGTAGTGTTTTCTTGTTACTGTTTCCACAGTAAATAGATATGTTACTAACTTTGTTTGCTAATCTACATCTGAAATGTATCTAAATTATGAAAAAAGGGTGAAATGTAACTTGGGGATATACTCTGCAGTATAGTGCCCTTGATTTAGGTGCAGATTAATGATAAATAATAAAACTTTAATATTTTTTGTCACCTGATACCTGAAGGTATCAAAGGGAGTTATATCTGGGTATGAAGGAGAGTTCTGAATTTCACTGCTCTTTTCCATCTAAAATCTCAATTTTAACTTGGGTAACCAGATGTCCCAATTTTATAGAGACAGTCCCGATATTCGGGGCTTTTTCTTATGTAGGTGCCCATTACACTCTACCCCCATCCCGATTTTTCTCACTTGCTATCCGGTCACCCTAGTTTTAACATTGTACTAAAATATATTTTCCTTTAATTTCGTAAGCAGAAAAATGTCCTTTTTAGTGAATGTTATGCAAACTTTATATTGCATTCCAGAGACATTTTGCTAAGCAGAAAAACATCCTTTAGCCTTGCCAATTGATCAGCACTCAGCTCCCTGTGCTTGAGATCATTTAGGTCTCCCAAACAACATATTCTACTGTCCCAGCTAGGAGAAAGCATTTATGTAATACAAGAATGAATGAATTAAGTGAGTATTCAGAAAATACTAATATAATATCAGAATGCCAGGTGTGATCTATTGGGTTATCCCAATCCTCTTCTATCATGTGAAGAAGAACCACCAGCCCTAATCATGTGATCTGAGAGATAAGTACTACCAAAGACTTATCATGAAGAGAGAGAGCTGCAGAGTTTAGTTCCACATAATCATTTGGATATGGAACAGTGAGATGCAGAGAAGACACCTTCCATCATGTGGTTTGTCAGGGGGGTGGGAAAAGTTGCTGAATGAGGAAGCCCCCTGTCCGCTTGAGTTGTGGGGAAAGCTGCAGAGGGAAGGAAGGTACTGCAGGGGAGGAATCACAGGCAGACACTTGTATTCACATTCCCAAATAATGTAAAATTGTATTGAAAATTACTTGGAAAAAATTTTCCATATTGAATAGATCCTGCTATTTCAATGCTTTATCACCAGCTAAATGACGATATGTGATATCAGCTACCTAGATGCTTTTATTTGAATTTCCTCAGGCTATCATATTATTTGCCTTTGTGCCATCTGCTAATTTTACACAGAGAAAAATGCTAGATTTGGAATCAAGCCTGTGAAAACATGAACATTTAAGCTGTGCTATAAATTATATACACCTGAACACCATAGGAGTTTGAACAACATAATTTGCATCAGTCGGTTAGCTGCATATTATTTCTCCATCCACTTCAAGCTTGATCTCTGCTTGAGTTAAGACTCTGCAAGTTGAAAGGAACAGCTATATAATAGACTGTTAAACCAAACTCAGCAAAAAATGAATACGCAAAGATGGTATGGGCTAGAAAACAGTAGAACCAAATCAAACTATTACATTGAACTTGGCTATGCTGTGCTATTTGCATTGTTGCGGTACAATGTCACCATGGAAGGCAATCCTTAAATCCTGTTCCAAGTGGGTATAATTGTTAGATTTGTTTTTACATTATAAATGATGAAACGAAGAGTTCAACGCTTTGGAATTAATGATAATGTCTCTTTTTTAATGTTAGTCATATAATACTTTCATCTCTTCTTTTTATGACAATATTTATTCTAGGAGAAACATCTTTTAAATATGGATCAGGAGAAAACAGCCATGGACCTGGCTGCTGAGCAGTTGCGTTTATGGCCAACGCTCAATAAACAAACTCAGCAGGAGCTAGTGCAGAATGAGGAAAGTACCGTTTTCAGTCAGGCAATTCATTTTGCTAACCTCATGGTCTACCTGCTAGTGCCACTGGACACAAGTAAAAACAAACTATTGAGAACATCGGCTACCGGAGACTGGGAGAGTGGAAGCAACAGCATTGTCACAAATAGGTGCGTAAATGAAAAGACATGGTTTGGTAATAAGCAATTGTAGGTTGTCACTTGGTCCTTTTATGAAAAATACTGTAGTTAATTACAAAAATTAAACACAGGAGCACTTTACAATAATGAAAGTTCATGTGTTATGTTAGCAACCTTTGTAACAATGAAAGAGGGAGAAACTATGAAATTGTAATTCATGCTGATATTCTTTCTAACCTACTGTTCTGTTTGCAGTGCTTTGCATTCATAATACTAGTAATATCATCCAAAAAGTGCCATTTTCTCCTTTTACACAGTGCACAGAAATCCTTAGTTCTCTAAGCAGATAGAGCTATTAAAAGTTTTATGCCAGCAAAGGAATATTTCCTTTGGTGGTAGTTAAGATTATAAGGCATTTCAGTAGTGGATGATATGATCATTCCATGCATTTCGTACATTAGCCTAACACCCTAATACTGCAAGCCACTCTTCATACACAAAGTCCTGGTGAAGTAAGTAAAGTTCTCTGCAAGCACAGGGGTCCACTTATGCAAAGCAACTTGCAAATTTGTAAAGCAATTTATGACCTTTCCATTAATGGATGTTATGTAAAATATTATAATAAATGTTCAATGAGCGTATAAAACTCTGCAAGAAATAAAGGGAATGTGATACAACAAGCTCAGCCATGCACTCAAGTACCTAAAACATTGTTCTCAAACAATCTCAAAGGCATCAGAAAGATTCTACTGTGTGCACCTTTTCTTCCTGGGTTAACTAGTTCAGGAGCAATATATTAGGGGAGGCAAGGAGTTTAACATAGTCATTCTCATGTAATATGATACTATTTCATTTGTATTGAGGAATCAGGAAGAAAACTCCTTCCCTGAGCA
>ML675613.1:19100314-19319776 GCA_007922155.1 Mesoclemmys tuberculata | reverse complement strand
TCTGTTCTGTTCTGTTCTGTTCTGTTCTGTTCTGTTCTGTTCTGTTCTCCTCCATTTCACACACTCCTCTGCTCACTCCACACCTACTCCTTCAACTCCACACTGTCTCTCAAGAGTAAAAGGTTTTTATAGGCAGCTGGGTGGGGCCTTAATTGGTGTCAGCTGACTCTAATTACCCTTTGGCTAGTCTACAGGGAATAAAGCCTGGGGCATTCTAGCACTTACCTAGTACCCTTCTAGAACTTTCCCAGTGCCCTCTGCTCTTGCTATACCACACTATATATAAAGTGCTCTTTCCCTTACTCTCTCTACTTCCTTTTTTTGAATTGATCAGTATTTGACCAAAACAGTGTAATAATTATTAAATTGCCTTTTTGCTAGCAAATATGGAATATTCCATGTACATTTAAATGGACTTAAAGAAGTAGGACATTAGCAAAATTCCTGTCGTCTTCAACAGGACTAAGAGAAGACCAGTACCATTTTCTGTAATAGTGAAATAGAAGTGTAGATTGATGATTTGTGGCCTATGGAAATCAGTTTTACATTCATCATGCAGTTTGTAAATACTCGTTAGTGTTTCTGGTTGTTTATTCCGTAAAAAGCCCGAAGCAACAAAACCAAGTTGTCGTCTCAAGTACCATAAATATAACAACACTTTTCAAATTCTTTGTTTAATAACTAGAGATGGTGAGATACTTGGAGCTCTTGAATGATCCAAAGGCTGAAACATAAGTAGTTACTGTACAAGATCTTTCTAATACCATCCACTCAAACTTCAATGAGAATATTTAAATCTATGTGCTGTACTTGTCCTTTGGGCATTTTTTAATGATTGCTGTTTGTGTAATTTGATACTAAAGGTGATAAAGCTGAATTGCAACTCCAAAGAACGTATGTTGCTGCTGAGGTGAATGTACAGTTTTATTTTAAAATTTCTATAGTTGCTTACAGTCTACATAGAAATATTAAGCTCAAGTTTCATTGTTATTTTTTCACTTACCCTATCTCCCTTCTTAACTCCTTAAAACAGCTATGAAACAAAAATGATTTGAATTACTATTTTACATGCTATTTCTTGAGGAAAGGCCACCATCAGTCATATATGGGATCATTTGCCTTCACTTATAATGATACGCATTTCCTAGAAGCAGTCAGATTTGTGGATGACTTAAGACACTTAGTATTATTATTCTGGATAAAGGAGTTCTTTATATGTTGAAAACCAGCTCCCATTAACTTCAGTTCTAGTTTTGAGTACTCAGCAGTTTTGCAAACTAAGCCTTAGCAGTAACACAGAAACCTTAATCTCCTTTGTTCGGGACGAACTCATTCTCAGTATTGAGGACCTTTCAGTCTCCAGACATTTGCTTGGTACTGACAGAGTCTATGACTATCTCTAAAAGTGTCCCACCCATACCAAGTGACTGATGAAGAAGATGACGGGGGCTTCCCAGATTTCTGTCCAGGGCTCTCCCTTCCATTATCAAGGGACCTTCTTTCTTGCGACCTCCAGGGAGTCAGAACATCTTGAGAGACATCCTCATACTGCATACCACTGGTATGAACACCCTTGGGTGCCTCCATCCATGCCATATGCACCACCTCATTGGCCATAGTGGGACCCTTGAGCAGTTTACCTACAACCGTTCTCCATGGCCCCTAATGTTTCTATCAGAGAGAAGGATAGATAATCCCACCAGTCTCTAGAGTGCTTGATCCACAGGAAGAGAGATTTGAGGAGCAGGAAGTGAGAGTGGACAAAGGAGATCACTCCAGCTACTAATAGCTCTTCCTTATCCCCAGATGAGGAATCCCCATTTTGCCTCTTCCACCATCCCTGGCTATTAGACCCTGGGCATATCCCACCCACAATACTGCCTACCTGTAAGAGGACAGACAAAAAATATTATGTTCTCTCCAAGGACTCTGAATTTTTATTTTCTCATCCCTCCCACAATGCCCTCATGGTTGACACTGTAAACAAATGTGGAAGACAACACTGTGCCAAATCAACACTGTATGCCAAATACCTAAGCAGCTTGACTTATTTGGCCATAAGTCATGTTCAGGGGGTACTCTACAATTTAATATTGCCACCCACCAAGCCCCTAAAATATAGCCATACTAACTATTTGAAGTTTAATTCATTTATTGAGCATCTTCTACCAGAGCAGAGGGAACAATTTCAGGCAAACATTGCAGAGGGTCAGCTTCTGGCCAGACCTCTCTGGTTGCCACTGATATAGCTGCTCGTTCTATCTCCACAGTGATAGTCATGAGGAGGGCCTCCTGGCTGCTGCTGCTCAGGGTTTCCAGGGGAAGTCCAAAATACAATTGAGGACCTTTCTTTTGATGGATTGAAGCTATTTGCAGAAAAGACTGACAAGTTCCTGTATACTTTGAAAGACTTTAGGGTCACCTTGTGTATTCTGGGAATTTCTACCCTTGACAAAAAAGGAAGTTTAGTAAGTCCCAGACAGCACAGAGATCTTGTTCTGCTTGGTTTCCTGCCTCCCAGGGACCTTACAAACTCCAACATAAAAGACAACAGTTCCAGAAGAGACCATATATTTCTCAGGCATTGACCTCACAACTTTGGAACACCAATTTTTACAAGTGGTAGAGGTGTTGAACTACCATCTCCACTCATACCTGCTGCAACAATCCAGATGTCTCCTTTGCTTTCGTGACCATTTTTCTCATTTCTGCTGGACTTTGGAACATATTCCCTTGGGCATGTGGGTTTTGGAGATCATTTCAACAGAATACTCCATCTATTTTTCTTCCCTCCCACCATCCCATCCCCATTCTTCTTCAGGGACCACTCTCACAAGCCCCTTCTATGATGGGAAATTGATTCCATTTCAAACTTGGGTGCTATAGAACCAGTTCCTATGCAACACAGAGGGAGAGTTTTATTCCAGGTACTTCCTGTTTCCAAAAAAGAATGGTGGATCGAAACCCATTATGGATCTAAGATTACTCACCAGATTTGCAAAGATTCAGAATTTCAAGATGGTAATTCTTGCAGCAATAATTCCATCATCGGACCTAAGGGGTTTGTTCTTGGCTTTCAGCCTACAGGACACTTATTTTCATATAGTGATTCTCCCTTCCTACAGAAGTTTCTAATGCTTCACTCTTGGTCAAGAGTATTTTCAATACAGGTTTTTCCCATTCAGTCTCTCCTCTGTGCCCAGAGCATTCTCAAAATTTCTCTCAGTGCTGGATCCTTGTCTTCAATGCCAGGGCATTCTGATATTTCCCATACCTTGATGATTGGCTGATCAAGGGACACTCCTACAGTGAAGTCTCTCTGGCCATTCAGAGGAATATAGACCCTTTTTCCCAGGCTAAGACTAAAATTAAACATCAAAAAGTCCACCTTAAACTCAGTGCAAAGTTTGGAGTTCATAGGAGCTTATCTCAATTTGCATAGGTTCGCAACCCTAGACAATTTAGTCACTACAGTCCAGATCAGCCCCCAGACATCAACTAGAAATTGTCTCCAGCTGCTGGGACATATGGCAGCTGATACCTTTGTGATAAGCCACATGTGCTGCCTTCAGGGGTGGCTCAGAATTCTTTATTCACCAAGCAAACACAGTTTGAACAAACTACTCTTGATGCTCTCATTTGTGAAAATACCCTTCAACTGGTGGAAGGACCCTTATAATTTTGCGCATGGGTCATCTTTACTCAACCATCTCCAGCGTCAGTAATAATAATGGACACATTCCTTTTAAGATGAGAAGCCCATCTAAACACACACTGCTCAAGGCATGTGTTCACCTCTTGAGTCTGTGCTACATATCAACTTACTGTAACTCAGAGCAATCAGAAATGCCTGTCTCCGTTTTCTTCCACTGATCAGAGGAAAATGTGTGAAGATTATGAGAGTCAGGCAACATGTTGTGAGGGTTTTAATCAACCATCAAGGGGGAGCGTGATCATCTTCCCTCTGCTCTGGAGCAGTGAGGATTTGGAATGGATGCGTTCAAAATCAGATCAGCATCTCAGAGCTTACTGTCCTGACATGCAAAACATCACAGCAAATACACTCAGCAGGCACTTCTCATAAGATCATGAATGGAAGATAGAACCTATTACACTCCATTGCATGTTTTGATGTTGGGGCATCATGTAGATAACATATTCACCACAGTTAAGAACAAGATGCATGCACAAGGCAGACTGGGTTGCAACTCCCTGGGAGATGGCTTTCTTCTTTGCTGGAGTTCAGGGCTGCCACATGCATTCCCAACTCCCTTCATATCCAAGGTGTTGATGAAGATAAGGAAAGTCAACGCTGGGTTTATTCTAGTAGTTCCAATGTGTCCAAGACAAACATGGTTCCCTTACCTCACCCAGCAAAGATGGTACTGCGTGGTAGTCCCCTAGAGTAAGCACCCATAAGGACACTACTTGAACAAGAAGAGAATGTGCAGTAACTGTGGTTCTTTGAGATGTGTGTCCCTCTGGTGGCCCACTACCTGCTCTCCTCCCCTCTGCTTCAGAATGCATTTCAATGGAGCTTGGTGGTAGAGAAAGAACTGAGGACAGTTTGCCTGCGCAACTCTATATGGCCACAGTGCAAAGCATGGGGGTGCATGTGTGGGTTGAACAGGTACTGTGCCTAAAATGTCCAATCTGAGGCACATGAGACACGTGCACCTAGAGAGGACCACACATAGAGATACACATCTTGAAGAACCACAGTAAGTGCACAGGGTAAGTAACCTTCTCTTTTTTGAGCATGGATTACAGATTGTGTGAATGATGCTAAATATAATTAAGATAAGTCATGGGACAAGCCTTCAAGGAGTTTCCTTTCTAAGGAACTGTTCTGCTCTAAACTATACTTTTGGGGAACGTTTTCTACTTCTTTGTTATTACCATTACAGCTCCACCAATGAGAGTATTGTAGATATGGCACTAGAATACACTGTTTTTATACTATTAGTATCTGAAACTGTGTTTGAAGTGTAGAGACAAAGTGGACTATATATATTTAGCTGCATTGAATATAGCAAACTCATCAGACAAAAATTATATGGTAGTTATTACCTGTGTATTACGGTTACCTAACTGGATTTTTTACACTAGTGATTTCTTTCCTTTACTTCTGTAGTATTGCAGGCAGCGTTGCAGAGAGTTATGATACTGAAAGTGGGTTTGAGGACTCTGAGAACAATGATATTGCCAATGCAGTTGTGCGCTTCATCACCAGGTTTATAGACAAAGTTTGTACAGAGAGTGGAGTTACACAGGATCACATCAAGAGCCTTCATTGCATGATACCAGGTAAGAACTGGTTGAAAAAAAATCTCAAAATTGTTTTCTTTCTCTGGGAACTGATATTTTCCAGTGTAAGTGTATTTTTGGTTTCATTTATTTTCAGTATAGTCTAAGGGTTTGTTTCCTAGGCTGTAATCATTGATGAATCCCTAATAGCCTTAATGACATCTACTCTGTATTTCCTTGACAGTTTAACTTCAGGATTTCAAAACAGTAGAATTATATTTAGTCTGTTTTACTCTTTCTTATATTGTGTGAGGTTTAATTTATGGTGTTACTGATTCCCAGGCATTGTAGCGATGCACATTGAGACTCTGGAGGCTGTTCATCGAGAGAGTAGACGACTACCACCAATACAGAAGGCAAGTGTTATCAAATGTGTGTTTATTGGTTAAACATATTGGAATCATACACAATTTGAAGTGGCTTCAGTCTTCCTTTTTCTAATTTTATGAGGAGACATCTGAACACTGAACAGTATAATCAAGACATTTTTTACCAATGATAAATACATTTTTGGCTTTGGTCTCATGAAATATGAACTTGTGAAAGTAGCAGAGCCAGACCTCTGAACATAAAGGAGTGATAGCATTCCAGCTACTTATTAAAACCCATTTCACTGACTTGAGTCCAAATTCAGACTTCATTGGAGTCAGTCTCATAACAATTCTGTGTTTACATTTTTTCATGTCAAATACCAATTTGGTAGTGTTGCACTGTACATTATACTTATGTTTTAAATTCTTGTATTGGGGCTCAGCCTAAGATTCTGCGACCAGCTTTGCTGCCAGGAGAAGAGTTTGTGTGTGAAGGTCTCCGTGTGCTGCTGGATCCTGATGGGAGAGAGGAAGCAACAGGAGGATTCCTTGGAGGACCCCACATTCTCCCTGCAGAAGGAGCTTTATTCCTGACCACATACAGAATTATATTTAAAGGCACTCCTCATGATCAACTAGGTATAGTCTTTCTTACTAAGATCAACATAATATGTGGTCTGACAGATGTGAGACTTTGAACGGAACCTGCAGTTTATTTAACCACACCATCAAAACACATTGCCCAACAAAAAACTGTTCAGTTAAGTATTAGTTTAATTCATGTTGATCATCTGTATTGGAATAGACTCTGCACCTAGATTATAGACTATCACTTGCTATAATGATACTTATTTTTGATGTTACATTTTAATTTTTCTGCAAGTCAAATATCAGCTGAGTTCTTACTGAATTTCAGCATTGTTCATATGCCCTGGTAGGCCTTTTGAAGACTGATTTTCACCTATTTGGTTAAAATAAAAATATATTTTGGTCTTTCTTTTTGTACTTGCATAAGGTGAAACAGTTTAGTAGTCTTCTCACAAGAGTGAGGGAGTGTTTTGTAGTGGTTAAAGCTGAAGACTGGCAGTCAGGACCCGTGAGTATAGTCCTAGCACTCCCACAGACTTGCTGTTTGATTTGGACAAGTCAGTTAGTTTCTCTGTGCCTCACTTTCCTCATCTGTAAAATGCTACTTTATGGAGGATTGGAAGTACAAAAATATCATTTATGGCTAAAGATTAAAATTTGGTTTAGTGGATTCATATGTCAAGTGATGAGCCATGTCAGAACAGGGGTTTGCAGTTGAGAACTTGAACAGTGAGAGGGAGATAAATTCCTGAATTAAAAGGTCTGTATATGTTCAAATGTTTTTAAAAGTAACACAGACTAATAAAAGCTGAGGAGTGACTGAATGATAGAAATTGAAAAGGCAATTATCTTGGATGTCTTGAAAATCTTGTAATGGAGTTAACTTTTCCCCTCAAACAACCATTATTGGATTAATTATTGTGTTTGTCATGGGAAATGCAGCAGTTCTAAATATCAGATTTTCTTGTTTTGAAATCTCTGCTTTAGTTACTTTGGAAAACAAATTCATTTATCAACCAAAAATGTAAAAAAATAAATAGTGTATAGTTTTTATGTAAAGATGCCAATGCATATAAATTATTTATAAGCTTCAGAATGTAATATGACAAATTATTCGTAGTTAGAGACTTTTTTTTTGGATTTGCACGAAATTTTCTGTAATTTCCACCATTTAGAAAGAGAGAGCGAATGAAAAAATATTTTTCCAATCATCCTAGTTAATTTCAAATAGGAAAACTGAATGTTAGTAAACTGAATGTTGGGTTGTATGTCATATTCTGGGAATTAATCACCTGCTTTAAAGCCTTTTGTCTAAAGTGAATTTTGGATTGTTATTGCCCTTCTGCCCAAGATCATGTGCCTTATTTTCCATTGCTTTCAGCCTTTCATTTACTTTTGTTCAAAGTAAAATATGACTAAACCAGATGTGACTTCATAACCTAATGTGTCTGTAAATGATTCTGTGGTACTTAGCTGGAGAACAGACTGTGATCCGGAGCTTTCCCATTGCATCTATTATGAAAGAGAAGAAGATTACTATACAGAACCAACTGCAACAGAATATGCAGGAAGGACTGCAAATCACTTCAGCATCCTTTCAGGTAGAATGGAGTGCTTTATTATTTAGCCTTTGTAAAACACCTGAAATAATGATCAAAATAACCTGCTGCAATTTACACCCTGGAGCCATGGGCCACCACCAAGGTCAAGAACTAATCCTGATACACAAGGCCTTTGAAAAGGAGACCCTGACCTGTACAGATACCTTAGAATTTGCAGTTTAGGGACAAGCCCCACAGCCTATTCTGCAGAGGCATGTAGAACAAGACAGTTTGTAGGGATGGAAATCCTCTTGAGATTTTTCTCCCAGAGCCCTCTACTGTGAATTTAGCATATGAGGTAATTGGGCCTAAATGAAAGGAAGAGGAATGCAGATGGAAATCTTCAATAAATGTAAATCAGTATAATTAAAATTACATAATGTGGGGCTTCAGAATGTGAAATTGTTAGTTAGATCGGGCTACTGATACAAAAGTCCTTTTTTTTGGTCCTGAACAAAGTATTCACAACTTGATAAAATGGAGAATCTTTCATTTAGGAGTATGTCACTAATATCATTGTATTGGTGCTTTGAATAGACACTATATAACATAATTTTTCTCTCATATACATAATCCTATACAAATGTATGGATTTAATTAACAATTTAAGGAGTTGCTCTTATATGCCTTTCAAGTAAAACAGTAACTGTGAGGCCTTTTGTTTTCGAAAGCTCTTTTTGGAGATTGAGTAACAATAAAATTTTTCACATCCTTTGATTGTATGCTAAATGCAGACACAACTCAAAGTTTCTGATGCTGGACTCTGGTCAAATATAATCTCTGGTTTTGTTTCACATGATTTTGTCTTAGGTTATAAAAACAAAACCAACCAGCAAATGGTTTACTTTCTGTTCTTTTTCTAACTGCCAGAGTTCAATATTATATGAAATAGACCACTCTCAGCTTTGTGTATTAATTATGACTATCGAGGGAGAATGGCTACAACTATATTATTTTAATGAATAATTATTAGAATTATTAGCCATTTGGAGAGAAAATACTAAAGTAAGTGAACTTAAAACAAAGGATGAGATGTGCCTTGTGTATCACAAACAAAAGACATATAAAAAGTAAATTCATTTTGGAACTTACAAAATAACAGATAAACAAAATAAACATTTCTGAGGTATCCCCATCATCAAAGTTCTCTTTATCCCTTTTACAGACCCTCATTTTCCCTCTCTTTTATTACTCATTCTCAAGACCTAAGAACTGGCCATCATCCTTCTGGCTAAGACTCATTGGGCAGGGCTTCTTTTGGACTATGTAAAAGACATATTTTGGCCAATCAGAGATATTAATGGTGGATAGTGCAAAACACTTCCTTTTCTAATGGTCAGATTTGGTTATGCTTTGCTATTAGCACAGTTCTCTAGGCTTTGCAAAGTGATAAGTAAATTGAAATGAATGGGATATGGAAGGATAGCTCTGGTAATTTTTAAAAGCTAGAATTGTTGTTATTGTGAGAATCTTTAAATAAGAGTACCAACCTTTCTGCCAGTGTCACTGTCTCTCACCTCAAGAAACTGGGCTACCATAATTCTTCCAGCCATTGCCATCCCATGTAGCAAGAAAATATGGCTAGCGTTTTAACTAGTGTAGAAATTTTGTAAGCAAATCTGTGAAATAGTTTTACACCACATTTTGTCTTAATTTTGTGGGAATTACAGACATTGCAGTGTGGAAGTACTTTGTTATTAGACTAAAATTTAAAAATAGAGTAAAAATGGACAGCTCTAAAATCAGTAAACATACATATTTCTGTATTTTATTAATATATTATTTTACTTCGTTTGTGGGATCTTTTTCATTTTCTTTTATCTCAAAAGTTGCCATATTGAATAATTTCCAGTCTCTAACATGTTATGTCTTTTTATTTGCAGTTAATTAAAGTAGCATTTGATGAGGAAGTGAGTCCTGAAGTGGTAGAGATATTTAGGAAACAGCTTATGAAGTTCCGTTATCCTCAGTCCATCTTCAGCACCTTTGCTTTTGCAGCTGGGCAAACTGCACCACAGATAATCTTGCCAAAGCAAAAAGAAAAGAATACTTCCTTTCGGTAAGGTATAATCTATTTTGTCTTTAATATGTATTTATTATTAATATTCATGTTTATTGTTAGTCCAGTGCGTTGACTTCTGTGTCATTTTTTATGGCTTTCCAAAATTGCAGGTCATTTTAAGTAGTCCTCAGTAAGGCTGAATTGACTAGTTTCTGTCAAGTATGTTACAAAAGCTACCTAATGTAAAAATACATATGAATTTTGGAAATGAAAGTGTGTAACAAACCTGTTGAATTACTTCCCTCAGGAAATTATGGAAGTAATTACCGTAATATGATTCAAAACACACAATTGGGCATTTTTATGAATAACTTCTGCAGTTATACTAATTCTGTGGCAACATATGAAATTTACATGCTTGCTATTGTATTGTGCAATTGACTAGTGCTCTGTAATGTAGAGTTTGGATTTTTTAATCTTCCTTTGAAGCAGGTCCAGATAACCTGCATTCAAGAGTTTTGAGTGAGCTGGCTGAGGAGCAAATTGGACAATTAATGTTGATTTTCAATAAGCCTGAGAACACGATTGTATTTCCAGAACACTGGAAGAAAGCTAATGTTGTGCCAGTATTTAAAAAGGGTAAAAGGATTGTGCCAGGTAATTATAGGCCAGTCAGTCTAACGCTGATCCCAGGCCAAATAATGGAACAGCTGATACGGGACTTGATTAATAAAGAATTAAAGGAGTGTAATATAAATAATGCTATGGGTTTATGGAAAGTAAATCTTGTCACACTTAACTTGAGATTACAAGTTTGGCTGATAAATGTAATAGTGCTAATGTATATACTTCGACTTCTATAAGGCATTTGACTTGTTGCCATACAACATTATGGTTGAAAAACTAGAATGATATAAAATTGACATGTCACAGAGTAAATGGATTTAAAAACTGGCTAACTAATAGGTCTCAACATGTAATTGTAAATGGGAAATTGTCATCAAGTAGGTGGGTTTCCAGTGGTGTCTCACACAGATTGGTTTTTGACCCTACTCCGTTTAACGTTTTTATCAATGACCTGGAAAAAAACATAAAATTATCACTGATGAAAATTGCAAGCAACACAAAAGTTGGGAGAGTAATAAATAAAGAAGAGGACAGATCTCTGATTACAGAGTGATCTGAATCACTTGGCAGCTGGGTGCAAGCAAATAATATGCATTTACTATAGCTATTGTGGTATAGCAAGGGCAGAAGGCACTGGGAAAGTTCTAGAAGGGCACTATGTAAGTGCTAGAATGCCCCAGGCTTTATTCCCTGTAGACTAGCCAAAGGGTAATTAGGGTCAGCTGCACCAATTATGGCCTCACCCAGGTGCCTGATAAAAACCCTCTACTCCTGAGAGTCAGGGTGAGAGTTGAAGGAGTAGGTGTGTGGTGAGCAGAGAAGTTTGTGAAGAAGAACAGAACGGAGTACAGCGGTGTGCGGGAGAGAGGTGGAGTCCTGAGGAAGGTACTGTGCTCAAGAAGGCAGAAAGACAGAGGGGGGAAAGTAGCCCAGGGGAAAAGCCTGCAGCTGCAAGTAAGGTGCCAGCAGCACACAGCTGCTACTCAGAGGGCCCCTGGGCTGGGACCCAGAGGATCGGGTGGGCCCGGGTCCCTACCCCCCTCCCTGGGACGATGGGGTAACTGGCAATGCCCTGGCCCACTAAGAGAGGCAAAAGTGCAAGACCCACTAGGGAGAAGCCGGCTGTTTCCCGCACTATATATAAGCATATACATGTAGGAACAAAGAATGTAGGCCATATTTACAGGATGAGGGACTCTATCCTGAGAAGTGGTGACTCTAAAAAAGATTTGGGTGTCATGGTGGATAATCAGCTGAACATGAGCTCCCAGTACAATGCTGTGCCCAAAAGTGCTAATGCAGTCCATCCTTGGATGCATAAGCAGGGGAATCTCAAGGAAGGTAAAACATGATCCAGTGGCTAAAAGCTAAAGCTCAGTAAATTCATACTGGAAATAAGATGCAAGGTTTTAATGGTGTGGGTAATTAATCACTGGAACAATTTACCAAGGATCCTGATGATCTAGGTGATCTCCATCTCTGATCACTTTTAATCAAGACTGGATTTTTTCTAGATACACTCTAGGAATTATTTTGGGAACTTCTCTGTTCTGTGTAAAACAGGAGATCAGACTAAATTATAACAATGGTCCCTTCTGGCCTTGGAATTTATGAATATGTTCTACACTATTATCAGGCAGTTTCAGGGTGCTGGAACAATGTGTATAGTGGAGATGATGAGAGCCATTGAACCAAACTGTACATTCTGTATATGATGGAAACCACTTCATGTCAGGGGGTGCAGTAGCACCCCTAGTTCCTGCACCTATTGGCAATTTACTAGACTAGGTTCATTATCTTTCTTTTACAGAGTGGCAATTCATATGTTCCTTGGTTGATTAATGCTTTGTTGGCTCAGTGGAATAGAATCCCAACATAGTTCTTGAAGACAGAGTTTTTTAGTTTTTGTTTTTTTTCTTTCATGCCTTCAGTCTGTTAATTGGGAAGATTTATTTGTTATATTGCCAACAAAATAAAACACCAGCAAACAGAAGTTATTCTTTGTTATTGGACATGGTTGGCATAATGCAGTCACAGCATGTTCTCCCAAATCCCAGGACTAGCAATTTAAAATTATTTTAGGAGCCCATTTTCAGAAGTCTTGACATCACCTTCCTTTCTTGAAATTAAAGGAAAAATTGTGACGCATGCTTTGTGTGGGTGAGAAGATACTTCCTAAAAGTGTATTTTGGTATACTGACACAGATACTGAACAGTAAAGAGTTAAAGATAATTATTGTATTTTACTTACACTTTGACATCAGACATTGTATATTTCTGAATTGTAGCACCTTCTCAAAAACAATTGTGAAGGGAGCCAAACGTGCAGGGAAGATGACAATTGGTCGTCAATATTTATTAAAGAAGAAAACAAGCACTATAGTGGAAGAAAGAGGGAATCGTCCATGCTGGAATGAAGATGATGATATCTCTGGTAAAAGTGTGTGTGTGTGTGTTTTGTGAGATGATTTTAGGCATCCATTGAAATATTCAATACATTGACCTGTCAAGAGATTCTCAAACGGTAATTAATCAGGAAAAGGATCTATTTCAAACATTAGACGGAACGTTTCAAATGTTATGACTCGGTGAAGATTTTTGAACTTTTATTACTTTCCCAGGTTTGTAGGAAAGATGGAGAAGCACAAGCTTTTAACTTAGTTTATTTGCAGAGGAAATTTTCAAATTTCAGATCCTATTTTTAATCACCAGATTGTGCTCACTACTACTTTGCTAACTGCCCTGGGTAGGCAAGGATAATGTTAGCTAGCTACACTAAGACAAACTCAGCAGCATCTGTGTACTGTTAAATAGTTTGCCATGAGCCATTAATCTAGAATGGTTGAGTCTTATTCTAGAAAGAGGTATCTTGGCAAGTGTAAAAAGAAGCAAAAAGTGTAGGTTCTAATAACAAATGTGAAGGTATAAAATGAGGAAATTTCTTTGATGAGCATGCAATATTACAGGTAAAAATATCACACTTCCAGACTTCAGTGGAAAGTATTTTGGGGCTGAAGATAGAAAGTGTTTTTTGTTGTTATGTTTTGCTTTTTTCCTCAATACCTCAGTTTCTAAAATGTGCTGCTGTCAGTACAGTGACAAGGTGGATCAGGTAATATTTTTTGGACCAACTTCTGTTGGTGAGAGAGACAAGCTTTTGAACTTGTGTCTCTCACCAACAGAAGTTGGCCTAATGAAAGATATTACCTCTCCCACCTTGTCTTTGTAATATACTGGGACCAACATGGCTACAAAAACACGGCATACAGCTGCTGTCACTACATCCATTTTTCCTAATCTCTATCATTGCTAGTATAAAACATGCCACTAGAGGGAACCAGATTCTCCTATACCTAAATAGATTTTGTCACACCATTCTTTAATTTTTTTTATTTACTTTTTTAGGTAATGAAGTGTATCAAAAATTAATTATTTTTCCAAGCCATCACAAAGCCAATTTTTTCCTATTTATCGCAAGTGTTGGGTATTTATAGGAAGGATTACAAATAGAAAAAGGAGCTGAATCTTTTTTCCCTTTCTTTTGTTTTATTTTTAAAATACTTCTTTTCATTAACAAAATGATTGAACTAGTTGGTACATGTGAGTAGGACAGAATATAAGGCTGCATATGAAGCTCGTTTCTACTCAACTCTTAAACTTGGCTCATTGTTTGCACAGTCTCTGTGCAGTCAAAAAAAATGAACAAAACCTTCTAGAAAAAGGCTAAAAATAGCTGATGCTCTTCATTCATCTGAGGGAGAAGGGAAAAAAATCAGAAGAAAACTGTCCTCACATCAGTCAGAAATAACACTCCTTGTATGAAAATCCAGATTCTTCTTTGGTTCTTGTACATATATATTCCATTTCTGGTGCACTTGCAATCCCTGCGCTCAAGTTCAGACTCTTTTGGCTAGCAGTGTCCTCTGTGGTTACATTTGCACACTGTGTGTCCTGCTACCCCCCCATCCCTGAATGCATAAAAGGCAGGAAGTGTTAGTAAGTTTAGTTTTAGTGGGTTAATTATTAGCTTCACACAGACGCCTTAAATTTTTTTAATTCTTTAGCTTGTGAGACTTCCTCAGTACTGGGTTCCAGCACTTATGGCTGATCTGAAGTCTTCTGGTTTTAAGAACTGGCCTTCCTGTGATGTGGTGATGCCGCTTAATGATAGGCATTTTCGGATTGTTGTTTTGTTGGTGAGCAACGGTTGCCTTAAGCCACAGTGAAGAGTTCAAGTCTGTAGTCTCTGAAAGTCAGTTGGTGGCACACCCTTCTCTCTAGGCTGTACTCAAATGAAGGTTTAAGCTGTATTTGAGACACAACAGTGAAGTCCTTGGCCATATCTATTGCCATGAGGAAGTCCTTGTGGTTGATGTTTTCTGGCATATTGAGAGTGGTACAAACAATGATAGAATCAGAGTGAAACAAAACTTCAAAATGTCAAAATTTCCAATGAACCAGAAATTCCAAATTTCAGCCAACTCACAGGCACCTTTAAGATCTTTAGGAAGTAACCATATGTGCACCAGACCACAGACCTACTCCAAGCAGAGCTACTATAGTCGGCAGAGGTACCAAAAAAAAGATACTCTTTGTCTTCTCTTCATCAACCACTCACTGCAACAGCTTCAAAGCAGCTGGTTTGATGCCTTGGTCAGGCGCCATTTACAACACCTGGAGGATCTTTTTGCATTCCCTTTGTCCTTTTGGAAACTATTTACTTTATTTTCTCAACACCACAGACCATTGGGTCTTAGAGATCAATTGGGCTGGGGTGGGGGCAAAAACAACCAGACCCACTCAGGCTCAGGGCAGGTTGGCCCACCTCCTCCTGCCCACGGGGTCAGTGCAGCTGATCTGTGTGTGGTCAACAGTAAATGTGCTGAGAAGTCTCAGCATTTCTCAGTCTGCAATGCACACAGCCTCTACGGCACTGGCCCCACTGGCAGGAGAAAGAGAGCAGACCTCTTCTGTGAATCATTAGAAGCGCGATACATATTGACGAGCACTTGAAGAAGACAGAAATGATTACTTAACTACATTAAATGTGCTTCTTCAAGATATGTTGCCCACAGGTATTCCATGCCCAATATTCTTCCCCACTGCTGTGGAGTCCTATAACTGTGAGATTCTGTATTGATGAAGGAACTAAGAGATGGCTGGGCCTACTTCTCCCTTTATGCCCGAGGGTGGCAGGCACTAGCACGCATCAGGCACAGGTCTGGCAGCGGTGAACACTGCTAGCCAAAATAATTTAAACTTGAACACGTGAGGTGCATGTGCACCTGAAGTGGAACACACATGTACAATATATCTCGAAGAACCTCAGTTACTATTGATAAGTACCCATTTATTTCCATTCAGAAATGTAAAATATTGAATTGTTACAGTACAAAAATGATGAAAATTATTTTTAAAGCTTAGATAGCTTGTGGCTTTTAAAAAGAGCTTTTCTTATCACCTAGAAAAAACTGTCTCATAGCCTACAGAGCTTTATCAGTTATTTGTCTTACTCTGACAAGCATATAAACATACAAAGAGAAGTGAGAGATTCATAATGTTAACCTGTGGAGAGTTTGTCCAAGTATAGCCTTGGTTATTTTAGTTTGAGGTGCTGTAGGGATCCTAATAAGACAATCCTTTTCAGACCATATTAGAACAAGTGCCTGAAGGAAAGGATGTCCAGAGTCTAGTCCCATAGATTACTTCTCTCTATACAAGAGGGTTGCACACTTCATAGCTTGTGTAGACTGAGCATATTGCATTCACAAAGGCCCAGCCCCCATCTACTTCATGGATTTCCTGCAACTCCCCTATTCCCCATTCCAGGCGCTCTGTGTCCTCCCCCACATTTACCGCTCCTCCAATGCTAGAGTTCCCCATTCTTGCCCCAGCAATGTCAGTGTCTCTTTGTACACCCCCATTCCTTCTCATGGCAGGGGCTCTGTGTGATCCCATTCCCCACTCTCTTGCTATTCCTTCCAGTAGCAGAGACCCCTAGTCTCCCTTCCACCAGGGATTGTGTGTGGCCCCCATTCCAGGGTCCCCAGTTCCCTCCCCTGGCTTGGGTTCTGTTTGTCATCCACCCCCATATCAGGGTCCCCCACTGTGCACCATCATGCCAGGGACTCTGTCATGCCCTCCGTTCCCCTTCCCTGGATTCCTACTTTCCCTGCATGCCAGAGGTTGTGGTGCCCCTTTTCCCTCCTCCTCTATATCAGGGTCCTGAATCTCTGTTGCCACCTGGCATTCTGTGTACTCATTTCTCTCTTCCTCCCATGTCCGGGGCTATGTGTATGCCTCTTCCTCCCTTTCCCCTTCTCTCCTGCCTCCCATCATTCTTTCTGTCTGGGGATGAGACATTCAGGGTGTCATTGGGAGCATGAGCGGAGATGAAGTGGAGCACAGCACTGCTGGAAAGCATTAATGAGTGCCATCAACCAGTTGTTTGATCTGTAAATAATTACAGAGGTGCTTGAAGCATTGGCTGTGCAGATTAGATGGCAGGGGTACTATATGTCCCCAGTTTTTCTCCTTTGAGTTTTCCAATTTTCTTCACTGTTAATAAGGTTCTGCCCATTAATGCCTAGAACATTTCCTGAAATTCTTGAATTAATCAGAAGTTCTCACATTACAGACAGGCACATTAAGAGAGAAATGTTGTCAAATTGGGTATAAGCTTTGTAAGGTACATGAAAAATGGAACTGTACTAAATTATTTTTAAATTCAAAATGTGCACTTGTCCCTGTGCTTTTAGCCAAAAATTCATGCAGAAATAATTTCTTTCTGTTCATATGCACACATTTTATAAAGGCCAAATAATGGGGGAGCAGGGAACAGACACACCACGAACAGTACATTTGCCTTCAGAAATACTTGAGAAGGACTGAAACAAAATAGTGATAGCAGGTAGGTGACAGATTTTGTATGAAGGCCATGCCTTACTTGAATTTCACTGTACTTGAACTTGTGACATGCTATTTATCTCTCATGACTAAAATTTTTTTCTGCTTTGGAAAGTGCAACTGACAGTAATACTCTGCTTAAAAAAGCTATTTGACATTGATATTCAAGCACAAAAACTTTAGAGGAACAAAACCTATTAAGGTAGTTAAAAAGAGAGTATGTGGTCCATTTTCTTCTAGCTGTATGAATGATTTTTACATACATCTTCCATTAACAATAGATTATGTGCAGCTTTTATAAAATAGTTATGAACTTAAGAGTTTTCCACAAACAATTATGCTGGTAAAAGAAAGATTACCACTAAGTCAATACAGCTGAATACACAGGATAATTTTAAAGCCTGTAAAAAAGATGCCAATCATTCCAGCTGACCATTGTGCCACAAACTGTGAAAACAAGAATGGGTTGTATCCAGGCTGAATTTTCATTTCTTGTCATTTAACAGATTTGCAACTTTTGGAAGTGTGTGTCACAATTTCAGAAATAACTGAATCTTTGTCCTCTCCGATCTTCCTTGAGGACACCCCCGTAATGTTACAGGCTCCCAGATATCACGTGTCTTGGTCAGAAACTTATCCCTCTCTCCCTGCAGACTGAAGGCTTAGACCTCTAAACCTCACTTTGATTTCCCTTAATGTTAAAGCATTATAGAGAAGTTTTTTTAAAAGCAATAAAAGTTCCTATGCACATGCTAAAAGTGTACCAGAGGTACCCATCAGTCTTATGGGATCTAGTAAGCCAAAATCCTTCCAACTCTTCATCAAGGGTTGTGGCCTCCCCCTTGGACAGAAGAAGGTCCAGTCCATTTGCTGAGCCAAAAGAAAGCCTTGTGTTATCTTAAATCCAGATTTTTATACCAAAAGCTGCTGTTGTTTGTTGGTCTCCAGAAAACTCATTTGGAACCAGTATATGCAACGCCCTGCTCTCCTCCCCCCCAAATGGATGGTACGACTCTGGAGGTGTAACAACTTTGGGTGATTCACCTTAATCACCCTCCATTGTTTTTGGCTCCTGGAAGAACTGTGGAAACCCCCCCCAGGCGTTGCATGCAATCTTCTAGACATTGTTATACATAAACCGTGCATAAACTTAACACAGTATGGTCCCCAAAGATATTCCGTGTGATTGCAATATTTGTGTCCTGTGCAACAACAGGATTCATTATTCTTGTGGGCAAGGCTTAAATTGTTTTGGTGATGTGTGTGGAGAAGGGTTGGATTGGTCTCCCAACCCCTTGGTAGACTGTGGATCTTACTGCCAAAGGAAGTTGAGGCCAAGAATTTATAAAGAGTCAAAAATGGATTGGACATTTATATGAATAACAAGATATCCAGAATTACTGTAATTAATGATAAATTTTGTAGAAGAAATATTATACCTCATGTCTCATGCTAACTGTTAGAGATCTGGGTGATATCTAATGTGGGGCACAAATCATCCCATATCTGCCTATGGTGGGGTTCGTATACCTTCCTCTGCAGCATCTGATGCTGGCTGCTTTCGGAGAGAGGATACTAGATTAGATGGGCCTCAGATTTGATCCAGTGAGGTAATTTCAGTTTCTATGGTAGGTGGGGTGCGGAATGTTCATCATTCCAACTTCCTTGGGCCCTGGAGGTTAGATTCACAGAAGTGACTGAAAATCCCACATCAACTTTCCCACTGCAGAAGATTATGCTAAACTACTAGCATTGGAATTATATGGGGCTCATCTTTGCCTTAGGTTTAAGTAGAACTGTTTAGGTCTTGGGTAATATTTCAGTGCCACCGGGATACTAGTGACAGTTTTAGGGTGCTGCTGCTTCACATATGCTCCCTTCCATCAGTTTCAGGATATTGTAACCTTTATGTTCAATTACTTTAATAAAATTTATAGCCTGTTAGCTATAATTTGTATAAATTTGTGTCTGTCCTCATTAGTCCCTGCCATCAGCAACTGCTGGATTTGGTAAATGTAACGTCTGCTCAGAATGAAGCATCTCAGTCCACTTTAAATAACTATTGCATTTCTAAACATTAAGCTAGAAAAGTATTTTAACTTCAGTTTCAGATGACAGTGAACTGCACACAAGTGGTACTTTGAAAGCCTCAGAGAAGTCAACAATGGAGCAGTTAGTAGAGAGAGCCTGTTTTAGGGACTATCAGCGTTTGGGGCTGGGGACCATCAGTAGCAGCTCTTCACGCTCAAAAACAGAATACTTCCGAATAACTGCACTGAACAGGATGTATTCACTTTGTAGAAGGTGAGTTAATCAATTTATTCTTGGGTTTAGAAATGTATATCTGCCATATTACACATCAGCCACAATATACGTTGCATATAATGCATCTATTTAGTGAACAAAGTATTCTGAGAAAATTTGTCTAGAAGATCATAACCCCATGGCCAATAACTCTGAATGTGCAGCAAACTCAGTGCTGCTGAGCTGCTGATATTCAGCTCTTAAGACATCTATTTTAGTTAGATCTGTGATGTCCTTTTTGTTTCTTATTAAATCCTAATTTGTAAACTCTTAAGAGTCTATTCTCCTATCAATGCATCGGAGATATATATACAATCAATTCATTGTAATGTCACTGGATGTTACATATATAAAACTTCTGTTTATGATTAGGAAAACAAGCCCCAAAAGTGCACATTTATTAATACAGTTCAAACCAGAAACTGCAAATAAGAACTCATGAACTAGTTGGAGCACTTCCTGTTTGTCCTATACTGTATGTAAGCTCCTGAACATCATTAACAAGTTTACGCATAAGCCCTTTTTTTATTGTGAAAGTTCACTAAGATTTATTATCAGGGCCTACAAAAATGCTGTTTAACATAACAGCAAATCTGCAGAAGTTTCATCACTGGAGCACTCTCATCCTACAAAGACACTGCAGGCTAAAAGTCGTTTTTGACCCAGAAAAATGAAATTGCTATTGCTTTCATAGAAAGAGCACAAAAGAATATTAAATCCAGACTGTATGTCTCTTATCCAAAGCAGCAATGTGATAGCAATACATTTATTCAATCACTAGTGAATATTAGTTATATTAAACCAAAGAAATCACTGCATTATATTAACTGTTTTAGATTGCTTGTAATAGCTATATTTTAAAAATAATCTTCATGCTTTATCCTTACCCAAAAAATACCTCTTTGAATTTTTGTCATTATTTTGAGAAAAGTAATCAATGTCCAATTGGTTTACAGATCTTGGGATGTGAGTGGTTATTTAATGTCATGGGGGTTTGAGTTCAGGTATTTTAGTAAATAGACTATAAAATGGATTAGGTATTCATTCCATAGTGATAAAGTTCAGTAAATGTCAAAGAACTTCACTTACCCTGTGTCACAAACAGATCTATGTTACGCATTATAGAAGAAGAGGAGTTCTTTAGTAAAATGTGAAATCTCCAATTGCTCAACTTACTTAGTTTTCTCTCAAAATAAAACTGATGCTGTAATTGAATCCTCTTTATAGGATGTAGAAGAAATCTTTCAAAGTCCTTGAATCCGTCTTCCACTTACATAACCAGAGACAACATTCTTGCCTGATTTTCTGTTTTCAAAACTATTATAGCATGAATGTTCCCAAACTGTCTTTGTTTTTTTGTTTTTTTAAACATTATATAACCAACAGTTTGTAATGTGCTATTCCAAAACTGTTTTTTACTAAAATATTTAAATACATTTTGACATGAGCCAATTATCATCAATGCCAAAGTACTGATTTTTGGTTCAGTGTTTTAATTCAAAGCATCTAAACATTCTTGCTTTTAAAATGTCAGCATCTGTACACAATCACTGGTGTCAAATATGAAAATAATGTCTGTTTCCTTTGAAGAGCTCCAGTGATCTGTTTTCTGGTTTTAATGTCATTATCATAAACATGACTTAGTTCAAATGACAGGTTGAGGGTAGTATTAAGAATAAGTGGGGAGTAAGGAGACTATTAATACATAAATTAAAACTGTAAATGAAAGACGAAAGGAAGAAATAATCATTTAAATTTTCTCCAATGAGAGTTGCTTTTTAGAAATTCTAATACTTACCCTTCTATCAAAATAATAATCAGGACTACACTGTATTAGAAAAATGAGCTCTGCTTTAAAGCTCTTTAATAAAAGTACATATTTAGTAAAAACAACTGCAGATTCAGAAATATATACCCAGTTTTCAAATTTTAAAAAGGAAAAGGAAAAATCCTTTTGAAAATAATTGTAACTGTCTTTTTAATTTTCTCTCCATTGATTAATACAGCTATCCTGGTCTTTTGGTAGTACCTCAGTCTGTGCAGGACAGCAGTTTGCAGAGGGTAGCTCGTTGTTATCGTCACAATCGCCTACCAGTTGTCTGTTGGAAAAACTCAAAAATCAGTACTCTGCTGCTTCGAGCTGGGGGCTTCCATGGAAAGGGAGTTGTTGGCCTCTTCAGATCTCAAAACACACACACTGCAGGTGAGCTGATGGTGCTGGGCTTTCTGCATGTGTTGTTTCAGGGGAAAAAGTTCTTTTCCTTTAGAGTTAGAATCATAGAATATTAGAGTTGGAAGGGAGGTATCTAGTCCAACCCCCTGCTCAAAGCAGGACTAACCTCAGCTAAGTTATATAATGTTCCCATGAATAAATTATTTAATGTACAGCATCCCCACCTGCTACCCTTAAATAATAATATTCTAGTTTGGTTTTGTTGTTGCACCTTATTTCCTTGCATCACACACAATGAATTCATGTTGTCATTATTTATGAATATAGAGAGAGTTAGAGTGAATTTTACCATTTGACTCTCCAACAGCTTCACAAAGTAAAATTATGCTTAAGCGCTTTTTATAAAACCTAGCCCTGAGAAATTTCCAGAGTTCTGCTTGGGTTCTTTGGATGAGATAAAAGTTCATCTTTCCCATGATCACCACTGGAACAGTGCAAGATCTGTCAGAATGGAGTATCTTTGAAGAGAATATTGGAGGGAAGTGAATGACATGTTTAGAGGGAAATGAATTGTGGAGGACACATTACTCTCAACTTTCATCTCCCCCATGAGTTGCATGGTGTATCTTTGATTCTTCTTCCCTTTTCTCATAGTTGCTGTCTTGGTCTTTTGTTTTTGAAAGGGCCTGAATGAGTTGTATATGATGTTCCATGCTGAGGGTAAGGTAATGATACTGAATAAAGTTAATACCTCAAAGATGATAGCCAGTAAAGAAAATCTAAGTACTTGGGGTACTTGTGACTGTATGAAGAAAACAAGACTGGCGTATCTCTTAGGCATATAGTATTATAAGTAGAATTCAAGACAAAAGTGAACTTCTTATCTAAATAAGGAAAAATTAGTTTGTGAATAACTATCCAAACCCTCCCCTAGACCACAGAAATTAGAGCAGAGTGAAAGGTCCTTCTACCTCTATTCCTTTTTAGTTTTGTTTTAAATTGAATATGTTTAAAAAAATCATCCTATGCATTCAGTAAATCTCCAACAAAAGTTCTTAAAAAAAAAAGTTGAAATTTGCCAATAGTTACTGTAAAGTTACTGTGCTATTTCCCATTATGAGGGCAGGGGAAAACTGATACTAGCCTGATGTTACTGTTTGGGGACAACTGGCAGGTGGGGATTTTTTTTAAGGATGATCAGTGTACACCGTGCTGCATTTTTAAGCTACTGATTTTTTTCTGCAGTTCAATACAGGCAAATCAACATGGGTTATGGAAAATAGATCTTTGTAAAAATGATTTGATCTCTTTTTTATGAGAATATCAGTTTGTTTGATAAATGTAATAGTGTTGATGTGATACACATTTCCTCTATAAGGTATTAGACTTGGTAGTGCACAATATTTTGTGTAAAAAAATCTGGGACAATACAGCATTAACATGGCACACATTAAATTGCTTTAAAAACTGGTTAAGTGACAGGTCTCAAAGTGTAATTGTAAATGGGAATCAATGCTGAGTGTGTTTCTAAGAGGCATCCCCCTGGGATCAGTTCTTGGCCTTATGCTATGTAACATTTTTATCAGTGACCTGGAAGAAAATATACAATAGTTAGTGATAAAGTTTTCAGATAACACAAAGATTGGGAGAGTGGTAAATAATAAAGAGAGCAGATCACTGATACAGAACTATCTGGATTGCTTGGTAATCTGAACACAAGCAATTAATATGCATATTAATACAGACAAATGTGAAGTTATACATCTAGGAACCAAGAATGTAGGCCATTCTTACAGGTTGAGGGACTCTGTCCTGGGAAGCAGTGATACTGAAAAAGATAATCAACTGAATGTGAGCCCCCAGAGCAATGGTGTGACCAAAAGAGATAAAGTGAACTTTGAATGTATAAACACAGGACTCTCAAGTAGTAGGGAGGTTGTATTATCTCTGTATTTGGCACTGGTGCCAATGCTAATGGAATACTGTGTCCAGTTCTGATGTCCACAGTTCAAGAAAGATGTTGATAAACTGGAAGGGGTTCAGAGAAAAGCCACAAGAATGATTAAAGGAATGGAAAACATGCCTTACAGTGATAGACTCAAGAAGCTCAATCTGTTCAGTTTAACAAAGAGAAAGTTAAGTGGTTGACTTGATCACAGTCTGTAAGAACCTAGATGGGGAACAGAAATTTGATAATAGAGGACTCGTCTGTCTTTCAACAAAGGCATAATAGCATCGAATGTTAAATAAATTCAGACTGAAAATGTTTAACAATGAGGGTAATGAACCATTGCACCAACTTACCAAGGTTGTGGTGGATTCTCCATTGCTGGCGGTTTTTAAATCTAGATAGGGTGTTTTTCTAAAGCTATGCTTTAGTCAAACAAGAATACATTTAGGGAAGTGCCATGTTATACTGGAGCTTAGACTTGATCACAGTGATCCCTTCTAGTTCGTAATCTATGAATCTAAGAAATGTTGAAAGTCAGTTGATGTTCATTACAGGCAGAATTGGAAGTATTCTCTGTTCTCATTCTCAGTCAGCTTTTTTACATCTTATTGTTATCTATGTTGTTTTGATCTTATACATATATGTGAATATAGACATAATTTAATCTGTTTTGTACTTTTCATTATTTATTTAGCTCCTGCCAATTTAGAATCTTCAAGCAGCATAGAACAGGAAAAATATCTGCAAGCCTTACTGAATGCAATTTCCGTCCACTGTAAAATAAATGGCAGTAATACTCTCACTGTAAGGCCAACAATTGCTTTGTCTCCAGGTAAAAGTGTATTATAGTATTCTTTTCTGTAACTAAAATGAAAAGTAAAACCTTTGCGATTTTGTGTGTGTTAGATTATCCAATTTGATTTCTCTTATTTCTTCAGTGTGACTTCTTAGATTATTTACTCCAATTTTTTGCAAATGAGTTTTTTATGGTGTCAAGAATGTCGAAATCTAAATTATTCTCCAGAAGAATTTCACTCAGGCCAAATTTGTAGCTAAATTGGACCATCGTAATTTTTATTATTTGACACTCTATTTCAGTGTTTCTCAACCAGAGGTTGCACCAGAGGGGGTCACAAAAGGAAATCAGGAGAGTTGCAAGGCACTGAAAATGTTGTTACAGTTCTAAAGCAAAGCAAATAAAATTTCCAAAATAACTTCAAGGTGGCCAAAACCTTCAATGTTTGTGAGGTCCAAGGTAGTAACAGTAGTTGTATTATATAGACTTATCATTGTTATCATTTATATATTTTTACACTTTTTATATTAAATGTAAATGTAATGTATTTACATTATTAAATATAATTTTTGCTTCAAATAAGTGCACTCTAATTTCAAAAGCTTGAGAAACAAAAGGTTCTATTTTATATTATGTGAAAATTTGCAAAGGTGTTGCAAGTTGATGCTACATGAACATATACAGTATTTATCTATAATAGTAGTGAAAGGTGCATAAGCAATGGTTATTTCCATATGTTTTACACAGTCAAAATGAATTTTCATTTCTTCTCCAGGTATAATTTTAGTTAAATAAACTGAAAATTCTTGCAGTACACTCTGGTTTAGCTAGATCTGAATGAAACCAATAAGAAATTTGTCAGCATTCTATTTCAGTTACCATGTGATGAAATCTGATAGGTTTCATGTTAACTCATATAATGTCTTAGAAAAAGGAGCATGTGACTTGAAAAGTTTGTCTACTTGGCTTAATCAGTTGGTGTAATTGAGTTAGTGTATGCAAATAGTGGCTTTTTTTTTTTTTTTTGCTAAGTAACACCAGCGCAAATTTGTGCCTGCTTTGCTTTATTTATCAATAAATATTCTGATTGCATTAGACATACCTAACCCTCCATAATGTTGAAATTATTATTAACCCTCCATAATGCTGAAAGCATTATCTCTAAAAACAAATATAAGGAACTTTGAAAGTACAAAAGTGAAAGCAATTAAATATATTAAGCATGAAAAGAACATGTTTGTCATTTGAATAATGTTAGTTTGAATGACGTCATTTTTAATCTTCTATTCTTTTTGACTGACTTTAGGCTCTGAAAGGAGGGCTTCAAGAATATCCACTGTGGTTAAGCAGGTAGTGCCAGGACATTTGGATGTAAATCTATCCAATAACTTTGCTCGAGGAGGTTAGTAAGACTAGATCAAAGGCTAAGCACTGATGTAATCTGAAATAAAATATATAATAAAATGTTAGTAGTGAAATAAAAACAATTAGTTCATACATTAATTAATTGCATAATAAAACACATTAGAATTCTTCAATTCACCAGCCACACAAGGAGTTAAAACATGTATTTTGTATTGCCTAAACAAGTGAATGATCATTCATTGTTAACAGAATATGGTTAACATCCAGGCAAATTCAGACTTGCATTAAAGTTTTGAATGAAGCATCCTAACTTTACAGATAACCAAAAAGGTTGGATGAAAATTATTTGATGCCTCATGAACGTACAATTGGAGGCATCTGAATGATGTCACTCCAAGGAAATTACAGACCAGGACAGCCAGTAATGGATAGGGTTGTACAGATGGGCTTCTCAGAGTCGAGGGAGAGCTTACTGAGTCTGCAGTTACTGCAGATGTCATTTTCACTTTGTGCAATGTGCGTGTTAAGGGATGGGTGTATGCTGAGGGCTGTGTTTAAAAAATACTGATACCATTTTAAAAAGTCTTATTAACTCGATACTTTGAGAGTCTACATGTCTGGGAGTTGGCCTTAGGCGGCTGCTAAGAGGCAGAGACAGGCTTTTTTTTTTTTTTTTTTTGTCAGTGAAATCAGACCTTTTGACTTTTCTACTTCGAGCTAGTTATGATTTTATTTTGAAGAGCAGCTGCATAAATCAGTGCATTGAAATTCATTTTTGTTTTTAGGATAGGAGTAAGGGTGCAAGGATATTTGCTAATCCCAATTCCATCCCAAGTATCTGGAAATGGGGAAATGATTGTGTTGCAATTATACCTGTGGCCACTAAAGACTGGAGGCTGCTTTTCTTATATTATTGTTCCTTGTGTCTTCTATCAGTTTCCATAGCCACCCAGTCACTCACCTGTGAAACAGCCACCCAGCAGCTGTTTCAACTCACTCTTGCAGGAGTGGGGGAGAGAAGAAACACCAGATTGTGGTAGAGGAAAGACCTTCACAGGTGTAGGATAGGGGAAGAACTTTCTGTCAGGAAGGAAAAGAGGATTTGGTAGAGAAAGACACTCAAAAGTGGTAGAAAAAGCGATTAAAAGAGGAAGTAGGGTAAAAGGAAAGGGGAAACCTACATGGGGCAGAGAAACAGAGAAGCTGTATAAGAGGAAGCGAAATGAGGGACATAGCAAAGAAAGGGAGAGAGAGACTGGAAAGAGAAATCTCAGGGATGGAACGAAAATTAGGGAGAACCTCGTAAAAGAGGAAGTTTTGTACAGCTCCATAGGTAACAATTTATGTAAAATATGTATCGAGATAATTTGCATATTTTCACATAATTTTCATATAATCATAAACTTCTGCTTCTGGTGACCACTCCCTGCCCCAAGCAGTAGTAGGACATGAAGCTGCACAGAACCTGGCAGTTGAGACTAGGGTAGGTGGGAGAGTATCTAGAACAGGGGTCTCAAACTCGCGGCCCGCGGGCCAACTGCGGCCCACGGGCTTGTGTCATGTGGCCCGCAGTCCGAATCCGGCCGCAGGCTTGTGCTGTCAGTATTTTCTGAGCGGAGCTCAGGCAAGTTGTGGCCGTCTTAAAAAGGAAATGGCTGCCGAATGTGGCCCCACAGGGAGATTTAACGGCGGAGAGTGGAGTCTGCAAGTCCCTGTGAGAGCCTCTCTCTCTTCTACTGTGCCGCCGAATTGTACCCTGCGGGGAGATTTTTTCGGCGGAGAGTAGAGCATGAAAGGTAGAGCAGAGAAGTGTGTGTTATGCGTGGCCCCCCTGAACTCAACTCAATGTAAATGTGGCCCGCCATACCAATTGAGTTTGAGATCCCTGATCTAGAGGTACTGCAGTGGATGGGTGTAGGGTGGTGTCTGTTTGAGGATGCTGTGGTAGCTGGGAGTTCTTGTTTGATGGTTGCATGAGGTTCCTAAGGGGTGGAAACTAAGGTGTCTGAGATGGCCATGCTGGGATAGCTGAGGGGGAAGTTTGCTGGTTATCTAGAGTTACTGGGCTGCATGGAAGGTGGGAAGGTGTTTGGGGGGTGAGAAGGTTGCCTATATAACTGTGAGGGTAGGCTGTTTGCTGATTGACAGGAATGGGGGTGAGGATGTATGCCTGGGGTTGCTTTCTAGAGGATACAGAAGTGGGGCCAGTATTGGGTCCCACCTTGTGCTGTTCTCTCTGCTGGCTGGGTTCCAGCATGGAACAGTAAGTGAGGAGACAGAGGCTATCTGATTGTCTGCCCAACAAACATAACAGCTGCCCCATGTGGTCTGCAGGTGTAACTGCAGGCCAATGTCTGCAGTCTGCTCACAGCTCTGCAAGATAAATGGGAATCCAGTTGAAAAGCAGGAATGTGTGACAAGTTTGTCAAATGATGACAGCCCTGGTTAAGGCAGGAGGCTCGGGAGAGAGCAGAGGAATATCTCCTAATAAGGGAGTAAACACAAGTCATACCAGATAGCAGGCTACTGTGCTCCCACAAGATAATACAGACATCCAAATTATAATTCTATAAGGGTCTTCCATTAGTGATTTTATATGTAGTTTTGCTGTTGCTAGGTTTGTATGCTCTTTCATGGTTTGTTATGATTGCACCATTATGAAACAATGGCTCAATGCAATATGTGGGGCAGAGAATGTAAGACACAATGGATTTCTGGCTGATTTAAAAGAGTGGTATTTTAGGGGTGCTAACAATTAAGACATTTATTAAAAATAAATAAAACTAAGATTCACCATGATATGCACACAAGTCTGAGGTAAATGTTAGCAAATATTTCTGTCCCTTTCCCTCCCCTTCATGTTTCACTGGGTAAGCCAAAAGTAAATATCATATGCCACTAGTCAGCAGTGAGTCAGTCTGTCTCATCTAACAGCCCAAGCACTGCAGTATCCAAATAATGACGGACAGGATTGCGCCGTACACTATCCAGAATTGTAGGTGAATATACTTCTGCTACTAGCAGCATTGCTGAGTTTCTGAGCTTGGTCCCCTCTTCCATTTCTTTATTTTTCCTGGACTGCATACATATGTGATCCAAAAGCTAAGATCATCCATGATGTGACCAGCAGGAAATGACATTTTCTGTATTCTGTATGCATGTGCATGCAATATTAATTATGTGTTGGGATGTATAGGCATCTTTTTATTACTTAAATCAAAATTAATAAATATACCAGGGTTGGTCTAATGTTCTGCACACTTTTTGAAATCAAAACTATTCTGAATATGAATATCAGGCCCTCCTGAAGGTATGCAAGTTAGACCTATGCTCTCCCCTGTCTGTACAATATCATGTTCCTTAGAAGTATCATAACAAAATGTTTAAATAAAATCCTGTCAGTCGTTCTGTTGTAAAGTAACTGGCCAATCAGTTTTAGGGCTTTCTTGGCTTTTTTTTTTTTTTTTTTAATATCTTTCAGAACAAACATATCACTTAAAGTACAGACCTTCATGTCTAATACTGTCTTCATCTTCATCTCAAGTATAGTGTGGTACATAATTGGTTATATGGAACAATGTTTGTCATCTGGCTTTATCTCAAACATTTGAACAATTAAGAGGTAAAGTTAGTGGAATAGAATGTTGTCACAGGATAATGGTCTCTTGCTGCTAAAAGGGTAGAGTGTATTTATGGAAAATAAACATGGAGACAAAGCTCAGACATTTATTGAAAAAGCAGGAGACATTGTTACTTTGGTTATGTTCTATTACATTAGAAGCTCATTAGTAGCAATACATAAGTTTCCCTTTGCTATGTTGCTCCTAAGAGACTGTTGCTGTTATGTTGACTATTCACAGGAGGGAAAGTGTTCCATGAGGAAATGTTGCTCTTAAGTGGCAGTTGCTGTTACAAGGTGTTGCTGCAAACAAGCATCTACAGCATAACATGTATGTTATGTTTTATGTAGAGTTAAGCACTTGGGGCCAAATCCTGCTCTTCGATACACATGCATGATTTCCCCCAGGAAGTCAGGAGTGCTCACTTGAAGGAAGAATTTTACCCTCGTTTATAGAGGCTTAGAATGATAGTTTTCCTAAATAGCATTTGCCTTGTTCTGTGCTTTAGAAATGTAGGCAGTTAGGTAGACTGCTGTCCTGTATTCTGATGATTGTGGAGAACAAATAATTATGTGCTTAAGCCAGTCAAAGATGAACAGATACAGCTTTACACAAATACCTTGTGGTTTTGTGATTAAGCTTGCCTCTGACGGGGTGAAAGGTTTTTTTTTAACAGTAACGTTCAATAAGGTATCCAGCAATCTGACTGAATGACTCAGTTTCCATTTGGTATAATTATCGTATAAGGGCACATCTTCTTGGATGTGCTGCATGTTTGGAATTATTGCAGTGCCTTTGAAAATTATTTATTTTGATAAGTAGATACTGCTTTTCCATTTTGTTAGTTTTCTGTTGTTTTATAATGACTAAGAATTCTACCTGTTATCTTGTACTTTTAAAAATTATTTCAGTATAATCTTACATCAATGGAAATTGACAAGTAACCTTTTTCTTCTCTCCTGTTCAATTTGCTATGACTGTCTCGCTGCAATGTGCATTCCATTCCTTCTCCTTCTGTCTGTACTGTTATCTACCAGTGCTTGGGTACAGAGATAAATGTTTCACTCACTCAAATTCCAAATCAGCAGCTAAGGGAAGAGTCCATCAAGGTATTGTATTCTCTATCCTGGCAGCATATTATATTCTACCATCTCCATAGTTGGTACTATGTTTTCATATATGTTAAAGCGACAGTGTTAGGTAACCTTAGCTGTGTTAACACAGTTTTGTAACTGTGGTTAGCCACACACCTTAGCATATTGTACATTAACATTTTTACTGTCTAGTACAGAATGGCCTCCAGATTTTAAATATCCCTTTTAAAATCTATTAGTCCTTGCCAAAACATTAAATAACAGAAAATCATTCCCCAACATAGCATTTGTAACTTTTACTGCTCAATAGCAGAATAACTTAAGAAATATTGTTATCCAGGCTGTGAACTTTCCTGCCAACATCATCAGTAATGTTGATGAACAGAGAAGGAACGTCTTCTGCTGAACTAGAAACACACAAAAATTATAAAATATACTAAACAAAGAAATCTTTATCTTCTAAGATTCTATTACAAATGATATGGTACAAAAATTAGACACTAAATAGAATGGAGCGTAATTAACTTTGTCTTTTTAATCACTGTTACCCATCACTGGTAAATGTACTAGTCTGCATGTCTTTGTAATTGGCTCTGTGGCTTTTGATGTGCTACAAGCTATCATCATGGCCTGCTTTGACATTTGCAAAATAGGACTGTTACTCTAAAAGATTTTTCTAGTACAAAGTTTCTGTGCCCATTATCTTTGTGGGAATATACAATCTTTTATACAAAAAAAACCCCAACAGTTTATTTCTGTTATTAAATGACTGCTATGATTCTTTCTTGAATAATGAAACCTTTATTATTATTGCTTCAGTGATATATTCAATATGGAACAAAAGCTAACATTAAAGATATTTTTATAAGTGAACTGCTTCATACAGCTAGCTCTTTATAAAAGAGGAGCTGTTTAAAGGGTGACTGTTATCAACTTTGAGTTCCTAACAAACCCTTCTCATTTGTTCCTACCTGTTTGTTCACATGTAAAGCTGTGAGCCAGACAAGCAGACAGGCTATGCTGTATAAACAGGCAAGTCCCTGTCTGAGATTTCACTACAGTATTATTGTTTGAGTAGAAATACTGTGCTATTTTTTTTTAAATTCTGGCCTGGTTCAGATATCTCAATGGGATCTCACCACTATCTACAGTTTTTAACATTTATTTATACAGGAAGTCTCAGCTACTACATAGTATTGGGTTTTAGTGAGGACATTTCTTCATTCTTTTTTATTCTTTCTATGTCAGAGCCAAGATTTTTTAAAATCACTCGTTATTTTCAGTTCCTCAGTTTTTAGGTGCTCAGCTTCATAGATTTATAAGGAAGAATGATCATCTAGTCTGACCTACTGCATAATACACACCCTAGAATTCAGTCAGTAACTTGAACACCAGACCTGAGACATCTTAAGGGGATTTGATGTTCAGAAAGTACTGAGTACCCACCTTTTGAAAATCAGTTGCATATGAATGATCTCAAACTGCAAACATTGAGGCATTCAGAATTGCTAGTCACTTTTTAAAACCTTGTCCCAGATTTCTAGTTTGGTTGATTGAGCTGCAGATATAAATTAGCGAGATGAATTATTTATTAGGTTATCTAATCCATCTCTCTGCCAATGCAAGATTGATCGCTACAGTATATTTACTGCTGCTTTATCTTATGTGGAGGCCATATGGCTCACTGAAGGTCCCACAGTAAGCTAGAGAGAGAAATGAAAGATGGTCCCAGGATCTTGTAGGCAACAACATTACCTTTGCTGTAACCGCTAGACCATTCAAACTTCTGTCAAAATGTAATTATGGGGTGTATTTCCAAAACAAAGGACGTGCTTAAAATCAATATAGGCATGAATATTTAAATATTAAGATTTGTAGGATAATTCATGTTTGTGCTTTAAATACTGTAATTACTATTATAATTCAAACTCAGATATGAAATAACATCATGAAGTTTAATATTTGGATAAATTATGCTATTAATTTTAGTAATGGTAAGAAGTAATGAGGAACTCTTTTATTTCATGTGAGGTAACAGGTAGTTTCATTGGTTGAAGAAAAATCTTCTTATGTAATAGCAGGCTACTACTAGTAGATAAACTCCCAAAACAACAGGCCTGAAGCAAAGAAAGCTATAGAAATTTGTCCATAGTGCTGAAAAGATCACTTATCACTTTCATTTCCATGTAGTTGACTGGATGTTAATTATTTGCAAATTGTTATTCATCTCAGAATCAAGTATAGATTTTATAGCAAATGTTCATCAGTCAGTCTGTAGAGTATTAAATGTTCAACTAGTTTTGATCAGCATCTCACATTGTGTTATTGTACTGTAGTTTAATTTGAGGAATTTTAGTTATGGAATTATCTCAGTTTGGGATTATTTCCTTCCAGTGCATGATATATATTCCATCCTATAAATAATCCAAATGACATGTGTAAACACCTTACTTTCAAAAGCATACTTATGTGTGCATGCCTCAGTGTGTGTATTCTTCAGTACTTCATTTGTATGACAGAAAAATTGTTTTATAACATTTTTAATCTTTGTGAAGGTGTATGGGCAAGTCTTCGGTCTAGCAATCGATTTATCAGCACTCAGACTCCGTTCGTTGATGTTGGTGCAAGACTAGCAGGGAAAGAGAACACAGCATCATACAGTAACAGTTCGTTTTTGCAAAACCAGCTTCTGAAACGCCAAGCTGCCGTCTACATATTCGGAGAAAAATCTCAGTTAAGGGTAAAGTCTATCTCCCTTATGCATTAAAAGAGTGTTTTGCTTGGTTGGTTTAAGTCTTTTTAATATAAATAACAAAAGAATATTCTAGATACAGCACATGGTTAAGTTTTCTTGGCATGTAAACTCTCATAAGGATTCTGAATATTAATAGCTATGCAGACACACCTCCATATTGGTATTCCCATTGTTATGGGTTGCAGTTATTGCGTGCAGTGTACAATATATTAATATGTAATGCAATATAACTCAGCACAAGATAAGGTAATCCAATATGTATTGTTAATGATGCAGTGCATCACAAGGTCACATATTTCCCTATGTTTTCATACATATTTTAAAGAACTATTAAGGGTCAGACTCAAACTCAGAAAAGCTAGGAGATTCTGAAATTCAGAGTAAAGCTGACCTAGCAGAAAGCTGATAGATTCACTTCTATTTCCAAATAGGCCATGTTGGGAGTATGTACAATACTGGAAGAATGGAAAGCTTTGAGTATAAAAGCAGAAAATTCCATTACCATCCCCAGAAATCTGAGCCAGACAATAATGTTTGGAAGGTCTAGGTAGTGGTATCTTTCTTGTAGCTACAAACCATCACCTGCGTATTTTTTATCCACACTTTTCATCATTAATGGAACTCAGACACCCTCACTTAAACATACAGCAGTATGCTGCTCTACATCTTCTTCACCTTGATGACAATTCACTTCGCTTAGCATTGTCCCTGTTTCCCATTCATCTAAACTGTATACTAGCATGCAGCTAAAAGATTAATGTCAGTGGGAAAGCCTATTTTTAGCTTTGGAAAAAAGTTTTGCTATTCTGATATTGCGAAAAATTAAATATTTGCATTGATTAAAATGCAAAATCATGAAATTTATATTCTGGCCATTAACCATAGTAAGCAGTGGTGGACACACTAGACATAAGTAGATATAGTTGTTATAAAAAGCAATATAGCATGATATAAAAGTAAATATGAGGAGAACAAAAGTGTATCCTATGGTAGATAAAATCACTTAATTTAAAAGATTATTTATGTTGAATTATCTTTTAGACTGTGATGAGCTCTATATTTCTTCAGATTTTAGATCTTTAGGACAGCCACTGTATGTTCCTTTAATATTGAAATTCATAGAAATTGGTCCTGATTCTAATATCCTCCAGTGATTAATAAGTTAAGTTGGGCCAACTGTCAGGTATCTGTGTCTAAGAATAGAGTGCTGTTTGACTTTCACTTTTCGGTCTAAAAAAACATAGTTTTACTTTTGGTCAAATTTAGCCTTAGCTTTGAAGTATTTGCCAAGCTTTTGTTGGTACCTAGAAAAATATTGTGGAAGCTGCCAGGTCCATAGTAAAGTTAACTGAGTACTTGATGCCCCATGAGAAAACAATGACCATTGTGTTCCATTTTCCCTGCTTTCCTCTCAGCATCATTATATTATCATTGTATTTAAACAGTGTAAAAACAAGCCAGATCCTCAGATGGTGTAAATTAGCCAAGCTCTATTGACTTTACAGTGGAGCTATACCAATTTACACCATCTGATGAGCTAGCCTAATGGATCTGAGTTTCTCATTTTCCCAGTGTTTTTAGCCTGACACCATTAGACCTCTCTTTATCAAGTGTAGAGAATTGCAGGACCTGTTTTAAATGTGTCAGAGTAGCTTCTGAAGAAAATGAATCAGACTTTTCCGTTCAAGGGTTTCAGTAATGGCTATGAGGTAAAAGATATTTCTTGTAGTTCAAATTATTTCTTCCAGATCATTATGCTTTTGTTCATAATTCTTCAATCTATTTTTCAGTGAGATAATTTCACTTATAAAGTCATTAGTTTCAGTACCACTTTTGGGTCTTTAAAGTATGTTGTGTGAAATTTAACATCAGGCATCCTTCTAGAAAGGCCACAAATAACTTCAGAATTTGTATTAAGTCTGCCTGTCAGATATTCTCTCTGTTCTGCTGTATTTTAAGCTAAGCTTTGTCCAAATGCAGTTGCCTCAGCTTGTAATGAGTTGAGTAAGTTGGCTGTGTCTTTTGTTAACCTTTTTTATCACAGGAATTCATCTTTAATTCTTTATATTTTATTCAGGAAGTTATTTCTTCTTCGAATGCTTGCTCAGGTCCTTCAGTTGTAGGTACGTACACGCCCCATGCGTGGTTACCAGAAATTTTTTCCCCTTAGCAGATCCTTTGGCACCCCCGAAGTCCCACACATACGGCGCAGTATATCAGGCACTTCCGGCGCTAAGCCCACTGACAGTTGCTGGAACTGTGTTCCTGCTTGTTTTGGTGAGCGCCTCTTAACTGTAGTCTTTTTCTACTTAAGTACTTATTAAGTAATTGTTTAGGTAGTTGCATGTAATTGTTCATAGTAGTAGATAAAGTAGTCCTATTAGGGCCTTCCACTTGGCATCAGGGTATACCCCGATCTCCGGGCTTCAAACCCTGTAAAACCTTCAGGAAGGCCTTCCCAATTAGTAACCTCCCATGAAGACTGTTTGAAATGTTTTGGGGAATCTCACAGAAAGGACAAGTGCCGCATCTGCAAGGCTTTCAGACCAAAGACTAAAAAAGTACCGTGATATCTGTCCGAAGGCCCTCTTAATGGAGGCGGCTCTGAGACTGGCGTCGGAGCCGTCCTGCTCCTTTTCAGCACCAAGTCGGTGCAGAGTGCTCCTCTGGCACTGGCTCCATCAGTACCGGGCTTCCTCTTCATCACAGAAGAAGCCAAAAAGAAAACTACATCTGGAGGAAGACCACTCCCCTGCGTGAAAGAAGGCTAAGGGTGCGGGGTCGAGCTCTGGGGCAGCTCAGAGCCAGGCTGCCAAGCAACCCCTGCAGGAACAGGTCTCTCCCAGGGCAGTGAGCCCCTCTGCAGAGTGCCCTCCAACTCCGGAGAGCAGAAGAGGGCCGCTACATCTTGCAGTTCCATCAACGCCGGAGGCGTTTCAGGTGACAGCCAATCTGTTTGCCCTGCCCGTTCCTCGCACCCATTGGCCTGGATGGAAAGGGCAAGAGATAGGGCACTGACATTGAGGGGAAAACCTCCAGTGGTTCCTGCCCCAGATCCCAGGCATACTTCACTGCAGGACAGTGAAATTGATTCCACCAAGAGGCCGATCCCCTGGGGTGTGTTCCCTGGCACTGAGCAGACGCTCCCCATCTGGAACTTGGCACCACTCTTGGTACTGATGAGTTCACCTGTGCATTTGCGGCACAGAACCTGGTTGCCGGGATCGCAGCACTTGCCCAGGGAGGAGTCCTGCCAACCAAGGTCTTCAGTACTGAGAGGCTCCCGGTCACCCCGGCATTGCTCACGCTCCTCCTCTTGCTGCAGGTGGTCCAGGCAGCGACACTGTCCATCACCGGACTCGTACTCCCCATCCCCAAGACATTGGTCAAGGGAGTACCGGGATAGGAGGCATAAATACCACTTGCCCTCCCTTCGGTACCATGAGATGGAGAGACAGTCAAGCTCAGGGCAACACAGATCACCAACAGAAAGGTCAGGCAATTCCAGAGGGGGAAAGGATCTAGTGGCTTCCCCCCACCCAGCCTCTTCGACCTGAGGGGCAGGGACTATGGCCACCCCAAAGGTATCACTGGAACCCTTGGGGTTACAGGTGACCTCGGGATGCTACTCCCTTGTCTTTTAAGGGAAGCAATCGGGCCCCAGCACCACTGGTAGAGGCCAACAACTCTGAGTCAGGGGAAGAGTCGGACCCCATGGAGGGTACATCTGCGCGGGCTCCCGCGCACTCAGCAGAAGTGCCGGCCCCTCCAGTACTGGGTCAGTCCTCTTCCTCCTTGCCAGATGAGGCACTCGTGGCAGGCCCATTGATCCCTCTGGACGACTTCCAGGCACACCAAGAGCTCCTTAAAAGGGTGGCTTCCAACCTTGGACTAGTTGTTCAGGAGCTGCAGGAGAAAAGCTCTACACCTAGTCAGGGATCCTGTACCCCCCGGGACCTGAATTTGGTCCTCTCTAGACTCACAGGGGTGCCATTCAAGTCTATGGCTACTTATCCACTTCTGCTACTTTCATGGGAGGTGGCCTTCCTAGTAGCCATCACCTCAGCTAGGAGGGTGTCTGAAATCAGGGCACTTACCTCGGAAATGCCTTATATGATTTTTTATAAGAATACGGGCCGGCTAAGGCCTCACCTGGCCTTCTTGCCCAAGGTGATTTCACAATTCCACACCAACCAGGACATTTTCCTGCCAGTATTTGTCCCAAAGCTGCATGCTTTCGAAGAGGAAAGGAGGTGGCATACGCTGGATGTACACGGAGCCCTGGCTTTCTACTTAGAGAGGGTGAAGTCGTTTCATAAGCACACAGCTATTCATCTTGGTGGCCGAGAGGATGAAAGGCTTACCTGTCTCATCACAACGAATCCCCTTCTTGATAACCACCTGCATATGCTTCTGCTATGAGCAGGCAAAGGTTCCTCTCCTGGGCAACGTCACAGCTCACTCCACCAGAGCGCAGGAGTCCTCTGCAGCATTCTTGGCACTGGTGCCTATGCAAGACAACTGCAAAGCTGCTATGTGGTTGACAGTACACACCTTTACGTCCCACTATGCTATTGTGCAGCAGGCTAGGGATGACACTAGATTCGGCAGGGCGGTACTGCAATCAACCAACCTATGAACTCTGAACCCACCTCTAAGGTACTGTTTGCGAGTAACGTGCAAGGGAATGGACATGAGCAAGCACTCGAAGAAGAAAAGACTGTTACTTACCTTGTAACTGTTGTTCTTCGGGATGTGTTGCTCGTGTCCATTCCATGACCCGCCTCCCAACCCCACTATTGGAGTTGGCAGCAAGAAGGAACTGAGGGGGCATAGGGCCAGCAGTGCCTAATAATGCTTTGGAGGCACCAAAGCCAGCCCTACAGGATCTGCTAAGGGGAAAAAATTTCCAGTGGCCAGTACAGGATGCACACACACCTACACTGGAATGGACATGAGCAACACATCTCAAAGAACAATAGTTACGAAGTAAGTAACTGTCTTTTACCTTGGCAGAAACTTTTTTTCCTGTTGGTTTTAAAAAAAAAAAAGGTTTCAAATGAACTGGTATAGGAGATCAAAAATGAGGCAGCTTTCTTACCAATATGCCCCACTTCCCAACCCTAAGCTTTATTACTCACACATTTTAAATCATATTGGGATACAACTCTGTTAATATAGTGAGAGAGAAGTGTGGTGTGGGACCCAGAAACTTCAGAACACTAATTCTTGTTTGGATACTGAGTCCCTTTGTAACCGTTGACAAATAATGTCTTTTTCTTCAAGTTCCCTGTCAGTAATTTGAAGTTGGAAAGTGCTTTATAAGTAATAATTACTGTTATCACATATGTGCCCTGTACTCAAACATTACAGGCCTTGAGCTTCTCTATCAGAAGAGTCTAAGAAGAGTAGGTAATCTTGCATACCATCAGTTAGATTACCTAGACATGCAACTTCTGACAGATAACCATCTACCATTAAATTCCCTTGTTTTTGGTGACTTAAGTCAAAACCTTCAATGTACCAATTGAACTTAATAAATAAAATATTAGATTGCCCATTCAGATTGAAACAATTACTTTATAATCAGACATCAGACTCTTGAGTTCATATTTATCAAATAATTTGATTTTTGAATGATACTGCACCTGTTCACAGAGGTCCAATGTCATTTCCAAAGAGCTAGCAAGGTCTACTAAATGCCAACTTTATTTTACTATTAGAATAGAATAGAATAGAATAGAATAGAATAGAATAGAATAGAATGGTGTTTCATATTAGCTTTTATTGCACGTGGTTGTTGGGGGAGTATATTTTGGTATCTTTTGTAAGGGAGTTGTAAGAATAATTTTGTACTAGGCAGTTTCTGATACAAAAATGAAATGCAAAATGTCTTTGGAAATTCTTAGCAATAAAGTGATGTCTTTGAAAGCATCTCTTCTCACATAGGTAGTTTGGATGAAGAATACAGTCTTCCAATGAATAATGTGTCATGTCTTCGTCCACAGGGCTTCAAACTTGATTTTGCTTTGAATTGTGAATTTGTTGTTGTTGAGTTCAGTGACATCCGACAGGTGAAAACTAGTTTTAAAAAGCTGATGAGAGCTTGTGTTCCCAGTACTATTCCTACGGATTCTGAAGTAACGTTCCTTAAGGCACTTGGTGAATCAGAGTGGTTTCCACAGGTAATTCATATGGCAGATGCTTCTAAAAATCTATATGCAGTACTGTTTATCTATAATAAATTCCAATCTCTGTTGAAGAGGAGCATGTGTTGTTCTAACCAACAAACCTTTCTGTTAGTTCTTTATAATTACATTGTATGAAATCAGTTACATCATTATGCAGACACCAACTATTATTTTAATAAGGCATTAGGATTTACTTGGATGTGAGATGTATTTGACAACTATATAGTTGACAGCTAGGTAGTTCATTGTCCCTTCTAATGTAGAACAGAATGCCAGAATACAGATTAGCTTTTTTACTCTCTATATTGATTTTTATGGCCTTAATTACACTCATTTTAATTCTGTTTCCCACTAAAATCAGATCAAAATATAAAAGTAGAACAATGATGTAACTGTGCAGATAAATAATAAATTGGCAATTTTATTTTAAAACTCATATACCATTCTTCACATCTCATCACTGTTTCCTAACTCTGCATTTCAGTATATACCTTCATTTAACAGATAAACTAGTCTATCCGTGAGCTATGAAGGATCAAACATAGAGAAGCTCTCATATAAAAGTCCTTCAGTGCAATTGGTATTTTAAACAATTCTCTACTAATCTTTCTCTTTCCTTTCTCTTCCCACATACATTTACATAGAGATTAACCAAATCAAAATATGGTTAGGAATGTCTTTTGCAGGATTCAAGTGAGTGGGGATGTGGAAAATTAAGCTCTTTGTAAATCATAAGTAGTATGAACATTTTTGGACAATTAGATGTTATGCTGAGAAGCTATTGTTGAACAAATACTCTTAGGAATATAATAATAAAAAAAAACCCAGCATAGATCCTTTTTGTTATGATAACCTCTCAAGGAGAACACTTGCAATAAACAGGCAAAGTGAATAATGCAGTAACTCTGGAAATTACTCACAGAGGACCATATTGTTGCCTGTCCAGTGCAGCAGTGCATGGGACATAGACTTCATAGATCTGCTGCGTCCTTCCCTGTGCTCTGAAGGGTGAGAATGGATGGGAGGGGGCAGAGTCTTGATTCCTCCACCCGACCAACTTGCTCAGTAGCATAGTTACACCTACATGTTGGGTGTGTATCTAGTACACTGGGTATAGACTTGTCAGACCATGTTCCCTCCTTGAAGAAGCAGGGAAATAGAGAAGGAGATTGTGGGAGTCACAGTGTCCTACTGTGGTGCTCCAGAGGCATGTCAATAATGTGCTTCCCTTTCTTGAGACTAGGTCATAATATCACACATTAGCCCTAATTCAGTACTAAGATATTTTCATGGTACTAAACTAAAATCATATACAGTATGGTTATAAATACAAACTGAAAAGATAATGTGAGTTTATATTTAATTTGCCATTTTTTAGACCACATCTATGAGAAAACTCAGATCTTTATCCTGGAGATTTGTTTTTAGTATGCAGGATTTCCCTCTGCTGGAGAAGCGAGAAATAAATTACACTGTGTGTGATTTAATACTGTTTAAAAAGACTCAATACTTCTTTAAATGGAAGGCATAAATTTAAAAAAAAAAGAAATATACCACAATATTTTATTAAGGTAGTATAATGCACATAAGATTCAAATTAAGAAATTTAAACTAACAATGTTGTGCTTTCATTTCAATGTATTAAATGTATTCAGCTTGCAGTAGGCTCCTTTTAAAAGATAATGTGGCTTCCAGATAGCATGTATGATAGGTTGTTCAATTGTATATATCACAAGTTTCAGGGAGATGAGTTGCAATTATTTTCTAAATCAGTAATGACTATGTGAGCGTTGAAAGAAGTTGGGCATTCATAATGAGGATAAAAATACTTTTTATTCCTCTTTGAGTGATTCCATACGTCTATTCACTCTAGGTATGTGCACTACTTGCACACTTTTGCCGGAGAGTTTTTCCTAGCAGTACCTATAGGGCTGGCCATGCACACACCTTGCCTTCCCTTGTGTCCAGAGCTGAGAGTATAACAGGTAATGCGACCCCCCCCTCAGTTCCTTCTTACTGTCACCAATAGGGGCATGTTGTTATGCATTTAATACACCCTCTTGTCATAGAAAACAAAAACCCAGCATATACATTGTTTTATAGTTCATAGTCAGTGTTTAGTGGTACTCATTTATTCATTTGGAATTATTTGATTTTATTTCAGTATTCTAATTCTAATTGTACTAGTTTATCCAAGCTTTGCTTAGTACTAGGAGAGTTTATGCCAAGATCTCCTGGCTTCAGGCTTTGCTCCAGGCATCACTCTTACTGACGTGCTGAGATAAGGGCCACGTAAGAGACTGCCACAAATTTAAATCAAGGATGAAGAAGCAGAGAGAAGAGCATTTTAGACTTTACTTCATGACTTCATTCTTTGCCTGGCCTCAGATTTCATTTAGTCCGTGCAGGGGAGTTCATCCACCATTACTTTAATTAGTGCTCCCCTGAGTCTTGCCATATGTCAGAGACCGTAGGTCTTCGCCAGAGCCATCTTTAAGGAAGCATAAGTGCTCAGAGCACCCTTGACATCTGAAGCCTCAGAAGATTGCTTCACCTGCCTCTAAGTCCTCAGTACAGGACTCCTTTTTGGCCAGAGTAAGCTACTCTGGTACCAAATGTAGATCGACCCTCTGGCTAGCATCTGCCTGGGACCCTCACATATTGACTGTCATAGACTGGAGGTGTTGGCTCTAGTGCCTACCATGGGACGGTTGAGAGAGGCTGCTGCTTCAAGGACTATGAAGGATCCAGCACCGCTTCTTAGTGTCATGCAACCTCCTATCTTAGTATCAACAATGCCAGAGGCCTGTGCAGCTGTGAAGGAGTTTGTGCCTTTCAGTACTGGATTCCCCATTTACTCTAGAGGGAGGTGCTCTGTCAGTACCAGTGCAGATTGTGCAGGCTTTGGCGCTCATGTTAGTGTCTGTCTCGGTGCTCCTAGTCTCAGGGCTGGTACCATCTTGTTCAGCATTGTCAGCAATGATACCTGGGCCTCCGATACATGTTCAACACTTCATATCAATAGCTAGGAAGACACACAGATTGCCACCAGTTCTGTTTTCTTGGTGCAGGTCTTGGTACCAATCTCCAGTGACTCTTCCCAGTACTGCTCTATCCTGGCCTTCGAAGTACTCATACTCCATATCAGAGTGAGAAGTGGGTTCTTACACCTCCCAATATAGAGTCCAGGGTGTCATCAAGAACGTGATCCCACTTTTAGGTGTTCAGATAGAGGAAAACCTTCATAAACTTACATATATTGTACACCCAACTGCAAGCAGGAAAGGTAGCCCTCCCTGGAAACTAGGCAGTAATACAGCCTGTTAAGTCACTCTAGCAAACTTAATTGTCTGTACCATTTGTAACCAAGAGTTCAGAGTGAAATATCAGGTTCCTTCCCAAGGTTTTGAACAGTTTTATTTGCACCCTGTACTGGATTCACTGGTAGTAGCTGCAGTAAATGAAAAGCATTTCCAAAGTCAAGCTAAGGCTACCCTAGAATAAAAGGATGCAAAAAAGCTAGACCTTTTTAGAAGGAAGGTTTATTCAGCTGCTGGTTACAACTTAGAATTGTCATCCACCATGTCCTGTTGGCCTGGTGTGACTATTAGACTGCAGAGGCAATGCCTAAATTTATAAATAAGTTGCCAGAAGACTCTAGAGATGAATTCCAATCCATTTTAGCGGAAAGTCATCTGGTCTCTTGATCAGTCCTTCAGGCTTCCTTGGACACAGTGGACTCTGCTGTGAGGGTCATGGTGACAGCAGTAGCTATGCACTCTTTAACATGGTGACAGTCACTGGTAATTCCTGTAGGGCACAGCAGACAACCAAAGACCTTCCTCTCCCCAGCTTTGTGTCATCTGCTAATTTGAGAAGTATGCCCTCTGTGCCTACATACAGGTAGTTAATAACAATATTAAACAACATCAGACCCAGAATAAAACCCCACTTGAGACCCCCTCCCTCCAATCTGACATCATTCCATTAATAGTTTCTCTCTTTGTGGCTGTTTAACCAATTATGTATCCACTTAACGGTAGTTCTGCTGAGCCTGTATTTCTCCAATTTACTTATCATGTGGGACTGTGTCAAAAGCCTTGCTGAAGTCCAGGTTTATTATATCCATTGCATTCCCCTTATCGACCAAACCAGTTACTCTGTCAAAGAAGGATATCAAGCTTGTTTGGCATGATTTGTTATTAGTAATTCCATGGTGGCTGCTAGTGATTACTCTTTCATCCTCCAGGTATTCGCAAATTTAATATTTTATACATTGTTCTAGTAGCTTCCCGGGTATCAAAGTCAGGCTGACTGTTCTGGAACTGGAACTGAATGGTTCCCTGTCCCCTCCTTTTTCCCCCTTTTTAAATGTTCCTATTGTTGATGTAGAGCAGTGATGTGATCCTCTGTACATACCTTTGCTAGCCATTATGTAATTATTACATGATGTGAACATGGGGGAAAGCAGTCCCACAGCCCCACTACGGAAGAGACTCCTAGCCCCACCTCCATTGAGAAACAGCTTGGACTTACTTACAATGGAATGGACATACGCAATCACTCCAAGAAGAAAAATGGTTCCTTATCTTCTTTTAACTTGTTCTCGAAATGTGTTGTATATATTCATTCCATGACCCAACCTCCCCAACTCATCAGTCTTTCATCCAAGTTTCGGGTATGAGGGGTGGGGCAGTTCAACTGTTATACCCTACGCTCCAAGCAGAGGGAAGGCAGGATGCATGTGTAGCTGTCACTACAGGTACCACTACGGAAAACTCTCTGGCACCTGTGCATGAGATGTATGCACTCTTACAGCGTAATAGACATATACAACGCCTCTCAGACAACAATTACAAACTGTAAGGCAGATTCTCTCTTTTTCTTCACCTTCCTCTGTTATCCCTGAGTCCTTTCTGACCTTTTTCACTTGTCCTCCATGTGTCCTCTCTTGTACTCTCCTTTCACAACTGATCCTTTTTTTTTTTTTTTTTGACATCCATGAACCTAGATTTATCTTTTCTTGTATCTTTGCATCTGCATTGCTTTCTTCCTTGTAACACAGACTACATATTTTCCATTCCTCACTTTCAGGCTTTCAGACTTCCCACTATTAATCTTAACCTTGTTTGGGTTGTGTCAATACAACACATGGAATTTCCTCCTATTGTTGAAATAGCCATATGCTGCTTACCCAAGTATGTTCTACTGTGACATTTGATCTTGGATTACCAACACCATACAAATAGTAGAAACCAAAACCAGAGACTTTCTCATTTTTAGGAATAAAATTGTTATGAATTACATAAATCAAGAAATTTTTCACAAAATATGAGCTTGATAATAAGAGATTCCAATCCTACAAACACTTTTCAGCACATGTCTAATTATAACTCCAGGAGGAGTCACACTGAAGTCAAAATGACAGTTCATGGAGGTAAATTTACAACAGTGCTTAAGTGTTTGTAGAACTAGTACCATCAATATTATTTCAGGATCTACCTCTGCACATCCCAGCCAGCCTAGCCAAAAAGAAAGTATGAGAGAAAAGATTTGCTCTATTTCCATAAGACAGAAGCATGCTTTCTAAATGAATAAATTTAAAACTCTATAGAGTTTGACTAGTAGACATGGTCTCTGTAGTTATCGTTAAAGAAAAATTAACTCACCAGTTACATACCCAGTGAAATAGATAGGCAACAAATAGATACTTAGATGTTTAGTTACAGTTTATTCAATACTCAAGCAAAGTACACTCACCTGCAGAAAAAACACACCTGTGCAACTTTTTTGAATAGTAACACTTGATAGACATGGCTAATTGGTTAAATAAACATGATCAGAGATTTCACTCAATAAAATCACTAGAAATAGCATATTGTGGGTAGTGTAAAGATGCTCACTCAATAATGTGGTAACACTCCATTAAATAGAAAGATAAAATTATTATATTAGTGTATGTTTCACTGGTGTAATGATTATTGTTTTGTCTCTGCTATTTACTTGGCAAGGATTTGTAAATCTTTTAAAATATCCTAAATAAATAAATTAATTTAATATAAATATAAAATCATGAATGGTATGCTATGAATCTATAAGCATTCAGCAATATTAACAGATAAATTCTGCACTCTCGTCAAGTTACTTTTTATATTTATATATATATATTATGTAGCTTCACAGGATAATGCAGTTGGGAGTGGTCATATCAGAGCTCCTTGAAAATGGTTCTTCAGTCATGGTTTGTTTGGAAGATGGTTGGGATATTACTGCACAGGTAAGCCGCTATTACAAATTTCTGAATGACAAGGGCAAGTAAACACAAAACATTAGATTTTGGCCAACTACTTATAATTTTATTATGACTTTAAACAACAAACTCTTAAGGCAGCCTATCCTAGCAGCAGGGAAAAGGCAAGGGCTACCTGAATCTGTCACCAGTCTTCATCCATTTTGATTTTCAAATCCAGAGCAAGCACTCAAAATAGTACACTTTCACCCAAGGTCTTGAATGGGCCTGCATAATTCAAGGGCTAACCAAGGTCTGCAGCTCTGTGCAGACTACTGCATGATGAAAGGCTAAAATTCACTACAAGAACTTGCTTATCTTTGTGACTGAAACACATTTTGGCATAGTTGATGGGCATTATCTCTACCACTTATCTCTACCACTGTATGTTTGAGAAACCTTTCCCATAAACACACACATAATTCTGACCCTGCTAAGGTGACTATAACATCTGCTTCCAGGACAAATTACCAAAACATAGTTCTTGTGAAACAAACTATACATTAAATGAAAAGCGACAGCTGTACTCATTCACTGAGTAGACTGTGCCTGTGTAAATGCTTCATAATCCAAAAGGTACATACAGGAAATCAATAATTCCATCAAATCATTTGAGAACCTGACACACAACTCATAGCTCCATGCAAACGAAGCACAAACAAAACTTAACACTGTCCATTCAACCATTATTAAATTATAAGGGAGGAATGGAGAGATAAATATATGTAGATAGAGCAGGAAGGAGGCCCATTTCTGCCCAGTGCTGCCTTTTAGGCCCCACCACATGCTATCCAATAAGGAAGAGCTGCAGTTGGTTGGAAGGTAACATGGCATCGCTCCCGATGGTGTAGTCCATCACTCTCCGGATCCTTTTCTGCAATCCTCTGCCAGCTGAGATGGTCAGCATCCGTTTTCTAAATGTTTGTCATACTTCTCTGTTGACAAAATGTTTTTAATTTAAATTTAATTTAAATTTGGCAAATGTTGTAGAGGCTTCCAAATTCGTCACTCACTCGGATTTGCCTTTTTTCCCAAAATTCAGTAAAATCTCACTTTAGTTGAAGCTTTTTTATATGAAACTTGCTCTTATCCAAATTTGGATTAATTATGCCATGGTAAATCACTTATCTATTAACTCCCCCCATTATTCATGACTTCATTTATTTTAATGCTTTTGATGCCTTGCAGTATTTCATATAAACAGGTTTAAAACATTTTAGTTTGTTGAACAAAACACTAGTTTTAAATGTGATGCATCTAATGTTAACACAAAGACAATCTGTTTTGTGATCTAGGTGGTGTCTCTGGTGCAGTTACTCAGTGATCCATTCTACAGGACACTTGAAGGTTTCCGAATGTTAGTTGAAAAAGAATGGCTCTCTTTTGGTCATAAGTTCAATCAGCGTAGTAACGTGACCCTCAATTGTCAGGGTAGTGGATTTGCTCCCATTTTCTTACAGTTCCTGGACTGTGTGCATCAGGTAAGCATAACAAATCTATGTCTGTTCAGAATTTAGAAATAGATGCATAAGTGCCATTGTTGCAGATTTATTAATAGGTAATGCTTTGGAAAAGAAATAGGGACTTTCCTTTCACCTTTATGAGAGAGTATCTTTGTTGCAGGGAAAATAGTAAAGCTGTTGGTAGAAAGATAGAAGATGCCTGTCCCTAAATAGTAGTAGTTTGTATTGTGGATCATGTAAGGTGATTTACAGAGGGATTTCAAATAGAAGCTTTGTGAGTTAAAAACAAGGTTCAGATAGTACCTGAAGAAGGTTGAATCACAAGAAAGAATTTAGATTTCCTGAGTAGGAGCATACTGTACATTCACTTTCTGCAAACAGAATGCCAGCTGTCCTATGTGGTAGTCACCTCTTCTCTTTGCAGGTATCTGTGGGTAGACTATTCACTCCATGTGTTGTGGAAGCAGAAGAAGCTTCTACAATAATTTTAGAATTGGTGGTGTTTCAGAACTCTTCAGTAAAACTTCAGTCAGTTACTTTATTTCTGCTTTGTGGTAAGGTCCACAGATCTGTTAAAATGGGACTTCAGCCAGCTTGCGTCTTTGGGCAGAACCAGACCTGCCAGTCACTGGCAGCAGGTGAATGCCCAACCCCCTGAAGTTCCCTCTCTTTCTTCTTCTTCATGTGTCTGGTGGCTCAGGCAGCCCACCTTGCAGCACAGCTTTTCTGAGGGAAATTCCAGTTTTTATTTCAAATTTTTAGCCGAAATTTCAGCTCACTAATGCATCTGTCTAATTCTCAGCTATGTCCCAGGGCTGTGTTTAATTTTAGGGAGATTGTTCCCTTAGCTCTACCTCCCATTCGAAGGCATTTGTACTGACTGATATAGCTACAGGCTTATGGGAGTGAGCTAGGCTGAGAAAAAGCCAGAGGCAAAAGGAAGGCTCCGTGTCTCCAGCTCCTCCTTTATCAAGTGTCTCAGTGGGGAGCTCAACCAGCTCTGTGGGCAGGACTCATTTGCTATCTCTCAGCTCCACCTGTGTGGGGTTATCTCCCTGCTTACCCCAGCAGGAGAGAAGGCAGGAAAGATTGAAGAAGTTGATTCTGCTGGACAAGGTGCAGCTCAGGCCAAGCAGGGTTACCTCAGCCCCCTTCTCCATCCTGCAGCAAAGGAGAAAATGAGGAACACAGGCTTGGAAAAGAGCTTGGCTGTGAGGCAGGCCCTCCCTCTTCCCTCATCACAGCCCAGATACAGCCAATGCTAGAAAGTTTTATAAGGGGCTTTTGGGCCCAGCTTTCTCGTTATGCTGCCTCTCTGTAACCGCCCCTCCCTCTCAGGATCTTTGCTCATATCCCAATCCAGGGGAAACACAGATCTATCTGGCCTATGTGAATTCTGTGCAGTAGAGTGAGGTAAAACTTCTAGGGAGCCCACCTTTGCACCCCGGGCCAGTTTCTTCTTTGAGAGACTCAGAAGAGATGGCGTGGACTGATGCCCTCTTCAGTTCCTTTCCACCACTCTCAGTCTGGGACAGAACTGTTCTCTGTATGTAGTCTTTCCAGTATTCCTGCTCAAAATTCGGCTCTGAAAATAGTTTTGTAGATAGTTTTTCTTAGATAGTTAGCTTAGTTAAGTCTAGTTAGATAGTGTTGGGTGCCGGGGGACTCCCTCCCTTTGTTCTCCCACCATTTGGTACACCCAAGGTTTCAGGCTTCAAGTCTGTCCTGTCCCTGGTTCTTTCTGGTTAGTGACCCTTGCTAGAGCTGCCTGTAGTCTCTCTGGGAATTGCACATTTCTTCAAAACGTGATATCTGTTGCTCCTTTGCCCTTGTACTAGGCAATCTCAAGAGTTCACTCTCTGCAGACATTTAATGGGATCTCCTTGAAGCCCCAGTCTGATCTTTCCCCATCCCACTCCCCATCTCACCGACATGAGCCTCCTCCTGCTAAGGCTCAAAATGCCCTTCTCAAGGACCCGGTGATTTACATACATCCCGAATCACTGGTCTTTTCCAACCCAATTTTGTCCTTGCATCATCATTTGCTAATCCCACATGCCAGTCAGGCCATAAATGCTCCAACACCATTGGTACACTTTTAGCTTATTCCTGCCTGTGTCCATATGATCTCAAGACACATGGTCCATCAGCTCCACAAACAGTCAGACAACCCTATTCCTTAGGCAAGCAAGAAGCTGTTCTGACTGTTCTTCCAGTGGTTCAGAAAGAAGACTTGATACCAGACAGAGCTTCCACAGCCTCCTGGATGCCTTCAGTTCCTCATGACCCAGATAGTTGGGCTGGGGGCCAATGGTACCCCAATAGAGCTTTGCCTCCTTATCATTATGATCTCATTCACGGGCCATACTGGGGCTCCTGTGATCTATGCTTCCAGACCCCAGACTGTGTATCGCTTTCAACAAAAGATCACTTCCCAAACAGGAACAGGAGCAACTGATACAGGAGTTGATTGATAAAGAATTAAAGGAGGCTAATATACTTGTTTTGATGAGATTACAAATTTGGTTGATAAAGGTAATAGTACTGATGTAATATTATTAGACTTCTATAAGACATTTGACTTGGTACTGCATGACATTTTTATTAAAAACCAGAAATAAAATTAACATGGCACACATTAAATGAATTAAAAACTGGCTAGTTGATAGGTCTAGAAATGGAATTGTGAATGGGGAATCATCATTGAATGGGCGTATTTCTAGTGGGGTCTGCACAATCATTTCTTTTGGCCCTATGCTATTTAACATTAATATCAATGACCTGGAAGAAAACAAAATAATCACTGATAAAATTTTCTGGTGGCACAAAAATTGGGGGAGTAATAAATAATTAGGAGGATGGGTCTCTGATACAAAGCAATCTGGGTTGCTTGGTAAACTGGGCACAAGCAAACAATATGCTTTTATAGGATAGGTAAATATATATGTGTAGGAAAAAAGGATGTAGGCCATATTTACAGGATGGGCAACTCTATCCTAGATTATCAGCTGAATATGAGCTCCCAGTGCAATGCTGTGGCAAAAGGGCTAAATGCAATCTTTGGATGCGTAAATGGGAATCTTGAGTAGGAGTAATGAGGTTTTTTTTACCTCTGTGTTCGGCAATGATGCCACCACTGCTGGAATACTGTGTCCAGTTCTGGTGTCCACAATTCAAGAAGGATGTTGATAAATTGGAGAGAGTTCAGAGAAGAGCCATGAGAATTATTAAAGGATTCAGTGTCTTATAGTGATAGACTCAAGGAGCTCAATCTATTTAGCTTAACAAAGAGCATGCTAAGGGGTGACTTGATTGCAGTCTTTGAGTACCTACCTGGAAAATAAATGTTTGATAATGGGCTCTTCAGTCTAGCAGAGAAAGGTATGGCACAATCTAATGACTGCAAGGTAAAGCTAGCCAAAATCAGACTGGAAATAAAATGTACATTTTTATCAGTGAGGGTAATTAACCATTTGAACAGTTTACCAGAATCGTGGTGGATTCTCCATCGTGGGCAATTTTTAAATCAAGACCAGATGTTTTTCTAAAAGATGCTCTAGTAATTTTTTGGGGAAGTTCTATGGCCTGGATAGTACAGAAGGTCAGACTAGATCATCATAATGGTCTCTTTCAGCCTTGGAATCTGCAAATCTACATAAACAAACAAGGGGGAGCAAGGGCCAGCCCACTCTGCAGGGAAGCAATGAAGCTCTGAAACTGGTGTATTTAGTATTACATTATCTTCTCAACAGTGCACCTTCCAGGAGTAACAAACTCTGGTGGACAGCCTGAGGAGGCATTTTCACAAGGATCACAAGTGGGAACTCCACTTTTTGGTGGTGCATTGTATTTCATGACAGTGGGGATTCCCATCCTGGGACATCTTTGCAACCCAAGAAAACAAGAAGTGCCCAACCTACTTCTCTCAAGTCATCCAGGGGCACAATTCGAGAGGGGATGTTTTCCTGGTACAACAGTTGGACGCATTCATTTATGCCTTCCCTCCCATTCCCCTACTATTTTGTGTCCTCAGGAAGATCAAGCAGGACAAGGCAACAGTAATTCTGATAGTGCCATGGTGACCGAGGCAGTTCTGGTTCACCACAGCCCAATGATGGCCTCTTGCTTATGCAAAAACCTACAATCATTTCCAGGCCTACTGTCTCTGAACAGAGGCAGGACCATCCATGCCATCTGGAGATTTCTCCATCTTGTGGCCTGGTTTTTGAATAGACAATGACTTTAGAGAAATTATGCGCAAAGAGGTCCAATCTTGTGATCTGTACCTGATGCTGTTGGCACCTGTAAACCTGCCATTTGAGTCCTTTACCTCCTGCTCCCTTCTATACCTGTCTATGAGAGGGGTCTTGCTAACAACAATCACCTTTGCTGGAGAAGAGGGGGAGCTCAAGGCCCTTTTGACAGATCCTCCATACACGATGTTTCACAAGGATAAAGTATCCCGAGATTGCATCCCAAGTTTCTCACAAAGATGCCTTCTGAATTTCACCTGAAACAAACAGTTCACCTGTCTGTCTTCTATCCCAAGTCTCATGGTAAAAGGGAGGACAGGAAGCTCCACTCCCTGGATGTACAAAGGACTCTAGACTTCTACTTGCACTGGACAAAGCCCTTTCATAAGTCTCTGAGATTGTTCATCTCCATAACCAAGAGGATTAAGAGGTAAGCAACCTCTCCTCAAATATTCTCTAAATGGATTTCCAGCTGCATCTTCCTATGCTGTGTGTTTTTGGAGGCCCTCTACTCCCCAGACACACAGGGTTCACTCAACCAGAGCCAGAACTGTGTTGGTGGCATTCCTACAAGGTATTCTTCTCTCAGAATTTTTCAGTGCAGCAATGTGGGGCACCATTCACACTTTTACTAAACATTATATGCTGGTTCAAGTTTCTACTGAGGATGTTCAGTGGTCCTACGAACAGTGGTGCAGAACACTTTCTTGTGCCCTCTTCCTCAACGTATACTGCTTGGGAGTCATCAGTGAAAACTCATAGGGACAAGCACTTAAAGAAGAAAGTAAGTTACTTACCTTATAGTAACTGGAGTTCCTCGAGATATGTGGCCTCTGTAGGTATTGCATGGCCCACCCTCCTTCCCCTCTACTCAGTTGCTCACTTGATTGGCAGTATATAGGAATTGGAGAGGCAGTTGGTCCACACTACCCCTACATTACTCTCGGTTCAGAGCATGAGCAGGTGTAGGGTGCAGGCATGGACCAACGAACACTGCTATTGAACAATCTTCCAGTCTCAGACACATGGTGTGCATGCTCACCCGTAGTTAATACCCATAGGGATCACACCTCTCCAAGAACTCCAGTTACTATAAGGTAAGTAACCTCTTTCCCCATAGGAGTGCTTTATTGTGGATATATTAGAATGTCCAAGCAAGAAAGTCAAGTCTCTGAACTACACTATTCTTAGCATATTCAAGAAAATGAAGTTTTGTACACCTCTCAAATGCTTCCTTAAGGCATATACTTTATTCCAAACCCACAAGGTCAGAGAATACCTTGGAATCTCATTTTGCCCCTTACTGGATTGCCTGGTTTGAACCCCCACAGGAAATGTCGTTATATTTCCTGTCTATTCCAAATGGCTACAATCTGCAATCAGATGAAGTTTTTTAATTTATAGTTGGGAGCTTTCTCAAATGTCCCACTATTGTACTTTTAATTCAGACACATGCTCCTCCCAATTGTGATAGCATTAATTCCCTAAAGAAATCCAAGAAATATTGCTCTTTTGGTTAAGCAGTCCTTAGGAGCACAACAATCTCAGGTCAGAGAAGTCAGGACTCAGTGCTGAGATCTGTTGGATGTTCGTTGGTCTATTCACCAAATTCTGCATATTGGTCATCCAGTCTTAGCCAATTCCATTTCCTTTCTTTTGGCAGTCATATTCTTCAGACCTTAATGCCCAGGGGAAGATGCATATTGCAGGCAGGATCAGGAACTCTGGCTGTAATTAAAAGAGTGCATATATTTATTTATAAATTTATGTAATTATAATCTCTCTTATTTTGAATGTCCATATTTAAAAAATGATTCTGCTTCCCACCTTGGAGACACACTTCTATGAAAATCCCAGTGTAAGGGATCTGTGGACCTTAGCATGAAGAATAGGAAAATTTATTGAAGCTTATCTGAAAATTTCCTTTATTCAGGGAATAAGGTTCACAGCTCCATCTCACCCTGTGAAAAAATGGATCATCCAGAATAGAGAGAGAAATTGATATCTAAGGATTTGAGTTTGTAATCATTAGGTAGAGTTTATTATGCTCTGCAGCAGGAGAAATTGTTCATTTTCCTCCAAGTATATATAACACCATCTGTAATTTAAGAAATTAGATTTGAATTATCCTGGTCATGGAAGTTGTCTCAACTGGAGGGAACTTAAAGAGGTGGGGCATTCCCTTGCTGCCAGTGACTGAGGTATATGTATACACTGATGGCAGAAATTTCCTGCTGTCAGATCCGTCTATCTGGATCGACTGAGCAGAAGTGAAGACCCGCTTGATCAATCCGGAAGTCAATTCAATTAAACCACCTCCTCAAAAGGCGTAGCGCTGCCTTGACACAACACATTTCCTGTTGGCGCATCACAGTGGAGACAGCACACTTAAGGGAAGTTACAAAGTCAATGGGAGTTATGCAAGCTACTCTGCCAAGCTTGCATAATTCCCATCGACTGCTGCCGAATTTCCGGGTGAGTGTAGACTAGGTCTGACAAGTCTGGTTCTGCCCCTAAACTGCGAGTAGGCCGAAGTACCCATAGTAACAGATCTGTGGACCTTACTACTCAAAGAAAGGAAATTTTCAGGTAAGTGTGAATAAAGTTTCCTATTCTGCTCATCTTTTTTGGATGCACTGTTGTTGAGCCATGTTGTCTCAGGATATTAGAGACACAAGGTGGCTGAGAGAGACAAGCTTACACAGAGCTGAAGAAGAGTTTGGTGTAAGTTCGAAAGCTTGTTTCTCACCCACAGAAGCCGTTCCAATAAAAAATATTACCTTACCCACATTTTCTCTCATTTTTTGGCCAATTTAAATGTTTGTTAGACTCCAAACTACATTTTATGTAAAATCAACTATTTATTTTTTCTAGGATAAGCCACTGAGTTACCAGAATTAATGTTTATATACTGTCCTTTAAAGAATAAGAGTAAATTACCTATTTATTTTTACATTGACTAGTAAGTATCATTTAGAAAAAACTGTCTTTATAATTGTGAGGGTATTTTTAAAATACAGTAACAGTATCCCATACATGGAACTGTGTATTTCATTCTTACCTATTTTTGTTTAATAAATTGTACAAGTTATGAATATTTGAATATACAAACTTAACACAATAAGGTGTATTTCTTGCCTTCTATCTTAGTGTTTAATCAGTATATTATTATACACCTCTTTGCTTCAGCTTAATAAAATGCTGTGGTCTATGTATATGATGTAATATTATAACTATGAATAAATTATCTAGAAATAGTTCATAAAAACTTTCTGAAGATAGTCTTCTAGCCCATGATGATATATTGTCGACTCTACAAATTCTAACGGTATTTTTCCAGATTTCAGGGGTATGATTTTTTAAGGTTATTCAAATTAATATGTATGCTTACATAGAAATTTGTCATGGAGAATCTGATCCTACATATTTGTACTATGATGTTGCCATGAGTGGTGCCCTATGTTAGTTTGTGTGCAGCTAGATATAATATATTATAATCAGACTAGAATTTGATCCTCAAATTTAATATGTTACAGTCTGATATTCAAATTAAAGGAACACCACAAATAAACACAGTGGAGAAACATTTGGTCTCTCTTTAAATCTTTTTTTAACCATTCATTTCAGTTTTAACATCTTGAGTGCAATGAAAATGGTAGAGCCAATGTACATAAATTTGTCAGTTTTCAATTAACGTTACAAAGAAAACATATGAAGCAGTGTTTCCTAAATTAAAACTGCATCATCGTTTAAAAAGTCATTGTTTATGCCAGTATCTCCAGGTGTCAGCTGAATTATTAATGCTAAATCATTGTTTCACAATAGCAACATCTGGCACATATTCTCATTGCTTCTAAGAGGGGTTGGTTAAAGTGATGTCATTACAGGAAGCTACCCTTATTTTATACTTCAACTATTTGGTATTTTGCTAAATATAGCTCAACTGTATAGTCAACAAATGATTATTTAGAATTTAAATAAAACTCTCCATCAATTTTAGGGCCCAATCCTGCAAACAGTTACATATGTGAAATATTTTATTTACATCAGTAGTCACTATGAACTAAATATGACTACTCTGGTGGGTATAGTTACTCAGCTGTTCCCGTGTTTGCAACAAGAGCCTCTTAGTGATTGCTAGTTATTCTATAGGATATTTCAGAATGTTTTTGTTATTTATTTAAACAAAATTAATAATTTAATTTAAATCAAATTTGTACTGGGATTACAAAACTGAAAGATATAGAACTGGAAAGGTACAAAAGTATATTTGGAAGAGAACTGAGTGAATGGAGACAACATGATTTGAAAAAGAATTTTACTTATGTAATGAATATCTATTTTTACTATGTATTAAGCGTTTAATCTCTTCCAAATCAAGGAAGGCTTTTCCATTGACTGTAATGGGGGCAAAACCCAATAGATAACTAAATATACTTAAATTTTTGAAAATTAAATGCAGTTAGGTAACCTGCAATGGCAAGTGATCTCTTTTTTGTGTTTGTTTGTGATCAGTTAAATAACCCCAACGCCCTTTGACTACATTACATTTCCTGTGCCCACAATTCTCTCATTTCTGATTGTCTGAGCTACATTATATCAGGGACTTTTGACCCCAGTAGCTCACCACTGATTTAAACTTTTCAGTTTGTACTGCAGTTGGAGAATAAATGCTAACAGTTGTCACCTAAGCCAGTTCTGACTTCTTTCTCATCTCCAAGTATACAGAAATCAGCTACTAAAATACATAGAATAATAGTGACTATGTCATTTGCCTTTGTTCTTTCATGCTGCAAGTATTTTAGATGATGGTTTTCCCACAAAAGTAAACTGCAGTATAATAATTTCTACAGTTACTTAAATTCCAGAAGTGTCAGAAAAGGGATTCAGTTGCAAAATTGTTATTTCATTCTCAACACCTCGATTCCTGCCAGGATTTGAACAACAGTTTATTTTTATTGCCCTTTAAATTTGGTAAACTACTTATGGGCACTTAGGCAGAATTAGGATCTTGTAAAATTCATGGCTAACAACAAAAAATGTTGATCTATTAAAAAAAAAATCCATCCCTTGTGCAAATCACTGAAAAAATCCTAACATGGAAAAAATTTACTAAACTACATATAAAATGTATATTAGTAAATATAGCTTTTGTGATCTGTCAGTTTGATTGCATATGGCATTGCTGTTTTGACCATTTTTAAATCTGCTCAGGCCAATAAAAGTGTTATAATCCCACTATAATTCTGTCAGTCTTTTCCTTCTCCTTTTCATAAAGACAGATGAAAAGCTTTTTCTTTTATAAACCTGAACTTCCAGTTTTATTATGAAGAGAATTACATTTCTGAATATTATGTCTTGCACTTCTGTATCATTACAAAAGCTATAAGAGTTTAGCAATCTGTATCATAGAGGGGACAGAATAAGCAAATATGCACAGAACTGAAACAGAAAGTTTCTAAAGTGGATTAATATTTTAGATATCTGCCTAGACACGAACGTCCAAATCAGAATTCATTGTCTGTAATACTGTATGTGCGCCTATCTGTTTCTATATGGATTTTTCCTATATTGCTCCAATCCATCAGTGCTATAATTGGTACCTAATTTCTTTTTGATGGATTCAGATTCAGAAATGTGTTAAACTACCACATTTGACACTACATTCCCAAATGAACTCTCACAGAAAAATGTTAAAAGACAAACACCATGTCCCCTGTGAACGAATGCTTTTCATAAAGCATATCTGACCCCTCAGTCCTTGTCCTCAAAGGAAACCTGCACAACATCTTCAAAAGACAAGTCTTGGAGTTTAAATTCATTGTTTTGCTAAACACTAAAAATCATCGTTTTAATAAAGACAGTGGATGTATGGCGTATTACAACAATCTGTAACCCACTAATACCCCCTTTTTGACCTATGACTTCACAGGAGTTAATGGGCCATTTCACTTTGAATGGTCCCTTACAGCTTGCGTTAATTACTTATGCCAAACAGTCTGTTCCACCTTGTATTTAGCTGTGGCACCTTGAATACCTTTCCCAGACCTGAAGAAGAACTGTGTTGCTCAAAGGCTTGTCTCTTTCACCAACAGGAGTTGGTCCAACAAAAGATATGACCTCTTCCATCTTGTCACTCAAGACTCTTAGCATTTCTGAAAATCTAAACATGGGCCACATAAAAACAGAGTTTAATATTTAATGCCAATTGAGCATACTCCGAAGATCTTCAGGGGTTTCCAGTTAGTTTGTAACTAGTGATTAATGATAAACATATTTCTTCCTTGACGTGGGTAAAAGTAGGGAGATAGCTGAAATAATAACAGAAGGAAAAGTTGAAAGGGAAAAGGAAAAAGAGAGGAAGGAAATGGGGGGTGGGAGCAAGACTAATGGGAATATTGCAATAAAATGAGTATGAAACTGTTAGTGTTATGATAGACAAAGCCCCATGATCCATTCAAATGGTAGCTCTGCTTGTATTCTTAAAATAATGTGTTTATCTGCGTTACATCTAAAGATTGACTTAAGGATTTCTTTATTTTGAAAATGAAATTAAAAGATAGCAAACTGAAAATTGATAAAAGAATATTGCCATGTGAAGCTGTTGAGGCCAAGAAGAGTTAAAAGGAATAAGACATTTAAATGGGTAACAAGTATATCCAGGGTTGTTCTAATTAATGTTAACACATTTTGGAAACTTCTTTACAGAACCTCATGGTTTATCCTTAAACATCATGCTTAAGGGTTTATGCCAGTCTCTAAATATTAATGATCAGAATGAGACCTTTGGTGGGCGGAATATTATCCCACATCCGTCTACTGAGGAATTCTTGCACTTCCCTCTTAAGCATCTGGTACTATTGGAGACAGGATACTTAACTAAATGGACCTCTAGACTCATCCATGATAACAAATCTTCTGTTCCTAATCGAGATTCTATATTACGTTCATTCATTTAAATATATAGAATTATATATATGTAATGGCAAGACAGTTCTCTAACAGATTTCTTTCTTAATGTAATTGTAACATCATTATTTTGAGTGCACCAGCCTACGTTTTGGAAAATATAAGTGGTATGTAGAATAGCAAGCAACCAAAATCTGTCTGCTCTAGTAATGTGCACTAAAGCAAAGCATCTACCAGTGTGCTCTGTATGTGTGTCTAGTATGTTCTTATGTTTCCTTTCCAAAAAGGTACATCCTCTGGATATTGTGTGTGACAAAATATCACATATCCAGGGTGAAATAATGACTTATGCAGAGAGTTTAGCCCAGAGAGGTCAGCATAATTATTCATCAGATTTGTCCAATATCTCATTATGATTACTAATAGGTTTATGTCCAATTAGACTACTTTTGAGGGTCCTCTTGTCTCTACAAAGCAGAATATTCCCTATAAATTAGTACTAGATGAATAATCTTGTTTTCAAATGTTATGTATGCATTCTAAACTCCAAGTTTCCAGGACAATATTAGGAAATGATCTAGTTCCAGAATACAAAGTCTTTAAATAGATAATATTTTAGTAGAAATGTTTGAGAGTCAAAATTCCTTTTCCTGACTGTAGTACCCCAATGACAATAGGGCCTGATCTTGAGAGATGCTGAGCACCGAAATTCCCATTGCATCGCTTGAGCTATTCTCTGTCAGATAAAAAGAAAACATGAAGAGGCAATTGTGATATTTTTAATTTGAAAATACTGCTTATGTTAAGGATGCAGTGAGTTTAGCTGGTGGTATTCTCCACTGTCATTCAAAAAAACTGGGGTTTGATTCCTGATATCAATCTTTCACTCTTATCTGCTATCACCTGTCAAGTTGCTATAGGATATGCATTCAACTTCTGAATGTGAGTGTCTGATATCATTGAACAGTGATTCTTTTAAATGATTTAAAGAGCTGGAGTGACATTTCAGAGAGAGTGTCATTCAGACATCAGCCAGAAGGATAATTGGCTTGGAAATGTGGAAGATAAAAGCAAAGCAAGATCAGGAGACGCTCAGGACTTCATCAGGCGCAAGTTAAATGGACTCTTTCAAGCCTGACGGGCCCCAAATTTGGAGCTTGAAATTTTTTTTCTTATGTCCATATATTTTTTGTAAATTGTCAATGTAATATTAGCTCATGGGCAACTCTAAATAATAAACCATATAGGATAGAGAGGAAAATAGAATTAGAGAAACATCCCAGTTCAAGATTCACAGTGACCATAAACAGTATGGGATGTGAAAGGGATTATTTTCAAAATTATGCAAAATAATTTGACAATGTCCTTGTAACTTTAGTACTTTGAAGACTTATTTACTTAACTAGAGAGACAAGTTAGGTGAGGAAATATCTTTTATTGGAATTTCTGTTGATAAAAGAGAGGCTTTCAAGCTACACAGGCTCTTCTTCAGGTCTGCTTGAACTTTCGTTACTTACTTAACTATCATTCCAATATAAAGCAACGTCACATGTATCCAAGTTAAATTTGGCCTAGCATTAGTACAGCTGAATGTGGGATACTAGATTCTCATTGTAGATGAACCAAATTTGATTTTAGGTGAAAATTTACCAAACTTCACAAATACTTTGGAAAATGGAGACTGAAAGCCTAATTTGAAATAGCTGTTGTGAAAGTGGCGTCATTATCAATGCTCTGTTAATAGCTATACCGATATAAGATAGCTATACTGTTTATGAAGAAAAACTGCTGTGCTTTTAAATCTAAAATTAGGATCACACTGTCTGTACAGTAGCATTTTTATGGAGCATACATTCCATGGTTTCACTCAATTGCAAAACATCTTAAATGAAAATATCAGAAGAACCTGCATAGATGAATTCATAAGGAATGTTGGAGAGACAATTGTTTTAAGTACATATTTGTTATCAGCACTCACAGGAGTATTATTGTGTCATTATATTTTACATTACTGTCCCTTAAACATTCTTATTTTACTGTAGCCAATGTCTTTTTTTCCCTTTTGTATATATTTTGTAGATTCACAACCAGTATCCAGCAGAGTTTGAGTTCAATCAGTATTTCCTGAAATTCTTAGCTTTCCACTATGTTTCAAATCGATTTAAAACATTTCTTCTGGATTCAGACTATGAAAGATTAGAACATGGTATGTGTAGAAGAATGTGGCTGATGCTCATTCTTTTTTTTTTTTTTTCATTTCAGTATTATTTTACAGTTTTGCCTTTTATTAATATTTAGTTCATAGTTTCCTTTAATTTCCATTGTGAGATGGTGCCATGACAATGCATTAATGATTACATTGCAGCAAACTAGAAATAACTAACCATATGCTATGTAAGTGCCTGGAGTGTACTAGAATTAATTCTGTGTACTGAGTCATTGACGGTTATATTTGGTGAATGAATACTTCCTGAACCATGCTAAAAATGGAATGTAAGGGAAATGGAAAGAATAGTTGTTATTGCCAGAGCCTTGCTTCCCTTTCCAATTCACTCATTTAATACAATTTTCTCTTCCACCAGCCTGCTCTCTAAAGAACTTTTGTTTTTTAATTGAAGAAAAGAGATCCTAGGAGTCATGAGACTGTATGGAATTTCCATAGAAGAGAGCCTTTTCCCCTTTCTCATGAATTCCTGTGTCGTCTTTTCCTTTCTTCCTCTATTTTGCATGCTAACTGGCTTCAGCCAATGCCCCACCTGCCTTCTGCATGCTCAGCCCTACCTCTGTGAGATTGATCATTCAGTCATATCACAGAATGTTTATTTTCATCTCAAGTTGGTGTTCAGGCAGCAAGAATGGCAATTACACTGCATCGCATAGAATTCTTTACTGTTACTTTAATCAGTTAAGACCTCTTAAGTATTGAGCATTTTTGCTATGTTTTCACTTTTTGATACATTTCATAAAACAAGGTCCTCCTGATTACACATTACGATTTGTTACAAGTCACAATAAATCAGTCTCTTACTTTTTTTTCCTATAGGGACATTGTTTGAAGATAAAGGAGACAGACATGCCAAAAAGGGAATCTGTATTTGGGAATGTATTGAAAAAATGCATAGAAGGAGCCCAATTTTCTTCAATTACCTCTATGCACCTGTTGAAACAGAGGTATGATATAGAAACTTTTGTTGTTTATCTGAATGATTTTATAAGTAAAGTTGGCACTTCTTGAATAGTTCTAGACTAATTTTAGGAATTTACTATGGTAAGTAACCCTGCTGAAGAACAGTTAGGAAATATTAATAGATAATTTCAATGTTTCATTAGTTTATATCACTAGTCATGCTAATTATTTAAGACTCATATTGGTGAATTGTAATGGGGCAAGTTGTACTCATCCATGTGTGTCCCACTGACATAAAAAAGGCTACTTGTGTGCTTTAAGATTAATCGTGTGAGTAATGATTGCAAGGACAGTCTTAACATTTGCACATGACCATAAAAAACTACATCTAAATAAAAATTATGAGGAAACAAGTTAAAAGTAGATATTAATTCTATTGGTAGTGATACATGTTCATAAGATCCTACCTGATACCTTATATATTACATGTCATATCATTGCCTGATATGATCATATATATTGATCAAATTTTGCAGTATCTTGAATAATTTTATAGTATCAGTATTTATAATGTAACACAACCCATATTCCTTCTAGTTAGAACTATTTTCTAAGCATAAACAATACTGGTCCATTTTAGATTAAAACATTGAATGATTAAATTAAAGATGTGTATGGCAGCACATAGATTAATAATATTGATGCATTGCTTTCCATATTTAATTATATTTATAAATTAGTCTAATCTTTGATAAACAAAATATTTATAAATATTTCAATTAGGGGAACCATTTCTGTATTATTTTCACTACATGTGTTGTATCGTTATAAAATTAGCAGCTGTGATCAGTTCGTGTTGACAAAGGGAGATTTTCTTCTTTTTAGAAGAAACTTTTTCTTTTTTGTCTGTGAGACTGCCCCAGTACTGGGACCAGTCATTATGACTGAACATAAATATCCAGGATTTAAAAATTGCTCTTCGTGTGAAGCAGTAGTGCCTCTTACTGATGTTTTCCTTGGAGGGAGGGACACATAATATTTGACATGCCATTTGTAATCTTTCACAAAGAGAACCCAGAGAGCTCTGGGGAGTGATCAGCGCAGCCCTCTTCAGACACTACAGTAGCTGGAGCCAAAATTCCCACTTGCTCTCTGCTCAAAGACTTGAGGCAATCACTTCTAAATACTCTCTACTTAGCTGATAAAACCTCAGAGAATAAGGGGAGAAAAGAGCACCAAGCCCACAAAGGAAAGAGATCCAAGTCTCCTTTATCAGATCCTTCCTTGAGAAACCAGAAACCCCCTCAAATTGCCTTGGGAAAAGGTAGCTAAAGGCCCAGTGAGGGTCCCTATCAGTGTGCATCAAGACTAGGTGTCTCAGTACCTCAAATATTGCACATTACCAACCCCTTAACCCCAAGGGCCCCAGTGCCAATATCCCCAGTATCAACACTGCCCGTATACCTACCTATGGCTACACCATACTCAGTTACAAAATCCTACACAGCCTCAAGGGACCTTGTGGTCTCCTCTGTTTTGGACTCAAGGCTATTTTTAGTGCACTAGCTTGGTCAGAACTAGCACAGATGTGTCTGCCTTAGTTGGACATTATGCTTTCAGCTCCAGTGTAGACATACCCCGAATCTCAGAACATTGGAAAAAGTGCTTCAAGATTACAGAGGGTAAGGAGTTTTATTCCCATTACTTTCTAATCCTCAAGAAGAAGGGTGGCTGGCACCTTATTCTGGACTTGAGACAATTGAACACCTTTCACAAACTCAAGTTCAGGATTGTAACTCTGACTTCGATAATTTCAACCCTAGATCCACCTGATTGGTATTCAGCTCTCAACCTCCAGGATGTTTATTTTCATATAGCAATTCATCCTACCCACGGAAAATATCTATGGTTTCAGATAGCCAATTCCCACTATTAATATAGATTCCTATCACGCAATCTATGGGCAGCACCAGAGGTATTCATAAAAGCCCAGATTTTAAAAAGTATTTAGATATTGTTCTTCTGAGCTTTGCAATGCCTAACTGACTCGAGCATAAATTTCATTGAAAGTCATGAGACTTAGGGCCCTAAGTGCCTAAGTCACTTTTGAAAATGAGATTTAGGTTCCTAAGTCACACAGACATTGTAATGCCTAAAATGCCTGTAAAAATCTGGGACCAGCATTCCTTGTGGTAGTGGCAGTTTTCCTCAGGAAACAAAGGCTTTAGGTTCATCCATACTTAAAGGACTTGCTCATTTGCAGGAAGTCTCAAGAACAGATGACTGACTCCATACAACAAACCCTGAAACTTTTTGTCTGTTTAAGACTAAAAGTAAACAAAGAGGTATCAATATTAGTTTCTATTCAAAAGACAGCATTTATAGGGGCAGTTGTGGACTCTGATGGCAATGACCTATCTGCCCCAAGAAGGATCCCAAGCCATAGGAGATCTGGCCAACCACCTGCTAGCTCATCACAAGACACCGGTAAGAATTTGTCTCAGATTCCTAGGGCACGTGACCTTTCGCACATATGTAGCTCAGCATGCCAGACTATGCCTAAATTGCAGGTAAGGATGGTTAAAGTTGGTATATCTGCCCAACAAACATCACTTGGATGTCCCCCCAGGATTCCTGTAATAGGTCCCTTTCCATCATTACCATCAAATATTCTGGTGACATCCACCTCTACTGATGGATTGAAAGCTCCTTTAGACTACCTTCAACCTATGGACTCCTCAAGAAACCCAACTTCACATAAACATCTAAGAATTAAGGGCTCTTTGTTTAACTTGCACAGTTTTCCTCTCTGTTCTGAAGAGTCTCATAATTCAGATCATGGCAAATAAAGCCACAGCAATTTATTATGTAAACAAACAAGAGGGAGCAAGATCCACCCCTCTGTGTCAAGAAACTGCAAATCCATGGAATTACAAGATTACTTCAATAGCTGTACGCCAACCAGGTTGCAAAATATGCTGATGGATCACCTCAGCAGACAGTTTGCTAGTGGCCATGAGTGGTCAGTAAAGGATACTGTTATCCAAGACATATCTATCAAGTGAGGTCATCCAACAATAGTCCTCTTTGCCACCAATGAAAGTTCTTGTTCAGAGGAGGGCAAAGTCAGGGATCTCTGTCCAATACATTCCTGATCCGCTGGTTCTCAGGCCTCATATATGTTTACTCTCCAATTCCACTGATCCTAAGAGTTCTCAAGAAACTCAGGAAAGACTTAGCCAGGATGATGATCATAATAACATGGCAAAAGCAGTTCCAGTTTTCAGTTTCCATTGAACTACCAAGTCAGCTACCTCTGCGCCCAGATGTGGTATGCCAAAAGTTGAGGATATATTCTCCATCCAGATCTATCTTTCTTGCACCTCGTGGCATGAATGCTGGCTGTTAAATCTGTTCAACTGAGGTACAAAACAACCTTATCTTAAGTAGAAAGAACATTTCTTATCTGCAGTAGAAATGACATCTCAGCTTTCCACTCTATAACTTAGTTATTTGACATATTCACAGCCTGTGGCAGCTAGGTTCCTATGACCGTATACAGGTATATCCCTTTTTAAGTTGCAATAATATTTGCTAGAAGGATAGGGGAGATATAAGCTCTCATGTCCTGACCTCCATACACAGTTTTTCATAAACATAGTCACCTTGAGACCAAAGTTCATGCTGAGGGTAATCTCTGACTTCTATCTCAACCAAGTAATACATCTGCCCATTTTCTTTCCCAAGCTACATTTATGAAAAAGAGAAGCTCAGCTTTACAATCTAGATGTACACAGAGCATTGTCCTTCTGCATGACTAGGACTAAGCCATTTAGGGTATCCCCCAGATTATCTGTAGTTTATGATGATAAGTCAGGCCATAACAGTGCAGAGACTTTCTAATTCAATTTCTATATATGTATTAAGTTGTGCTATGAAATAGCCGACTTAGACCCACTCCACAAGAGCTTGAATAACTTCTTTCAGAAACATTCCAATTCTAGAAATATGTAAGACAGTTACTTGAGGTTTAGTAAATAGATTAGTGAAGCATTACCCATAGTAGAATGCCTCCTGTCTTATAATCATTGTTTAGGTAGATTCCTAGCACCCATCTTCTGTGGATCACTGCTTGTTAGTCACCAACAGTAGAATATATATGTGGACAAGCACGCAAAGAAGAAGAAATGGTTACTTATCCTACAGTAACTGAGGTTCTTTGATATGAGTTGTCCATATATATATATTCCACAACCAGCCCTCCTTTTCTGTCACTACATCATTCTGTATCATCTAAATTGTGTTTTGGCAAAGGAACTCAGGGACAGTTGCGTCACCACACCCTTTATTCCCTCAAGTGGGAAACAGTAGGATACTCAGAGGGCAGGGTTGGTCCCAATGGACACAGCTGATCAGAAAAATCTGAACTCAAGAGCAGGGGGGCATATATATGGACAAACTATTTTGAAGAACTATAATTATGATGAGGTAAGTAACCATTTCTTTTCCTTGCTCTGATATCTTTTATTAAGCTGTATCCCACAGTCATGCACTGAAAATTGTTATTCCAGCTCAGCAAACACAAGTTGCAGTGCTGCATTAAATTCAGGAGAATAATGTGTAATATGTAAAGTATTGGATGTTTGTTGGGGAAAACTCTAGAATTGAAAACCTCTTTGTGACACTATAATTTATTGGGCTTTGTTTCAAACAGGCATTAAAACCAAGTATAAATATGTCCAACCTCAAAAAGTGGGATTACTATATGGAAGAGACCTTGGCCACAGGTCCTTCCTATGACTGGACCATGGGGACTGCAAAATGCAGCACTTCAGAGGAAATTGACCAAATGGATGGTTCATTTCCCCAGACTAAAAGGAAAATCGTGTGGCCATGCTATGATGATGTTAGCAAAGTGCAACCTGATGCAATCACCAGCCTCTTAAATGTAAGTATAGACATTAACAAAGACAGAACACAGCAATTTATTACTCTTATCAAATTCTCTTCCATTCAACTCATTGCCTTGTAGATGTGCTGTAAAAGCAAATGTTTGGTAAAAATAATTGGTTTGGTCTACAAAGAGATGTGGGATCATGAAGTCATTCAAACATCTTACAAAAGGTTATGCTGTTCTGGATTAATTCAGTTTAGTAAATAAGGTTTTAATATTTACCTTTTTTACATTGCAAACTGCAGCCAATCAGGCAATTTAGGTAAATGTTACTTGTTATTCCTTAAAGCAAGGTCTTCATACGTTTTTTCACTTTCCTTTTTATTTAAAAAGGAAACTTGCATAATACATTTTCTTGCTACCTTTTCCGAGAGTATTTAGCATTGTATCCTATTTTGCAAGGAATTTTATCTCATTTGGGGCAAACTGTGGATTCTTTCTGGACTGCAGCAGTATGTTTACCCTCCTGTTCTTGTCCCTGTTCACCATATAGTTTAAGGCAAATGAAGTGTAAAGTGTCCAAATCTCTATGCCTAGCTCAAAGCATGTCCATTAGTCCCAGCTTCTGTATGTCTTCTCTTTACAGAATCAAGAGGCACCTAAAAAGTGGTGTTTAGCAACTCTTTCTAGTAGGCCTCATCCCTTCCCTTTGCCTCCCAAAAGGTTGCTTCCAACAACACAGAAGAGAATAGATGCACAAGGTCATGTTCTCCAGAGTTTTCTTCCTGCAGTTTTTACCAGGTGTCAGAATAGGATGTGGGCAGAATGGTACTCTTCCAAGCTGCCTCTCGTGAGATGCCAAAATGTAATGCTACTCTCAATGAATCTTGGGCGTGGCTCTTCCTTTGCAGAGAGTTGAAAGCCCTGCTGGGCTCCCTTAGGATTATTGGGTTTGGAGCCTTCTCAATTTGAAGAAAAAGAAGTGGTGGTATTCTCCCAAAGAGCCAACTATTCATGGCACTAACATGATAACATATCACTCTCAGTGAATTATACAGATCTTCATAATATGTTCATCCCTATGTTTTCTTAAATGCTTTGATCAACAGTAAAATTAATCAACCATACTGACATTTCCAATATTTTCATTGGAGTTCTGAGTTAATACCTCATGGAAATGAACAGGGACAATTTACACCTCTCAGAGCTACTATTTCAAGCTCTCTGTATACTTCGGCACACATCGCTACATCAGTTTACATATGATTAACATTTTGAAAATTATCTTTGCAACTATAAAGGCTAGAGATTTATCTTTGTTTTAAATTAAGGCTGGAATTCTGAAGCACACACTCAGAACCCATGGAAGTGGGGATATGCCATGTGCCCATGAACCACCACAGTTTAAGGTCTGGTTTTTATAATATTTTAGTTTTTCCAGGATTTCTGAACAGAGTGAGCACTTGGGGAGCGCTTGCTGAAAGAGGTTAACTTTATTCAGGAACTTTCCTGGGATCGTTTTTGGAGCATTCCTTCCAACAGAAAAAAATTATCCTTCTGTGAAGATTCCCTCTCCTCAGCAGAGAGTGAATTATGTTAGGCCTATTCATAACCCCTGGAACTTCACAAAAGCAGAAAAAGAGCCTTAGAGAAACACACATTGCAGGGGGTACATCAAAGGTTCTTCAGCAGAAAGCAGAGAGATTTCATTCCAAGCATCTGAAAGGCCAGATCTATATCAGGAGTGCTGCAACAAGGATCTTTCTCCATTTCTGCCTCCAGGAAATGCCAAACTTTACACATCTGTTTAGCAATGAGAAACTGCCATACAGTGTAGCTGGAGCCTCTGTTATAGTCCAAAGAATAGTGGGTCAGGTTTTGCGAAGTTTGTATGTTTTTTGCTATTTAGATAACATTAATAAAGGGTAGAAATACAGGTGAACATTTGAGTAACCTTGAAGACGTTGTGAAAAGATTACAGAAATATGGCTCTAAAGTTAAAGTACAAATAGCTCATTCAGAACGAGGACCAGTGCAAGAGGAATGCATCTCTCAAAAAAAAAAGAGCCCCACTCACTGAGAATGGGTCCAAACACAAAAACTGTTCAATCTGAGATTTTTTTTTAGCTACATTAAACTATTATAGAAGATATTTTCCAAATGTATTTCTAATAGTAAGCCCAATGTTTTTGCTGTTAAAGTAAAATGCAAAATATTTTGGGACTGAAAAGCAAAATAAGACTTTTGAAGAAGCAAAACTGAAACAGAATAGTTCCAGTGTTTTGAACTTCAGACCTTCCCTTACTAGCATGCAGTGTTTCTCCAGTAGGAGAAGGAGCTGTAATTTCATAGCAGAAAAGCTTGTGGCTTTAAAACTTGGGTTCTTACTGATCCACCTTTGGCCAGGGGTTTATGCCAACTTTATATTCTCCAAAGTTCATCACATTTATCAGATTCAGGTGCACATACAATCTTTAGTACAGTCACTAAACTCAGAGTGCTAGAGTGGATTCTACTTAGCCAGGGCAAATAGGCATAAGCACCTTTTAAGAGTCTCAGGATGATAAAGTGGATTTAAAAAGACAGATCCCCTGCATTATTTCTCAAACCACCACTCCTCAGAGACAGAAGAGGAAGGAGGGCTAGGTCATTCATACTGTAAATCTAAAAATATGTGCTCCCTTCATAAAAGTCAGTGGTTCCTCAAAGACCAAGAAAAAAATAATCCAAAAGGAAGCTGCTCCTTAGGCACATCACTAGATGAAGGAGAATTTGGAGCAGGGTACCTGGAATTTCATTTTTTCCACCACTGACTTCTGACACTGTGTGGAAAACGGTAATAACTGCATTGGATATCCATCCATATAAAAGGGAAGAGAGGAAAGGTAAATATCTACCTTGGAACAGCTAACCTGATATAATCCTGCCTCTTTGCAATTCTTTCAGAGACAATTAGATCAGAATGAGAACTTTTCAATAAAAGAGAAGATTTCTCTACAAAATTTCCAGTAGACAGGAAATTCAAAAGCACACTCGGCAAGGACTTTTGAGCCTCCTTCTTCCCGATTGTGTAATGTTCTCAATAATGCAGAGCCAAATCCAATCAGGAGGAGCTTCTGTCCAATAAAATTTTAAAGCAAAGGACAAAGGAATTCTAATTCAATCAGACAGTACCACAGTGTCGGTATGTCCAAGGGTTTGTCTGCTTGCATTCAGGCTGGTAACTCACTTACTTCGTAGTGATGATGTGGGCTAAATCACACAGGTGCTTCCCACAATTGTCTCCGTGTGACCAGAAGGGCAGACAGTTCGCCCACAATTCATTGGGAAAGAATGGTAAAGTGACTCAGCTTACTGTAGTGCTAAGGCATGGGATATCCCTTCAGTAGTCCTAGTGGCTCCAGTGAATACAGTATCATTGGACCTAGTAATTCTAGTAATATGCCTTTGCTCCGTGACTGCTCACACCCAAGCCAGGTGAAGCCAAGTGCTCATATCCTAAATGAGCAAAGAGAAAGATGCAGTCAGTCACTGAACAGAGAAGCAGTAGAAATAGACCCATAGAGGGAAAAATATCTTCTATCCCTAAGTGTCACATCAGAGTAAAATAGAATAAAAAGGAAGACTGGCTGAGCATCAAAGGGTAGACTACTCAGAATGGTCTCTGAACAAAAATGTTTTCCAAATGATAACCAACAGATTGCTAGGCCCCTTGTGCAAATGGCCCAAACTGTTCTCTGTGCCCTTCCCTTCTCCTGCACAGATAAGGAAGACAATACTAAAGGTAGAACAAGCAGAAGTAATAATGGCCAAGAAGACCAAGAAAGCAGTAGTTACCTTGATTTGTCTGAGCTTGCAGTTCAGCCACTTAACTCACATGCAAGATTTTTTTACCTGTGATCAGAGTCACTGAACCTGCTATTCTGGAGAATGAAAACAAAATACAAAGAAAGGGTTCTCAACCAGTCACTGCTGTAATCAAGATAACTCTCCACTTCCTCCAGGCTCCAGTCTGCATTCTTTTACTGATGTACAAATAGCATCCAGAAAGTCAGAATCTGAGCTGTTCTGGAGTATCTACATCCCTATCTACATTCATCAAACACTACAAAGCAGATGCCTCCTTTGGACACAGCAGTGCTATTTAATTAAGCTCCTTAAAATTATTTATCTGCTCAACCCCAAAATATCTGATTATGTTTTTGTTGTTATAGACTTTCCTATTCTTATTGCTCACTGATTCCCAGTGGAGATTCTGTGATCTAAAAAGGAAAATGTCATATCTGATTATTTTCCTTTTGGGAAATGGCGTCGCAACTAGTCCTTCCCACCCATGTGGGTAAAATCTGAAGTCTACAATATAATTTAAAATTGAGGTAGGGAATGTAAATCTTATGGAGATTTATAGTTATGTAAATGTTCTATACAGACTTTAAAAAGGGGCAGTTTATTCCTAAATTAGCATGTTATATATTATTAGGATTAGTCAAGTTGATATGAAATAGAAAGGAAATTGTGAGGTTAAAAAATAACTGTCTACATTTAAAGACCCTGAATTATTTAGTTGAATACAGAACCCTATTTACGTATTGAGACTTTGGTGTATTTTGACCTATATCTCTTTGGGGAACATCATGTGCTCAACAGCCTGGAAGTAGAAATGGGTAATCAAATGAAGACTAAGGCCATGTCTAGATTATAGAGACTATACTGGCATAGCTACAGTGCTGTAACAATGCTGATATAACCCCATAGCATAGACATAGCCTACACCAATGGAAAGGGTTTTCCATCAGTGTAGGAATACCACCTCCCCAAGCAATAGGAGTAGGTTGACAGAGCTTCTACACTGAAGGTCATGTTGTTATATCTGTGTTGCTCAGGGTTGTGGATTTTTCACGTCTTGAGTGATATAGCTATGTCAATTAAAATTTTAAGTGTAAAATGCTTGGCCATGGCGCTGTTTGGTATCTCTGAATGAGAAAATCCAAGCCAGTAAATATTCTTGCTTTATGCCTTAGCAAGAAGAGAGTCCTATATCATTTAATGTATATGTGTTGTAGTGCACTAAAGGCCCGGTCTACACTTACCTTTGTGAAAATGGATTTTGTGTGTTCAAGGTGCAACTAGTATGAAATGTTTATCCTCAGGAAAATACTTTTTCTCGATTTCAGGAAATTGAAAGACTGGAGAATAAATTAAATCAGAGCCCAGAAAGGTGGCAGCTCTTGTGGGAGAGGGTCATGGTGAATCTTAAGGATGACACAAGACAAGACAATGTAAGTGGTGGAAGCACTCGAAATGCTGAGGGACCAATTGACTGCCATATTTGCCGTTGGGAAGGAGTTTTCCCCCAGGTCAGATTGGGCAGAGACCCCGGGGTTTTTTTGCTTTCCTCTGCAACATGGAGCATGGATTACTTGCAGCTTTAAACTAAAGTAAATGGTGGAGTCTCTGTAACTTGAAGTCTGTAAATCATGATTTGAGGACTTCGGTGACTCAGCCAGAGATCAAGTCCTTTACAGGAGTGGCTGGTGAGCTTCTACGGTCTCAATGTGCAGGAGATCAGACTAGCCTTCAAGGCTACGAATCTAATAACAACTCCATCTCAGCTATAAAGGCTGAGTGGGGCAGTGACAAAATCAATGTATTTGTTGGAGTAACGTATGCTTTCTGAATACAGAATAATTGTTCTAGTCCATGCTACTGGTTTTGTATTGCTGCATGCGGAAAAATATGTATTCATATGACAATTACTTCTTTTGTATCTCAAAGGTAGATGGATAAATACAGAGCTAGATAAGCATTTTAATAATGCACAAAGGTGTAAAATTAGATTTTTATGAAGCTTTTCGGTGCCTGATCCTGCAAACATTTACATATGCAATTAACTTTGCATTACACTAGATGAGGATGAGATGAGGAGAGCATTACACTAGATGATTATTTATACTAGATGAGGAACTGATCCTCTGTGTATTATATATTCCTGAGCACATTTTTAGGGTTTAGCAAATAATAAAACCAGATCAATCATTAGAAAATCTATTTTAGGTGGAAATGTTGAATATTTTGGTGGGAGAAATGAGTATGAATATAAATGGTAGATAGTTAAGCATTTTATCCACCATACAAAACTTCATCTACTATAGGCCTACTGTTACTTTCAAACACTGCTAATATTTCATGTTGTATATTTGCTGTTCAAGAGCATAACCGAATCTGAAAATCGGGTTCTTTCTTGAGATAATGTTTAGCACATCACATTATAAACCACTGCAGAGTAACTTAACCATTACAAAATCTTTCTCTGTAAAGATACTATCCACCAGGTTCTCAGTTTTGATTCTTAGATCTTTGTTGCAAGACTAGTGTAACTCCCACAACTCCTAAAGTATTTCCCCCCTGAAAGCAGCTGGAGTAGAGCACAAGCCAAACCCCCTGTTTGACATCACACCCTGATGGAGTATTTGGAAGGTAGCATTTATACCTTTCATGGGACCGAACAAAACATCCAATAAGGGGCCTAGCAAGTGCTCTACTCTGCTACTATTATCCCCCTCATGGGATCAGTTCTTTAAGAACTTCTGGCATTCTGCTAGTCATGCACAAAGGACCTAAACCCCAAAAATGAGAATCCTGTCAGATCAGAGAAGCAGAATTATGAGTCAGTAACTTTCTCTTCTTATCTCTTCAAGTATTTACTTGGAGATTGAGCAAAAACAATTAGTTCTTTTAGAAAGTAGTCAAATCTCTGAGAGCAAGTTCTTCATTTTAAATTATATACAGTGTTATCTCTAATGTGTAGTTTATGTGAGGTCAAAAACTTGAGTAACGGAAAGCTCCCTACCATTTGTGGTCACTTTTATCCTTACCAGGAATCTCTGAATTAAAAATCTTTAGCAAATTTTCATTTTTCAAATCCTCAACTGTCTAGCTGCTTCTAGCACTGCCACTAGTGCTGCCATTTAAAAATTAGTCAAAACACGCCAAATAAAACAAACGGATCCATTATATCAGAGTACAATGACCTTTACATGTAGATGTGTGTAAAACTAAGTTATATTTATAAAATGATGCAATAATCAACGCAATTTGCCTATTAAAACCTGCAATCCGATTAGCACTATTCAATTAAAATTTAAATATCAAACTCAATACTGTTCAGACGACTTCTGAGTCACCACTATGAAGAACATTTGAGGGAATAAACAATAGATTTTCACTAATTTGGACTAATGAATTAATAGTATTTCACAATATGGATATATAAGTAAATGTTCTCGGGCATATTTAGTACTTACTAAATGTCTTACTGATGAGACCAGCTACCGTTCTCTAATATTAAAACTTTACATGCAAATTATGGACTATGTGGATTAGTAAAATAAGTTGTGGGGTTTGTGGTTCGGGGTTGTTTGTTTTGCTTTAATACCATTTACAATGTATTAATTATGTCAGTTTTGCTAATTAATTCAGCAGGTAGTCACATTTTAGAAAATTTCTAAGTTCTAAAATTGACTAAACTTCTCACTCAAACTTTTTCTCATTTATCTTTCATTTTAGCCACGAAGACATCCTTCTAGCTCGTTAGGGATAGTGTCTGCTAATCCTCATTCCTATCAAAAGAGGTCTTTGCTGCATCTCCCTGACAGTGGACTGGGTGAAGAACAGAGTTCCAGCATCTCTCCCTCCAATGGACTGGACAGACGAGCAAACACATTATACAATCAATTCACATCCAAGAATGATGAGAATAGGTAAACTGACTAATTGTTAGGTATTACTGAAACCTCATTTTCAATAGAGAAGTGATTTACAACATTGCATCACTATTATATGTCATACTTCAGGGAGTCAAACAGGTGATAGAATGGTGGTGAATGTAGTAGAATGGTGCATATATTTGCCCTACAAGTAAAACATAGAAGCTTCATAGACATGGAACTTTCTGCTGCCTTTTTATGGCTTCTTGCAAAGTTTTTAATTCTACTTAGTTGCTTTCTTCTTTCTTCTATCTTAAAAAATATTGTGGGTGAATTAAGTGTTCATATACATAAAGAATTAATAGTACTGCTAGAGAGCCAGGGAGAAAGGCTGAAGATGTCACACAAGCTCTAGGTCTACTATCTCAGTCCTTACCTTCAGATCCTGAGCCTTTTTTGAGTGCAGACATTTCTGGTCATATCAAATTGTGTGACAATTTAGCCATATGGTAAATGAGAAGTAGTATAAAATCACCAAGCTCTTTTTTTTATGCCTTAATCCAGGATTTGAAACCAGTTTTCTGGAGGGGGATAGGTTAGTGCATTAGACCACTGTCCTACCTAGACAATTCTTGAATAATTTAGCATTTGGCTATTAAGAAACTATACCCTGTAGTGCACACATTCAGAATAATCTTACTGTTAATACATAAAAGCAAAACAAAGCATTTGATATGCGGCAGCCATAGCATCTTTAACTCTTCCCATTGTGTCTACAAGGCATTGAAGGAATTATGGTGCTCATAAGTGGGCCCACAGCTCCGAGCAATATATATTTTGTATTTAAAGTTGGTTTATAATAATCTAGTAAAAGAAGTGCTAAATAATTATAGACCATTCTATGTCTTATGTGCCATGTGGTATTGATGCTGTGAAATCAACATGTACATACTAAACCTTTTTGGTGATATACATATTCTCCTTCTGTTCAAGGTCTTTTGAAGGTACACTTTACAAAAGAGGAGCTTTGTTAAAAGGTTGGAAACCTCGCTGGTTTGTACTGGATGTAACAAAACATCAGGTGAAATATTTTTAGCAAACTGGATTTTTCTATAATAACTTATTACAGTTTTACTTAATAAGCATATAGAAATAGTTTGATAAATAGTACAAGTAATGATAGAATAATAGAAGTGTAGGGTTGGAAGGAACTATAAGAAGGTCATCAAGGCCATCCCTCTACTCTGCAGCAAGACAAGTATGTCTAGACCATCCTGGCCAGGCATTTGTATAACATGTTCTTAAAAATCTTCAATGACAGTGATTCCACAACTTCTCTTGGTAACCCATTCCAGGCCTTAACTGTCCTTGTAGTTAGAAATGATTAGTAATGATTATTTGCAAATGCAGGTGTGTGAAGGGGTAATCCTTATAGTCTAAAGGTGAAGGTAGCAATTTTATTTTTTTTTAAACAGCGATAACAATCTAGTATATAATTTTAAAGAAACTCCTTGAACTGTCTACTATTTGTTGAGCATAACCAATCTTTGTGGCTTTACACTTCATAGAGAAAGACAGTCCCTGCGCCAAGGAGTTTACAGTTGAAGATGGCAGCATATTCTCCCACAAAGAAAAATGTTATTAAAACTTGATAACTCCAGAATGGCATTAGCCTGTTGGGCATTGATCTCGCCTTTCCATGTGAACTTTTTGGCAGACCAAGCAGTTTAAGAAACCCAACACTTTCCAACATAGAAAGTCCAGAAGATATCATCCAGTATACAAGTAGAAATCTGAGGGATAGTTTTGGAGTTGGGAGCAAAGTTAGTTCAATCATCCCTGTCCAAACCGTAGTAGTTACTTTTTATTCCAAGCATGCATTTCATGCCTCATTCATTTGTGGAGCTCTTCCTATTCGTATTCATTTTCATGAGGCCTATCTGACGCAGATAAATTGGAGTCCAGTATACATTGTTGATTTATCTTAGTCTGCGTCACCCTAATACAGAGATCCATTAACTTATTATGGATGTTTATAATGTAGTAACAATTTACGTATGATATAACTTCACTGGAATTTTTTTGCCTAAGTATCTTCAGCTCGTGAAAACAAAGAGTGAAATCCCGGCCCCACTGAAGCTAATGGGAGTTTGTCACTGATTTCAGCGAAGCCAAGATTTCACCCATAAAGTTTATTTCTAAGGTCCCCGGAAATTCCAGTTTCCTGATATAATAGCCATTTCAGACAGAAGTATGTGGGAAAGTCATTTGGTCAGTCTAGTGAAGTCTGTCTTTACTGGTTCCAGTAAATTGAGTACCATGGTCATTTAAGTATATACCAACAAATTAGGGTCTAGGAGGTAAGCACAGAGTTTACTGCTGTAAACATTATACTCTGCTTGTAATGCACACCAGATTCAGTGATGCCACTTGTGAACCTTAAAGAATTTTGGTCTTTATCACACAAACTCTTACTCCTGCAAGTAGTCCTTATTTACATAAGTTACCTCAGGGGTGAATGACTAAGGACTAGCTGTTAAATAGTCACTAGGGCTTTATCCACAGAAGAGAATTGTGATAGAAAATGTTAACTAACAGGTTTTAATTAACACAATGTTAAACATTATTTTCTCCTGAGTGTTGATAAGGATAGTCGTTTTTAAAAATGTTAATTAATTTTGGTTAAACCTGGTGTCCCTCCATGCCCAACAGGATAGATACTTTCTCCCAGTATATGAAGGCCTTGCATCTTTAATATTTTAATTGTTTCTATAGCCAAATCTCCTAGGGTACATTCTTCATGAAAGGTAGACATACAAGCAACATGGGGCATGCAGCAGATTTGTCTGCTTTGTCTGATTTGGAAGGACTCTGTTTTCATTTTCCTTTGTTAGGGGGTTTGTCTTTACTTCTTGTATCCAGTGTGGAAGAATGGGTTGTTGTTTTGAACATGCAAATACCAGATTTTCTTTTGTGAAACTGTTTGAATAGTGAAAGTAGTTTAGTGGAGTGGTTATCATTGAAATCACAGTGTCTTTGTAGAAAAGCTACATTAAACCACTAAGTATAGCATAGTCTAGTATAGGAAAATGTCTGTTTTATATGTAGTTTATAATTACCTAAATTATATCTGAATTTTTGCTGATCACTTTCAATTCTTCGTAATACAGGAAATAAAAACTTGTGTTAACTCTTTGGTGCAAAACATGTTGAATGATACTTCATTAGTTTCCAAGCAATTGACAGGAGAGTATTGTGTCAGAAAAGCCTGAATCCTCACACCAGAGTTGCTTCCTGGAGTCTAAGGAAAAGATGCTGACCTGTCCTGGTACAGCCTAGCATTTGTCCCACATTGCAAAGCTACCATAAAGGCAGCAAGTCGGGCCACTTGAGGATTCCCCAAGTTTGGACAATCATAAGTTGGCGTATTGCTACTGTAGGAGCTCCTTTACCAACTTCAAAACTCCCAACGTAGGGTGTCGCGTGGACATCCCTGTTGCCTGGTGAAGCCAGTTGTTAGACTGTGTGTAGTCATAAGCAGTTCGCTCAGATTATAGTAGATCTCAGGCTTTTGCAGTTGGCTTCTCAGAACCAGGCCAACATCTGGTTCCCCATGAAGAGGGCACCCAACAGAGGCTTAAAAGCACCTTTTGTTCACCCTTATAACTCCAAAAGCTGTGCCAGGCACAAGAAAGGATAAGCACAAGGATCAGGCCCCAAGTAGTGCATTTGTCTGTGCATTAGTTTATATGCTGCATGTGGTTTTTTCCCTTTTGTGTTCTAGCTGAGATATTATGACTCTGGTGAAGACACAAGCTGTAAGGGACACATTGATCTTGCAGAAGTTGAAACAGTGATTCCTGCTTCTCCAACAATTGGAGCACCAAAGCATGCTAGTGAAAAAGCATTTTTTGACGTAAGTATACTTATGCTTTGCTGACATCTGTTAGAGATTTTTCTTCCCTTGTTGTGTTCTTCTTACCACAGCCATTCTTGCTGGAAGGTCACTCGAGAGATTTCAAGTCAACTCAGTATCAAATGTAGTTGCACAACTAACAAGTGATCCACAGTCTCAACCCAAAGTGAAAATTCTGAACGTTGGTATATTCAAGCAAAATGAAACGCTTCGGATCTCAAAGCTTAAGAGAAAGTTTGCATGTTCCTGAGCTGTATCTTGTAAGCTTATTTTTCTATCTTAAACCCTTTTATTTTCATTTTTCAGCTGAAGACAAGTAAACGTGTATATAATTTCTGTGCCCAAGATGCACAGAGCGCACAGCAATGGATGGACAGGATCCAGAGCTGTATTTCAGATGCATAACAGAGAATATCATTCCACTACCAACTGCAGAAAAGAAATGCTTTCAGCATCTCCTGTTGTAAGAAGATACGTTTTGAAATGCTATTACAGAACAAGCAATCTTCCTTTCATTTCAGTTGTAAATATTCATTATATGCTGAAGCATCTTCTCTCTTTAAACATAACCACTATAACTACTACTCCTCTTCAGCTAGGAGGACTTTTCAAATTAATAACTTGTTTAGCTTGAAATATAGCTCTCTTCAACATGATTCCTAGCTAAATGAGCCTGCTATACACACTGGAATATGCTACCATCTAATTCTACTTTTTTAATCACAAAATTCTATCAGAAAAAACTGTCCAGCTTGAATTGTGGACATTTTTCCTGTGTTCTGTTTTTACCTAATTTAAATATTTTTAAAAAATGGTTCAGTTTTCAAGCTATTTGTGTATCTGGAAAAACACTTCTACAATTTCTAAGAAATCCTTTGGTTTGTGAATTCAGTGACATATATAGCAGATTAGCAAATGTTTTAGTGACTTAATATTTTTAAAGACCAAAAAGTGAAACCTATTATTAAAATTTAAAAAAGGTTTCTTCTCAAATCTACTAGCCATTCTCTAATCTCTTGCTCTAAATAAAGCTTCTGCAATTTTACTATTAATTTATGACATTTCAAATCCCACTGTTTAGCTAAAGAATACGCTATTTGGCAATTTTGTTTTCCCATTATAATAAGATAATTGAAAGAAAACTGGCTGTTAACAACAAGAAACTGGTCACAAACTAAGACTTTTATAGGAGAAAAATCTCTCAGTATGAAAAGTTGTGTATGTTTGTTTATGTTCTGTTCTGCTCACTGTAAAGTAAAAAAACCAACAAACAAGATAAATGCACTAAACAATAAATCAAGCACTTGCACTGAAATCGTTGGAATGCAGACATTTTGAGGGACAGAGGTAAGTTATTTATAGCAGAACGTTAGTTAGGTAACTGTAACAGATACTAAATATGTACATACTTTGTTGGATGTGATTTGATACTTTAAAAACATTTTTGCACATAAATTGGAAGACTGTTTTTAGATTTTTACATTGAGTAACATTGTGTTTGTTCATCTTAAAATCTTTGAGGAATGTTGTTGGGGGTTCTTGCGTAGTCCAAAATTAATAGAGGTTTTACTTGCTATAGTTTGTGATGATATAGAGTGAAGTCTTTAGGTAGCTAAACCATTGTGGGGGGTTTTGTATTTTTTTTTTAAATGTTAATATGTTAAATATCCAACTAATATTTCAAAGAGTTTGTATATATGATTTCGTATTTTCTGATTTTTCCAGACATTCTGCTTGTAATTGTTAATATCACACTAACCTAACTGACTTCATGTATAGGATTTCCATTATTAAATAGTTTGTCCCTTTTTTTTTTTTTTGGCTAAATAAGACTCAAATTTTACACTGTACACAGAATAGGAAATGCAGCTGTTTTAATACATGTGGAATTTTTTAAAGGAATGAAGGATTTTTTTAGCATTTTCATTTGATAAAATCTCCACCTGTGAAAATGGTGATTGCACATTTGTATTTTTCTGTGTATATGAAGTACTTTTATATGTACTTTGTAAAATACTGATCCCACTGTTATTTAGGTTATTTGACAATGTACACAACACTTCTTATTTTGTAACTAGGTTATTTTAACTATTTTATGTATGTTACATGACTTATGTATGCTAACCATCTTGTAATAAATACACTTCTTTAAAAAAAATCCTATTTTTACTGTGAAAGCTAGTATAGGTATAGTGCAGTACCCACAGAATAAAGACCTTATTATATCTTATGCCATAAGAAAAAATCCCAAATTACCTTGTATTAAAATTAGTTGTTTTTTGTGTATACTTGTATATATATACTCTTACACAAAAAATGTGCATTTGAATAACCTTAACTCAAAGTTAAATACCCTATCATCAAAAACACTAAAACTAGAATTTAAATCAACATTATCATCCATAATTCAGTCTCAATTTACATTCCTTTCCCAGAGACCAAACACAAAATTATTGCATTGACTAAATATTAATTAATATTAGATATAAAGAAACCATAACCGTCTCTGCACAGTTTCCCAGCATAACTCTGCCTTACACCAAAGCCATATAGCTTACTTATTTATACAACTTTATGTTTAAATTAGCTAGTAGATAACAAATTAAAAGGTCAGAGTTGAAAATGTGCATCTGAATTTGGTCCTTATTAACTGCATGTGTCTGTATTTGTGCATGGGTTGGAATGGAAAGGGCGTATGTTATAGACGTGAGCAGTCTGTGGCTAGTTTGGTATTGTGATGGTTGGGTGGTAAGCTTTGTAAATGGAGCTCAGTGTGCATATTAATGTTTCTTAAAGTGTTGATCTTAATTTTTAGCATCTGTATCAATGGAAAATGCACTTGAGCAACCTTAACATTAAAAAAATACAAAATAAAAACACCCAAAAGTTTTAAGTGTAAAAAATCAAAGTTTCGTGTTGGATTTGGATGAGGAGGATATGAGGGGATGGAGGGCATTGGATCATAAAGGAGGCAGGGTCAACGTGAGACATTGATTGGTGGGACATAGAATTTGTAGTGGCCATGAGGTTGCATCAAGTGTCAAAAAAGAGAGGAGATTTGCGGTGGGGTGGGGGGGACGTGACAATATTGATAAAGCATAAGATTTGGGAGGTATGGAGCTGGTGGGAGACAGCAATAGAGATAGGTAGGTAAAAGGGAGTGTTGAGCCAAAGTGAAACAGGCTATGGAAGCCTTTCCCCACGGTGGGCAGAACTTCCTTGTGCTGAGGAAATCTCTGACTGCTCTGTGGGGATACTGAACACAGAGAAACTCATCCAGACAGGAGGGTTGTTCACAGAACTTTCCTATGGAAGAGCACCTCTTGTCATGCAACATTAGTACTCCCCTGCTATGAACTATAAGAACCCTGTCCATTGGAGAAGGGAAACGTATTGTCAAGAATCATATTTAAAGTGCAGGTGACAGCTTGACATCATGTCTTCTCTGCTGATATCATCTCTACGTAACAAATGATAAGATGAATTACTTTCTGAAAAAAGAAGTTTAGAAAATGTGAACATTGATACTTAAATGTCATATTAGCAATGTCATGTTTTGGTCTAATAAAAGATAGTGCTGCACCCACCTTGTTTCTCTCGTATTACTTACTGCTCCTTCACATCCAAAAAGTAATGGGAGCTGGGGGATGGAGTTATAGATATCCTTAGTAATAAAAATAAGCAGCCTCATGTTATGGTATTTTAGAATTAGAATCGATAAAATACTTTGGAATCCCAAACTTCTGGATCAGTACTTATGTAATAAAAATCGAAACTACTATCAGATGAAGTGTCAGATGTTCAAAGCCTGACATCACGTTCTGCACTCCTAATTGTTTGTGTCTGATACTTCAATAACACACACAAATCTTGTGATCTTGTCCAGAAATGGTTCTCTTGTCTTTTCCTCCTGTAATGTCCCTGGACTCTGTGTAAGGGCTAGTCTATCATAGCATGTCTGGTGAAGACACTCTATGCTGACGGGAGACTCTCTCCCATCGGCATAATTACTTCACCTCCCCAAGAAGCGGGAGAGCATTTCCTACCAGCGTAGCACCGGTGTGGACAGCACTTAAGTCACTATAAATTGTGTCGCTCAGGGGGGTGGCTTTTTCACATCTCTGCGGGATGTAAGTTACATCACCTTAAGCGGTAGCGTACACCTGCCCTAAGTAACTGAGCCACATCTTTCATTTTTCACATCCATGATCATCCAAATATTTGGCTGTTCATGATCACTCTGTGGTTGCTTTGACGAATCAGAGTGCTGAAGTGTATGTATCAGTTCCTCAGTTAATACTAAGGTTCAAGATGAGTATCACTATCGCACCTGCTTTCTGGCTTGTTGCCTGTATGGTGCTGATTACTTCCAGAATTTTGGCTACGGTGTGAGCCAGAGTCTAACTCAGTGTCCATGAATCCATGCAGCACAATATTATCATTTGGTTCGTGTGTTGAATTTCTTCCTTAACTCAACAGCCAAATGAAGATCCTCTAGAGTAACAGTTTCCTCCTCTTAATTCCTTTCTATGGTTGACTTTCCAGGATGTTAGAATGTTGGTAAATATCTTGCCCAGACATTAATATGTCTTCATGTTTGATTTCATACAGTACAGAAACTTCAAGGATTCTGAACGTCAGACATTTACATCTTTATTCTGATTGAGCTAATCATTCTCTTTTACTATGGATGCTACTTTGTACATAGTAGAGAAGGGTTTTGTGCATTCATCCACATTTGTGGATTGAACAAGAAGTCACCGAAATCTTTTCAAGTAAATTAATGTGAAAGGAACAAAATGCAATTAAGAATGGAGTATTTCCCTTTAGCATTAATTTTGTTAATGTTTCTCAAGAAACCACGGTTCTGCCTTCCCACTATTTGACTTCTCGCCCCACACAGAGACCTACTTTATTTTTACTCCCCTGCCTCCAAAACCTTTCTGTCATAGCAATCATGTTGTTGTAATATACTGTGATTAACGTCTATTTGTACTATTGCACTTTAGTGGCTGACCACCAAAAAACAGAAGTCCTGCTTACTGAAAGCTAAAGGCTTTGGAGCTAATGGAGCAAAGTTCTGATCTTGATGCCACATTAGCTGGCTACCTTTGCACAGTTCCCAAACCCTGATAGGTTAGGAGTAAAGGACTAAGACTGAAATTTAAACACAGGCTCCCCCATGTAATAGCTAATTTGTTTTGTTTTGTTTTTACTGGTAGAGCTCCATGCACACCCCACAACTTGACATTTATGCTATTAAGAACAGAAGTATTATTCCACATTTCTAGCCACTGCATTAATCTCACAAATGCATTTTTGTTTTAACTGTGCTCTGACAGCAACTTGATCTTTGCTCTAAAATATTAATTGCTGACAGTTTCTAATCTGAAGTCATGTTTTGTCCAGTGTGCTATTATAGTGCATAGTTTAAGGCCCCTCCTATTGCTTGGAGTTTGGCAATGTGTGAAGTATATTGAAAATGTTCTTGCATTGCAGGGAGCCGATGGTATGTTCCTTAAGCTATTTTCCAGTGCCTGCTCTTTGATGCAGATATTTCTTGTTTGTGTGTCCTCCATGAGACATTTTCAGTTCCTTTCCTTTTGTCAGTTTAATAAGCAATGACAAGAAAAAAACTGATGGTGATCAAAAGGCTACAGTACATCAGTTTGGAAAGAGATGAGATTTTATGGTATTTTGTTGTATTAGGCTATTCACAGCATGGCACTTTTAGTAGAATTCCCTCTTCTCACCCCACCAAAGAGCGGAGGGAACGGTCTCAAATAAAGTGAGATTTATGTAAAACAAGATGACTATTCCAGATTGCATATTGATACTCTATGGTTATTTAACAGATCTTTCTTGTTGTTCAACACAATATTATCACAGCAAAAACTTAATTTAAAATCCACTTCTGTTAACCCACTACCTTCCTTAAATGACAATCCCAACAGTATGCCTCAGCATTTTTACTGTTATATAGCCTGTATTAAGAGGCCACCTCTCCACCACAATTCAGTTCCATCCAGTGTTGATTCTAGATGCAGCATCACCCTTTCATAAGGAAACTGAATTGCTTTGGATTTCAGCACCCATAAGGAACATGCATTTAATACACATTGATTCTGCAAATGTTCGCATGCTAAAGGCCAAATCCTCAGTTGGTGTAAATAGTTGACTTCAATGAAGGCTATGCCAATTTATACGAGCTAAAGATTAGGCACTAAATAATTTCATCAAAATGAGTTCAAAGTGATAATTTTCTAAATCCATGGATCCATATATATTAAACTGAATTCAATAGACTACTCACCCAAATAAAATCACTCACAGATTTAACAATGTACATACAGGTTCAGGCCATAATTTATTCATAGGGGGTTCTGCACTTATGTATGTTGCTTTGTTTTTATGCTAAAATACCAACACTGCAGTTAAATACAATAAACTTTCTAATTTTATTTCTCTTATGTTTAGGCAATAACTTGCAGACATTTCAGCCATAAGTAACTATTTATATCTGACAAAATTAATTCTATTAAATATCAGTATTTAAATCATAATAAAAGCACTTGAGTTTGTATTTAAAATATTTTGTAAGCAATAAAATAGTTATCAAATAAGAATGATTTAGAACTGAGATTTTCAAGGGAACCTTAAGGAGGTGAGAGACCCAACTCCCAATGAAATTTTGAGCACCAAACTCCCTTAGGCTCTTTTGAATATCTTAATCTTTATGGGATTCCCTTCAGTTTGTCAAGTAAAATTCTTTAATTAAATTCCTACCTAACTTTTAAAGTCTCCTTAATTTAGGTGTTACTGCAGTTTTAAAAATAAAACAAAGTTGGAAAATTCAGAAATCTTTCTTCGTCTCTTATGTTTTAGTACCATGAAAGCAGCTGACATCCCCTTCCTTATCTGAAATGTTGTTTGATAAAATTTGTCAAAATTAACTTGACTTTAATCTTCCACTTCAGACTCCTGACTCAAATTAAAGCCTCCAGTCTCTCTCCTTTTGTGGTATGAGTATGCAGCAATGCCTGAAAACCTGGAAAATATCCCGTTGAGAGATAATGAATCATTGCCAAGAACAAACAGAAGAGTTAGTTATGGTATGTAAAAGTCATGTCATTGACCACTGCATGTGTAACATATATTAACAGTGTCAACATGGCCTATAGGTCATGTAACAATCTCAAAATGTAACGTGCGGTTGCTACAGTAGTCAAACATTTGGTTTAACTCTGAAATAACTTTTCCTTCCACTCACTCCCTCACTGATGGAAATATTTATTTGAAACTTGCTTATGTACTCAGGCTGTAATTGCCATAGAAAAATTAATTAAAAAAAGATGACATCAGTGGCTATGTCAACTGTTGTTGGCTACCACATGGCTGATCAAATATTGGTATATGGAATACGTTTCTGTTGGCATAAATTTAAGAAAAAAAAACTGCAGCTATTTCCTGTTATATTTAATGTGTTTTAATCCAGAGAATACATGGACTCAGATTTTTATCATGTGAGTGGATTTTTCCATTTTTGCTATCAAAAATAAAGATAATGAACATTGTTACTGTCAGTAAGGTAAACTATACCCTAGCAACTCATCTGTAGATTACAAACAACAGACCTTTATTGTCAGAAAGGAGTCAGTTTGAAAATATGCATGTCCTCTGTCCTACGGCATCAATCGTATGCTCCGTATGCTGTTCAAACACTTCCTGAAAACACAATTCTTCTGCAAAGCCACTCCACTTTTCCCTCTTTCCTCACGAGATGTGCACTTCATGGTGAAATATCTTCCAGTGTTGTACATTTCTGAATTGTTTTTCCTGTCTGAATTAGACTTAAAAGGTCCTTGAAGTAGGAACAATGTCGCCTTATCTGATTGTACAATGCCAGGAACACTTGATGACCTTTTAAAAATAGTGACATATATATATATGTATATTTAATACATATAACCTGTCTCCGACACCATTTCTCTTCCAGTTACTGAAGCTTGCAACAGAGCAGACAGCGAACATGCAATATATCAGATTTTAACTGCCCTACTGATTTTTACTAATTTCAATTTAAATCATGTGGGGATTTGTGGGGAAGTTTTAATTTGTTGTGTTCCCACATATTGTGGTGATCCCAGTTATTCCATAGTAGAAATAACATTTAAATTCAATTTTATGTCAGTTTTTCTTCTTACCCACAGTGGTGAGTGAAAATTGATCTCCCTTGTCCAAGGCGGATAGATTCATGTAGCCACTGACAGATTAAGCCTGCCTCCTGATAATCAGAATCCAAACAGAGCAATGAGTCAGTGCTGGCATGAAGCAGGTGTCAGAACAGCACACCAGTGATTTTCAGCTGGCTCATCTCTTGGGAATATGATCAAAGGCTCAAGAAGGAGAAAGATAGGTGTCAGGGTGGTGGGAAAAAGCTATCTTGGAGTGGTTTGGGAGGAAGATTCTAGCCAGGTTTTGATGGATCTTGGTCCCATTTAGTCTTAATCTTCCCGATTGTAGGTGGTGATGATTTCATGTATCCATGCTTCACTCTGAGTAACCATATTATCTTGTTACTGTAATCCCTTCCCTTCCTTTCTGTGTCTGCACCGTTTATTGTCTGTGACCTTTACTTGTTTTGCCATGTCTGAATTTAGATTCTAAATTCTTTGGAGACAGGGGCTGTCTTGGCTGGTTTTTGTGAGGTGCCTAAAACACTGTCAGATGCTCAGACCTAATAAAAGCTGAAGGGGGGCATTCTTCATTTTTTTATTTTATTGTTTTTTAAAGTTTTGTGAAATGAATGGACAGTTCAAACTGCAGATTGTAAATTACACAAAGATCAGGGATATTTGGATTAAGGGCTTTGATGTTTATAAGGATAAGGGGCTGTTTTGAAAAATTGGGATTTGAGCCTAGATTTCAAACACTCTCAGAGTTTGACATATTTTTATCTATATTTGAAACTAACAGTAGATTAACAGTATAGAGGAAAGAGATTCACATGAAGCCAACAGAAAGCAGGCTGAACTCCAATCGCTGAAAATATCATTGCTAATATTACTTTGTGTATTTCAAGTTGAATATAACAGCTCTCTTTATCAGACACAGCCAGATTATTTTCAGCTTCCAGAGATAGGTACACTGTCAAGTTTCTACTTTAATTTCCAAATTTGGAGCTCTATTTCCAAGATACTTCGCACTTCTCTATTATAGGGCTCTCCCTCCCCCCTAGGGCTCAGCTAGTAATATGAAATTGAGCCCATATACCAGAATAATGGATGCCTTAAAATAAGTCTATCAGTAATAGTATTGCCCTTCTCCAATAGCAGTTTTACGATGGGCTTTCACATTAGCTTGTGTGGGGCACTGTCAGAGACGGATACTGGGCTAGATGGGTGTGACTATTTTTGGGGTACCTAGGACTCAGTCACCTTGTTACTCCTTGCCTTTCTAGCTAGAGCTAGCCTTGCTCATGGTGGCTGAGTGTTAGCTGCCTAACCCCGCCAGCCTGTTATACACTCAAGGACTGTTCTCGGAGCTATACCAGCCTTGTCTTGAACTTGCATCACAGTCCCTGAGTCCCTTTGAAGCATTCCCTTGTGATATCCAGCCCCTGATACTGGCTGCTTACAGAAATCCCAGATCCCCTGCTCCTAAAGGAGCAGTGTACCCCAGCTAACTAGTTTTACCTTAAATCACTGCTCCTATAAAATCACACAGCAATTGTGAGCACTTACAGTAAAAGAAGGTTTATTTAAGAAAGAATTTTTTCTACTAGAAAAAAGAGAGTGACAGGAACAAATGGTTCTTCTTTTTGAGGCGTGTCCCTTTGGGTGCTCCATTTTAGGTGTCCACAAGAGGAGAATTTCAATAGCAGTGTCTGGTTGGGTTGCACATGCACTGTCCCCATCTCATGCTGCCTCTGGCGATTACATAGCGCTGTGCAACTACACCCCTCTCAGTTCCTTCTCTACCACCCTTGGCTTGAGATGGAGCAATCGGTAGTACCACCAAATTTACTGTTATTTTAAGAAGTAGATTAGATTAGTAGTTTTTATATTGAAAGAGTCTTTTGTTTCTATTCATAAACAGGGAATCCCCTGTCTGTTATTTTTTTTACCTCCAAGTGGTTTTAATTGTTCACAGTTGTCCCAGCTGGTTCTCCAGTGATAGTCTTAGGATGGAGCAATGCTAAACAATTGAGCCTTGTGTCACATCACTGGCTAACCAGGGAAGAGAATGACAACGCCCCTCTGTTTGTATGGACCATCTCCAAGACATATTGGATATGTCTACAAGCAGTGAGACATCCTCAGCTGATCTGGGCTCAAGCTGCTGGGCTGTTTTATTGCTAGGCAGACCATCTAGGGTGGAAGAGTCCCAGAGCTTTTAATATCGTTATATTATTCCTTAAATATGACCCATTCATATACCTCACATTGGTTATGAATCTTGATAGTTATGAGCTTTCTATGGATTCCTTATATGCTACTCCTTATAGATAGATACCCTGCAAGATTAATTTGGTGTAGTGAGTTTGTCAGGTCTGAGGTGAGAGTTCTTTTGTGCAGAACAGGAAACGTTGTGCCAAACAGCCATCTGTGTCACAATGGGTGTGATCTAGAATGGCAATGCCTATGTTACATCCTCGTGTACAATAGTTATTACTGATCCTATCTGTAGTTATGAGGGAAATTCCAGTGCTGGGTTTGAAATGCATGTTCAAGTTTTCCCAGAACCAAACCCCTCCTACTGTGTATGTTGGATGTTTTTCAGACCACACACGAGGCAGCTAATAGACCTGTTTTGTTGTTCACACAGGGAAGCAACAAAAACAAAAGAGAAACACCCATAACTTTAAAAAATAAACCTGGGCCCAAATCTCTTTGTCTCTCTTCTGCTTTAATCTTTCCACATGAGTATCAGTACACAAAGATTTCACCTTTTTATCTCTTGGAAGGAGTTCTTTATGTAAATTAACTACTTCATTCATTTTTACATACAGTACTAACATGGTCAACACTTATGGTCCCTCCTGCAATAAACAGTGAAACTGATATGAAAGACTCTATTGGCTGGATTTATAATATTTGGAAGGAATCTTGATATTTTACTCTAATATGGTTTTCTTTTGAAATGATCTGATTTTTCAGTGTTTGAGTTATAGTACTGACCTCGCAGGAAGTTTAAGTAGGTATCAACGCTGTATTTCAAAACAGCTCTCCTATTGTAATACCTCTTATGGTGTGTGTTTGTTTTACTTTTACTGTAAAAATATTTAGCCACTGGTATAATTGGGGTTAATTCTGTGGAAGCCAACTTGTGCCTGCTTCTGCCAACTGTAAACTTGGCCCATTTTATTACATTTATTTGCTTATTTAACTGGCTAGTTTATTTTAACTATATTTCGTTGATGTGCCATGGAGATATTTAGCAAAGCTATGGGCCACATTCTAATTTACATGAAGACCCCTTTATACTGCTGATGTTAATACCATTTACGCCCACTTTAAGTCCCCTTTATACAGCCAGAGTAGTGTGAAGGGTCCCTAGTGGAAATGAGAATCAGGTCTTATGTTTTGCATACTTTTATTATCCCTCACATATGCCTTCAGAGAATAAATAGTGACAATTCATAGTTGAAAAAAAATAACAGTGAAGAAGTTCAACAATAGGTATTGAATTAGAGGGTCTGAGAGGAAGGATGGTCCTGTGGCTAACTCATAGGACTAAGAATCAGGAATTAAACCTGCCTCTGCTGAAGTCAACAGCAAAATGCCAGTTGACTTTAGTGAAGCCAGGATTTCACCACAGGTGATCTGAATTCTTTTCCTGTCTCTGCTTCAGAAGTAGCCTTCAGTTTGAGAGACCCAACTTTTAGATACCTCTGAACTAATTCTCAAAGTTTCCATGAGCACCCACAGCTCTGTTTAGTAGAAGGAACCTTTCAATGGCAATTGAATCAGGCCCTCAGAGGCAGGGACTCTCAGGAGTTCCACATAACAAAGCCTTTTGGAAATTCAAAGTTTAGCTTCACACTGAGATATATAAAGCTTTGCTGGACCATTTGTGCTTTCTCCCCTTCTCTGTTCAAAGTCAGAAGCCACATGAGTTCTATTCAGATTTTGCACTCCCACATGAGCATAGACAGAGAGACTATATTGGGTGTTTGAAGTTATAAATTATAGAAAATAATAAACTAGTTTCAGAATTTAGTATGAAACCCTGCTGAGTAATCTTTCATTTTGAAGGACTAATTATGTTGGTTTCAATTTACAATTGTTTAGCACACAGATGGTTATACACATACTCTATGATTAACTTGTATGGGGGAGGGAACTGTGGTCATGTAATGAATCACATCTACATTACAGGAGTATTCCCTTTTAGAATCCAAGATCCTATCCTCTAAGGTCCTAGTACATCAAACCTACTTTTGGTTGTTCTCAATCTGATCAAACACAGTATTCACTCACTGCAGAAAAGAGTCAGCCAGAGAATTAGGCTGGTAAGAATCAAAGCATTCAAAACAGGGTCTGCTGCACTGTGGGGGGGATGGGGAGTGTATGATGAGGCCCAGTTGGGGCTACCCCTCCCTCCAGCTCCACCCTGGAACCAGAGCTGTACTGAGGAGACTTTGCCCACAAACTCTGGGTACCCTAAGAGCCAGGTGATGCCTTCCTTTGTCCCCTCACCTTGTGGCCATGGGGGAAAATTGCACAGAGGAACCAGCTAGAGGCTCCAGCCCTAGGAACCAAAGCAGCCAAAGCAGGGACCACTGCAGCTAGAGGGAAGGAACTAAAATGAGGCCAAGCCAGTGGCTGTGTCAGGTATTGCCACCAGGGGAACAATGGGTCATTGGTGGTGCCTCGCTATTCAACAGGTGCTGTAGCTCCACTGCCGCCTCCTTGCCCTGCTGAGGTGGCAGTAGCAACCTCCTCTCTGGCACGGCAGCCCTAATCCCAGACTGGGGCGGACGGGGGGACTGGAGAGCATATCTGCCCTGCACATCCCTGGCAGCTGCAACTCGTATGCTGCGGGACTGGCCTGGACTCGATGCCCCACTCTAGGTGTTGTGACCTGGCACATGGGGTCACAGCCAGGCAGGTCTGGCCCAGCATCCCCTCTTCTGAGAGAGGGGCAGCCAGGCCACCTTTCAGTGAGTGCACCCGGAGTTCAGATGGAGGTGCTGACATAGCACCTAGCCACACCTGTGACTGATCAGCAGCCTTCCATTTGAGATTCTGATGAGGAGCACCTGGCTGCTGTAAAGGCCTGCCAGAGCTCAGGTTACAGGGACTGTTGACTGCTAACAGGGCTAGGAAGGGAAGAATTGTAAGGCTCCTCCAGCCTTTCCCTGTGTTAGCTTTCTGTGGGGAAGCTGGACTGAGTTCAGAGAGAGCAGCCCTGTGAGTCAGCCCTCCATAAAGGAGTGGGAGAGACTGAGCACCGCCCTGGAAAGCGATAGAAGACCCTTTGGAAAAAGAAGACAGCCGCTTCAGGTGGGGGCAGAAAACTCTTGAGGTTTGTTTGGACTTTGATATCCTAGAAAGGGTGGACTCTTCTCTTCTGACGAGCAGAGGGCTAAGTCACCGTAGCAACCAAACTGGGCTGGAATGTCCAACTTCTGTGAGGGGAAATTGAGGCAGCAGCTGGAGGCAGTCTGGGTAAGTGGTGTTGCCACACCAATTATATATAATTACATTGGTGCTATGAAGTATATTTTGTAAAAGTAATGAAACATTAGTGATGTGAAATCTTGTTGTATTTCTTTCCTGAGGAGCTGTTAGAGACTGCCATTTTATGAATGTGAATTTTTGCCTGTATATTATCCATTCTGACTGGGTTTAGGACATCTTCTTTACCAAATAGCATATGGAAGGAAACACTGCAGAGGGTAGTACTTGAAGATCTGATGCTATGATATAATTTCCAGAATTACAGTCACCTGGAGACCCTTATTAGAAAATACTGTGTCATTCTGTGCTAATGGAGAATGGGCATTACTGTAGCATTCTTTCGTAAGGTATAGTTGCTCTGTGCTTTGGCTCTGATGCCAGCCAATTTTGTATTTGGAAAGAGTCACTGAAGGATTTGCTATTTCTGTTTTCAGCTTGCCTCTTCTCTGTAACTGTTGTAAATGAACATTTGGGTTCAATGGGAGCTGAGTGGACTGAGCACCAATCAGGAGGTACTTAAACCCTTGCAAGATTGAGCCCTACTGGCTGGAAACTAAGAGCTCACTTGAAGGCTCTCTTTTTTATTTGCTCTTTAGTACTTCATTTCTATTCTGCTCACCAAGGTGAAGGAAAGGGACAGATAGACAGGGAGCAGTGTATTGTGTGAAATTAGTCCAGAGTCTTCACTCAAAATAGAAGTTCTGGATCAGGCTTTTCTTGGGAGAGCAATTGGAGAGATCTGGAGTCTTCAGTCTCCTTTATAGAGCCCAGTAAAGGGAACTTGAAATTAAGTTATTATTTTATCTGTACTGTGCTGTGTTTCACTTGTGCCCTAGACAAGCTAATAATCATTTCAGGAAGATCTTATGAATATATCTATAGATCCTGCTTCTTATTTAAAGCACTGGTCAGCTATCAGCTGTGCAGCTGCATACATCAAGTAACAATGAAAGAAGCAATCTCTTAGTGCATTTGTGAATGTTTGTTAGACAGCTCAGTTAGTGGTGAGAGTACTCCAACTGGCCCTGAGTATCCAGCTTGGAAATAAAAGTGAAGGGCTCTTTTTTTCATTTCTTCTTCATAGTGACAACCAAGTCCATGCAAAACTAAGTACAAAATAATGTGCTATAGGAATAGAAGCAACCTATAAGCTCCTGCACCTGTTGTGTACCAGACTATTGCCCATTTAAATTGGGTGTCTCTCTCTGGATAGGAAATGCTTAAAACAAGCCTAGAGCAGAAATTATGTAAATAGGGGGAAAGAAGTACAGCTAACCCATTTTCTGCATTATTCTTGCATTGCAACAAATCTTTTAATTTCAATCCCAAGTCTCCAAACAGTTTTGTGGAGACCTGAAGTTCTCAGAGCATAGGAGCTTTTACACAGAAATATAAAACAGCCAAACTAGCACAGCAGCAGGTGCCAAGCAAGTTGAAATTGTTAAAGCAGAAGAATTTCAGATATTGGAATGGGAATTGAGGGCATAGGCAGAAACTCTAGTGAATAGAGCGCCGGCCTAAGGCACATCTGAATCCTAGTTGCTATGTGAGATGCTAGCAAAGAGGAAAGGGCTGCTCGCAGATACTATAAATTGGGGTTTTTTTCACTATACTTCTCTCCTCCTCCAACAAACATCCTTCTTATGTTCCATTAAAATCTATTTCCACCACCACCCCAAAAAAAAAACAACTCGGTTCTTTATATGGCTAGTAAACCAAAGAACTGACTGTCTCATTTGGTCTCATGCTCCTGTCTTAGCAGAAACCATTTTTATTTGAGTGTTTACTTGAAAAATCTCATTCTGCTATGAGTGATTCAAGTGCCCTGGTTCTCACACAGGGGAGAAGTCTCTATGTTCTAGTAGGTTTTGTTCATCTCTAACTTCTACCATCCGAGGATAGGTAACATATTAAATACATTCACATGGTTATGTCTTCATATTAGAAGGATTTTTGTATTTGGACCTTATTGTTCTCAGATTACTCATGCAATAAAACCATAAGGTGTAGAATCCTCTGGTTTGATGTATTTATCTGTATTGTTTTCCAAAGTCTGTCTGTCTTGTATATGTTGCAGCAAAAAGGTAATATCAATTCTGCACTTCTTTTTTTGGACATAGATTTATTGGAAAGCTAATGATTTGTAAATGTACAATAAGGTCTTGGTGCCTTCTTTTTTTTTTTTAATAATTAAGTGAAACGGTGTTTTGTGACCTTCAAAAAAGTGTCTTGTCTTTCAACTTCATGCCAATAAATAGGACCGTTGTATGCACATTAGGAGATGGGCCCAACCACAAAGTTGAGTCAGTTAACTTCCAGAGATCCAAACTTCCCCAGAATGTGTCAGGGGAAAGTATTCACAGCTAGAGATTTTGGGATACACTCATTTGTAATGTAGCTGAATTGGAAAGGCTGGTGTGACTTGCCACTCAGGTTACAATGCTGCCATTCAGCAGCTAGCTGTTTATATGGCAGCAGCAGAACAAGAAAATGGGGATATGTCCTGCATAGAGGTAGAACACAGAGCTCAGTCCACTACTCCTTAATGTAGCAGGAGGATGTAACACTGTGGAAATCTCAAGGGGGAAGATGAAATGTCTACACTATTGTAAATGTATCTTAGTAGATGCAGCAATCATTTCAGATGTGGTTGAGCCCCAAATAACAGCTGCGTCTGAAAGTAGTGCCATGAAGTAAGGGAACAGACTCTAGCTCCCACATAATACAGGTCCCTCTAGACTGTGGCTTGGTGACCACATGCACGTGACCACCATACTTCATGTATTTGTCTTCAGATTATGTCAATGCTGAAAATGTTAGGGATTGCTCACTACTTTCTTGGCATTCCTTCCTTGAATCAGTCTCTGTATGTTATTGGTAGGAAACCTAAGAAAGAGCTGCAGGAAGCTGAGTAATAACTTGCCAAACTACTAGTGGACAAGGAAGTGTGCTATTCTCTCTGGAGCTATTGTTTCTTCCATTCATTAGTCTCCTTAGTGAACTTTAAATTATTATATACATACCTGGGGTGAAATCCTAACATCACTGAAGTCCGTGATAAAACTCCGCGTGACTGCAGTGGGGCCAGGCTTTCACCCCAAGTCTCTCTTATAACTAGACTTCGATTCTGAAGATTACTGTAATATTATCTATTGCACAAAACTAATGCCCAGTGGCTTTCATATTAGCAATGTGGTTTGGAATTATTCCTCCTTCCTTTTTAGTTTTACTATCATTGGCAGCAGAACACTGTTTTGGAAGAGCAGCCCCAACAGTTAAGCTGTTTTAAGGACAAAAGAGGGAAAGAAAATTAGTAAATTTTGGAAGTTCATAACTTCCCCTTTTCCTGCCCCCAAAAGACAGGTAACATAGTTTTTACCTGACTTTTTTTTTTCTGACTATTGATTATCTATATTGGACCTGAAAGTTGTCTAAAAAGAGACTTGATTGGTAGGTCAATAAGAAATATTCTGCTGTGGGTATATGTGGTGATAAGAGTACATAGCTTTTACAGGAGTGTGATTAGCAATTCGATTTTCAAAGGCATAAAAGGCATCTAGGCACAACCCCCTTTTGTGCCTTTGGAAATCATCCACCATTAAGGCTTTTGATACCAGCATATGCATAACTATCAATTAGAAATTAAGTGATATAATTAATCTGACATCTAGAAGGAAAGATGGCTCCAAATTAACTTCTTCCAGGGAAGAGAAATGTTTACATTTTCTCTCATTGGAAACAATGTATATTAACAGCAGTGCCATGATGGGAAAATGATATCTGGAGATGTAAGTGACCTCATAAACCACTCTTAATTTATGGGTTTACAATTTCACCAAAAACTTCATATTTCTTTGTATCTCACTTGTGCCCATCACTTATACCCTATGAAGTAACAATAAAAAGTCATGCAAATGATGACACCGGTATACTTGGAATTACTTGCAAGATTAATATCTCCCCTTAGTATTTTACTTTCCTAATGCTACAATACAATAGAAAACTGTTGTACTCACCTACCATGTTCTTATAGTCTAATGCAATAATAGTTATGCATATAATGCTCTGCATCCCAAAGGTTTACAAACTTCACAAATCAAAGATCTAATTGTGCAGCCTTTACTTATGTGAGTTATGTTTACTTAATTGAGTAAGGGTTTGCAGGACTGACCCTATGAGTGGGGCTATGGCTATGCTGCAATTAAAATCCCACAGCTGGCCTGTGCCAGCTGACTCAGGCTCTCAGGGGTCAGGCTAAGGGCTGTTTTATTGCATTGTAGACATTTGGGCTCGAGGACCCTGTGAGGTGGGAGGGTCCCAGATCTGGGGTTGCAGCCTGAGCTAGAATGTCTACGGAGCAACTAAACAGCTGGTTAGCCTACACCTGAGTCAGCTGGCAAGCCAGCCACAGGTGTCTAATTGCAGTGTAGACATTTAGATTATCTAGTGGTTCTTGTCGGACCTTCTGTACATTACAGGCCTTAAATTGTCACCCATTAGCTCTGTATTAAGCCCATTAGTGTATATTTGACTAACACACACCTTCCAGAAAGTCATGGAGTCCTCTATTTTGAAAACTTCTAGAGATGGAAACACCATCTCTTATGTGGTAGTTAGTTTGTTTCAATGGTTAATCACACTTGCAGTTAAAAACTGTTGTTTCTAATTTGAATTTGACTGGCTTCAGCGTCCTTCCATTAATTCTTATTATGCCTTTCTCCACTAGATTCAAGAGTCCCTTAGTACCTGGTATTTTTCTCCCAGTTATGGCAAATTATTATACATGGTAAACAAGTCACCTCCTGATTTTATTTTTTGATAAGCTAAACAGATTGAGCTCTCACTGAGGCAATTTTCCAGCCCCCAAGTCTATTTGGTGGCTCTTTTCTGCACCCTCTCCAATTTTTCAATATTATTTTAAAGTGTGGATACCAGAATCGGGTACGTTATTCTAGTACTGGGATCACAAGGGCAGTATGCATTCTAATAAGATGGATACACATCTGTGTATTAGTTAAAACCAGAGATTGGCCGAAGGCACAGAAAAATGGATCTAGGTCTGAATTCTTCACATATTTTATATGGGGGAGGGGTTCAGCTCTGTGCTTTTAGTTAGCCAATTAAAGATAGAATGGCCAATTGTGCAGTTTGGATCCTGTGCAGAGGAGTTCAGTTTTGGGGTTCTGGTTCAGTCCTAATTCTAGTCAAAGCATCTGTGCCATAAAACACATTACATCAGAAAATAAATATTCAACGTATTGTAGTACGCTGCCTACATACATTTTGATATAGTCTGTACAATATATAGCCTTATTCAGACTTTGACAATGTGGTTTGCCAATGGCATGGCAAGTACGGGAATAAAACCACAAATAACACTTCCAAAATAAATTTGCCAATGTTTAACTTAAACAAAGCACAAAAGGACAGAGAGATTCTTGTAGTCTGGCTCCCAGCTCTGGTCTCTAACTGTTTTGGATTTATTTTGGTCAGTTATACAGTCCCACTAAAATCTAGTCTGTCTTCATAAATGTGTCATCAAGATAAAGTTGTGGTGATGAGGATAACACAAAAATGCTCCTATGTCCTTGGCTTCAATATTCTGTGTCTGATGCATGTATTTAACTTATACTTTTTCCTTTTGGATATCCGTAGTTTGTTCAATAGAGATGATAAAACCACCTCCTTGAGTGGCTGATTACATCTCCTGCTTTTAACCCAGGCTTTATTGAGGTTGAAATACATGTCCTCAGCGGATTTCAGGTTTTACCTATCAAAAAGAATTTTGTATGTAAAATCACTTTTGCATAAAATTACAAATTCTTACATAAAAGATGCACATGCTTTAAGAAAATTGGAACAACTTTCAAACCTCTTGGATATATAGCAGTCCTAAGAGAGCCTATATAATGTTAGCATTTTAGGCAGTCAGCATTCCCAGATGAGGAGCCTGCCATAGTAAAAGGTAGAGCAGTGGTTCCCACCTGTGGCCCGTGGTGGCTTTCAGAGTGGCCTGCTGCTCCCCACCTGCTGGCTGCAGAAGGGAGCTGCTGTCTAAGGATCCAGGCAGAGCACATTGCTGCAGGGCTAAACGACTGGTGCAGGCTCTCTGCTGCAGCCAAGGGGATGGGAGATCCGTGCTCCCCTCCCTCTGGCTGTAGCAGGGAGTATGGCAAAGCGCTCCGCATGGGTCTCCAGGCACTGGGTTTCCTGGTCCTGCTGGAGACAGTAAGGGGAGAGCAGCACTCCTCTCCCCTGGCTCCAACAAAGAGCAAAGCGCTCTGCCTGGGTACCTAGGCAGTGGGTCCCTACTGATGCCAGAACATGAGTGGCACTGATCTCCCGTCCCTGTGGTTACAGAAGGGAGCCACTGCCTAGGAACCCAGGTGGAGTGCACAGGGCTACAGGATGGGTATGGTTTCTCTGCTGCAGCCAGCAGATCGGTGATGAAGGAGGCGGCCTCCTCGCTGAACTCCTTCCGACTGGCTGCAGTGGGGGGAAGGGGCTGCTGGCAGAGGCTGGAGCCCATCAAGGTTGTAAAAATGATATCTGTGGCCCTTAAGCCAAAAAGAATGGGAAGCACTTGTGTAGAGAGTCTCAAATACCCTGGCTGTACCACCTCTGCTGGGAGCAAGGAGGGGGGATGGCATAAAACCCTCTATGCCACACTGTAGTGTGGTTGATCCTCTGGGATTGATTTGAATAGTTTTGGGGGGTGCTTTGTGCTAGAAGGTCAGTGCAAAGCAGATGTGGCACAACTGAGGCAATGGGCAATTGTCTGTCATGTGAATTGGTATTCTGACACATTTTACATCTTTGAGCCTCAAGACAATACTACTTACAGATTTTCACAAAAAAATTCTATTGGTATGCACTAAAGACAAGTGATCACTCTCAGCTTATCTAGATCTGCCCACAGGCCAAGATTCTGTTGTCCCCTTCACCTAGTATCAAGGAGAGGTCCAGCTGCATCCCAAAAAGAGAATAAATCCATACACTTTTCTGGGTCCTGCAAACAAGATTTGTGAAAAGAAAATTCAATGCACAGTTATAGTAACTAGAACTTCTAGAAGAAATAAACCAGCTGTTTTAGGCTTCACTTCAAAGATTTAAATCCAAAAGCACCATGAATCAAGTAATATAGACTTTTTTTTAAAAACCCAGAAACAAAAAAACCCAGATTTATAGGAACACAGGAAAACAACACCACATCAGGCTTTTATAAAGAATTCACTCTAACCCTGAGTACCCCTGTGCCAAGATTCAGCTTGGAAAAAATTGTAAAATATTTGCTTATTTAACCTTTGAAAAGGAAGTGAATTTGGAATTGCTGACTCATCCTTAACTGGAGTTTTTGCAAACAGTGCATACTCCATAATGCAATTTAAAGAAAAGACCTTATAAATCAAGAGGCATAAACAGCAGAGCATCCAAAATAGTCAAGTATCCTTCACCTTTTATCATAAGTCAATTTTTTCTCTCAGTATGTTTACACAGTTACCATTATCAACAACATCTGTATCTCAAGTTGAGATTCCAAGAACTTGAAACCACAATAGTACTTGCTTGTAAATAAGAGGGATTTGTCATACATTACAGATGCGTCTGTAGCTGTCCATTGTCACACACACACAGTTCTTAGTAGAAAATGTCTGAAATTTTGTTGAGGACATGCCTGTGTGGTGATAATGCTTTGTTAAGATGTATGTACAAACTCCATATCTTTTTGTTAAATACAAACAAAAATCATTGAAACCTCAGTTAACATAACTATATTGCATAATTCTCATGGTTTGGGCCAGAGAGCCCTACTTCTCTGAGGGTAGGTCTATGCTTAAAACACTGCATTGCTGCAGCTGCATCGTTGTAGCACTTATGCTGATGAGAGCTTTTCCCGTCAGTGTAGTTAATCCAACTCCCTGATATAGCAACGTAGTGTTGTCTATATGAGCAGTGGGTGTGGTTGATATAACTTCATATTTCACACCCCTGACTGATGTAGTTATACCATTTATTGTCTGTAGGGTAGACCAGCCTGCCTGACGATCATTGCAATGTGAAATCCTGTTATCCCAGGAGCTGACAGTTCCCTGACGTGACCATTTGGTCATCATTTCTCAGTAAAGTCCTCCATTTAACTGATGTGCGAAGATACACTGTAGCCCTTTTATTTTCCTGTTGCACACAATGTGTGGATGTTTCCATAATTTTCAGACTTGACTTTACAACAAAATATTCCAGGAGGGCTTGAGTGTGGGCCTTTTAATCCATACAATAAAGATATGGGAGAGCATTGTGCACAACTACATCTGAATGAAGGTGGTTTCCTTCTCCTATATTTCAACCTTAAATGTGGAAAATGCAGCTGCTCTAAACACGGCAACGCACTCTTTGCCCTCTCACTCAAGGAGACTTTATATTTGTCCTCTCCCTCTCTTTTAAAAAAAAAACAAAAACAAAAAAAAACTCTGTGATTTCTTGAACTTTAAAAGGACACAGCTTAGAATTCTTTTTTTTTTTTAATGCACCTTTGTTACTGACACCCCAGACGTAGACAATTAACAGTGAAAGCATTTTTTTAATCTAGTGGTGTTTTGGGTTTGTTTTTGTTGTTTGCCTTTAAATTTGGATAGCAAAAATAGACTGGTCAGTTTCACCTCTTAAACAAACTTTCTGTTGTTTTGGGGTCTCTGGTGAAATGTTTTCACTTTGTTAGACTACTGTAGAATCTTATTACTACAGTTCAAGCTTTGTTTGGTATTATGTCAGTCAAATGTTTGTGTTGTTTTTGCTTTTAATCTTTAAGGGAGTGGTTGGATTTTGGGGTTTCTCTAAATAGCTATGGAAACTAAAGGCTATTTGCCAACAATTAAAATATTTTTAAGTAGGTTGAATTTGGGGAATAATCTGTTTGGCAGTATCATTTGTTCTTTTGTGAAGTATCCAACAATAATGCTAGTTATGCTGGAGAGTGAATTTAATAAATGCTGTACACTGTTTATTGGATACTGGTACTGAAAGATTTCCAGATTTGTCACTTTTAGAATTTCCAAAAACCCACGTTTGAGAAACATATACTGTTTGGGATCCTCAAGTTAAGTAACTGAATTTCCCAGAATTTCTGTTCCTCATGATCATAACTATTTCTTCTCATGTTGTTGTCATTTTGATTTATACTCTAATCTACAAGAATCGTGTTTGTTTTCAAATGTCTTATATATACAATCGTTGATTTGGCTCAATTCCTGTTTTTGTGACTTCAGTAAATTAATCTAGCTCTCATATGGACCAAGTAATGCTGGCATAACCCTCTTTAACCACATGTAAAGGCACTTGTTTCTAGGATTTGTGGCCTTTTATTTATATTTCATTGAAACATCCATTTTCTCCCAAAGATGCAGTGTATTGTTCTATAAATATCCAAACTCCATTTTATCTTATGTAACAGTGCCTTATGAAAAGTGTTTTCCCATCATTGTCTGCTCCCAAATAGACACAAATAGTTTAATACCATTTCTTGTTTTCCGTGCGTACAGGAATTATTTTGAACATTGAAGGTGAAAATAGTTCCTCATTTTCACAAGGCTCTAATCCCATACTTTTCCTTTTCAGCTCCTTTCAATACACTTTGTGTTCAGTTAACTTCATAGCTCTCTAGAATGTTTATAATTGGTGTTTCCATTTTCTTTGAGTGATTGTCCCCATATTCCACTCTTGGCGCATACGTGCCACATATGACAGAGTGGATTCTTTTTTGGCTAGCGATGTCTGTTAGGGCTGTGTTTGCCATGGATGCCCTCCCCCTCTCTCCACTGAGTGCATGAAGGGTAGAGTGGGACCCAACCATTCCTCAGTTCCTTCTTACAGTATGTGTTGGCAAGACAGAACCCCTACAGTGTCTGCTTGCTCTGCATGCTGAGTCATTTACTTGTGTATATAATGTGGAGGTTTTCTTACACCTACTAGCAAAGACCTGGTTTCAGACCTTTCCCATTAACAAAGGGCAATCCTGGTGCATGTTTAGTTTCTGAGAAAGACATGTCTGAGTGATGTTCCATCTGTCATTCTTACTCCAAGTGTACCTAGAGAGTGAGGGAGACAAGACTGAAGCTTTCTCTGCTAGAGAGGTCATTGCAAGCCTCCTCAGACTCTGAAAGGGGAGCTACACCAACGCCTCCGACATGTGGCACTTGCTCTGTCAGTGCCCTTGAGAGCCATGTTTCCACTCTGAGCTCCAGGGCCATGTCCACTAAGAGGCCCCAGTCATCAGCTACCACATTGGCATTGCTTTCAGACGGGCAGAAAGGAGCACTGCTCTAGTGAGCCCCGGCTCAAGATTGCCAACTTTGGCACTGGGTGAAAGACAGAAGGACTGTCACCTGCATGACTCATCTCAGCTCCTACATCTAAGGGCCACAAGCCTGAGATGACCCATTGCAGTACCCTGTACTGACTTCCAAAATAGCGCATGCAAAACCCTCTGTGCAGGTCTCCTCTTCTCTGCGGGCCTTGTTGCTGTCACTATATCTTCATTAGCTTTGGAATCTCCCTGACTGATCAAATTTATTGCCCCTCCCAACTTTCAGGCACCTCTTTGGTTCAAACATTTCTTTCTTGTCTTCTGTTTAAAGGCAAATCACCCAAACCGATCTGCTTGCTTCCTGAGTCAGAACCTGTTGTGCACCCACTCTGAGTACTGAATTGTTGTGCTTGAATGGAAACTCATCCCTTTTGACTTAAAGAATTTGGGGGGAAATGTGGAATACAGAGCGCAGAGCCAGGAACTCCTGAACTCTAATCTTATGCTGCCACCACTCCCTGCATGACTGAATAAATAAATTAGGCCAACATTTTGAAATGTGTGCCCACTAGTTCTGGGTCCCTCCCCATTAGGTTACTGCAGTGGTTCCCAACCTTTTTGGCTTGAGGGCCACAGATATCATTGTTACAATCATGAACGGCCACCAGTCTCTTCCAACAGCCCTCCTTCCTGCTCCCCTCCCCTTACTGCAACCAGACAGTCGGAGTTCAGTGAGGAGATTGCCGCCCTCCTCACTGATCTCCCATCCCCCTGGCTGCACTAGGGAAACCACATGCATCCCGTAGCCCATGCACTCCAACTGTGTCCCTAGGCAGCGGCTCCCTTCTGCAGCCAGGGGGACAGGAGATCAGTGGTCTCCTCCTTCTGGCTTCAGCAGGAACACCAGTGCCTAGGGACCCAGGCAGAGCGCTTTGCCATACTCCCTGCGACAGCCAGGGGAAGGGGAGTGTTGATCTCCCATCCCCTTGGTTGCAGCAAGGAGCCTGCACCGGGCTTTTAGCCCCTCAGCAAAACGTTCCACCTGGGTCCTTAGGCAGCGGCTCCCTTCTGCAGCCAGTGGGAGGTGACTGATGAGCCACTTTGAAAGCTCCCACAGGCCAAAGGTTGGGAACCACTGGGTTACTGGATGTGAGATAGCCAATGCCTAACTTTCAGAGGTGGGGAACACCTACAACTTCAGATTGAAGTCGCTGGTATCTGCAGATGCTCAACCCCTCTGCAAACCAGAACCCAACTTTCTCAAGTTGCACATCCAAAAGCTTTGAGGTGCTCATCATTTGAAAATGTTGGGCTTGAGTTCGCTATTCCTCAGTTTACTCCTCTGCAAAGTGAGGGTAATGACACTTACCGTACTCTGCATCATGGGTGTGCAGTGAGGGTAACCCAGCGGATGTGTGTACAATGGTTCTTTGAAGAATCTCAGTAAAAATTGTTAGGTACTAAATGGTACTGTCTGCCACTGCTATAATAATTCTAAGGGTAGCTTGCTCTGGCACAAGCTCAAATAACCATTTTGAATAGTTTTAAGACTGCGTTAATCAGTGTGTAGTTTTGTGGATTTGGGTATTTCTTTTAAAATAAAGGGAGGAAGTAGTGGCTTTTTGCAACAGTTAATATTCAATATTGATGCCCTCTGATTTCAGAAGTACTATCTGTGGGGAAGGATTCTGTTTCACTCTGTGGCTCTGACAATATAACAATGAACTACTGTTACCCCACTCTCTTGGCAAGGAGAATCCCCCACTCTGCCGCATAATGAAACCTCACTTTTGTTATTGATAAATATGGAAGTAGCCCATAAATAATACATCAGAAATCTATGTATTAAACCACTACAGACACTCACTCACTTAACAAGATTTCTGGAAGGCTTGCCTATTGGCTTTCAGGAACTTATATTTACTTCAGGTTGCAAGTAGTATTTCTGTGCTACAAGTACTCATAAGAAGGTGGTTTGTATTTCAGCACTTACTTGGACTTCTGTCCCTTAAGGAAAACCTCAGATAACATCCCATAGATCAGTGTTTCTCAGACTTTTTGATACCAGAGACCGACTTGCTGCCTTCTTAAACTGTGTCACGGAGATCTCCAGGACTGATGCCTGTCCATGGACCAGTCATTGAGAAACACTGCCATAGATGATCAAACACCAATGTCTTGATATATCAACATAGGACAAATGTTTTGCTTTTCCACTGTCATTGTTTGACTGTATTTTTGAGTAGCATTCTTTTTAGAATTGTTTATTTCATGATATCCTGCAAACAATGGCCCTGTTTCAGGAATACACAGCAAGTCCTTCCCTGTTCAAAACAACATTTAAGCATGCACTTAACTCCCATTTAAGTATGACTTTAAACATGTGCTTCACATTAAGCACATGCATTGTGCTGTTCTGAATAGAGATGTTTCCTGAGTTTATATCGATTACAGAAGCCATTATCATTATGGATTTTTTTAAGTAGTCCAAGTACGAGCTGCTGCACCTCAGATAAGTGAAAGAGGTTTTATGCCTCTCTTATTTCATTATGTTTAGCACCTAGAGATTACATACTTGGTGCTAAAAGTACTTTAGAGAGAAAAGAATTTATAACCATCCTGTATGCACAATGTACAATAACACTGAGAGTAAATAATAAAGGGAGACATCTGCTTGCAAAGATCTTTTTAAACAGAAATAGCAGTTACATTCGTATCTTTCTCTTTAAGCTACTTACAATGAATGTTCAAAATGTACCCAAGCTGCAAACTTTGGATCCAGATTTAGACCCAATTTTTTTCAAAGTTCAGGAATGTTCATATGTAGACCTTCAAGCTTGGTCCATTGTCAAAAGGAGGCAGCTGCAAAGTTCGGATCCAAATCCAAACTTTTTGAAAGGTCAGGCCCATCTCATAGGAGCTATAATAAATACCATGGTGCAGGATTGTTTCCTGGTAGAAGTCTTTTTTGGACTTCAATATTAATGACTATGTAAGAAAAGCAAATGGTTTTTACCTTGTTCCCTTATTATTCTGTTTGTCATATGTATGATTAGAAGTCCCATATCTCCTCATAAATAAGACATTCTGTTTACTTTCAAAAAAAGAAACTGGAAAATCTACTCCTGTGTCAATGTTGTTTAACATCCTATGTACTCTGTGTCTAGCAGCCCTCTGACACAAGATCATGAGGGTGACAGTCCCTAGTTGCACAGTGATTTCAAAGTACGGTTTGGCTCGTTCTTTTGTCTAGGAAGGTCTCTCTCTCATTGTTACTGTTTGTGTAGATGGGTCCAAGCTTCAGACTCAAGGGGTGGCATTTTCCAATTTGTTCATAGCTGAGCCCTGCATTTTTGGGTTGGCTGTGAGGCAGTCTCTGCTCAGCCAGCAGCTGTAATGATAAGTTCAAAGAGTCACTAAAACAAAGTAAAATGTTAATTTGTTTGTTCGTTCCTGTGTTACCAGGAACTTCCATTAATTTGACTTGGAAAATATGCCTAATCCCACCGAAACTTTCTCCAGTAAATTTCTGATACAAAGGATCATATGGTGGCCATTGTGATCTGTTCACTGAGGGGAGGAGGGGGAAAGGGTTTAACTGAAGTTTCAGATGAGGTGATTAGAGGAAATTGACTGCATGCTTGGCAGCATCCTTCATCTTTAACATTTTGTTGATGGTAGAATTTGTTCAATTTATACACCTGCTGGAAGAGTGCTTTATTGGACGTTGGATCAGTCTCTAAGGCTAACTTAAAGTGCTGGGTAATAGAGTGAATAATAAAAAGAAAAACAAAATCACAAGCATGTGTCTGTAATGATTTATGCACCTTTTCATCCTCATTGAAAGCAAATGTTTTGATTAATTTGCTGCAAGTTTTCTCCTCTTGTTTACTTTAACTTTTCCTCTATCAGTAGACTTATATTTTAATACTAATAATCTGCCATGTATCTTGCTTTACTGTTGTATTTTACTTATGAAAATAAAACAGTTAGAAACAATTATAGATGAAATCGAAGATAGTTACTGAAAAAGAATACATTAATCATTATTGAATTTGCCTTTGTATCCCTAGTGCCCTTTAGCTTTGAAAGGCAGCAACACCAGATTTCATCATAATCCTTTTTTGTTGTTCTAGACCTCACAGTAACCATTTTGCAGTCCTCTATTTTTAGTATGTGTGTTACTGACAGGAGAGCTGACAAAAAGGCAAAAGAGGGAAATCCTTAAAAGATTCCCTTAAGGTTTCTTAAATTAGAAAATATATATAGATGATCCAGGACTGCACTGTCTGGCCCCATGCCCAAACATGCAAGAGGGAAGCATGGGAGGAGAAGGGGTTTCAGATGGAAGGTTTGGTCCTGTTTCTGTGAATTTGGACTTTGGGTGAGCTAGGGTAGGAAAAACAAGAAAGTTCCCATCCCTCAAAATACTTTAATCTGTTTCTACCACAAAACTGAAACCAACTTTTGGAAAAACCTGAAGTGGACTTTCCTGTTATCTCATGAGAAAGTCAGGTCTTGCAGGATTTCCATCCCTGTTTATACATTCATAACTCTTACATGGCTCATGCCCACTTTGGATAAGCATGTAAATAGTTGGGTGCTTCTTTGAACCTTTTTTTGGGTCTCCATCATTTCTTATGAGGATCTTGACAATGGAGGATTGTGAGGGGTACAGGGGAAGGCTTTGCCTAGACTGATTTCAGGCCAAAGATGGTCTTCCTCTGTTGCTGTAAATGAGTCTCTCAGTGTACCTTTGCATCAGTTTTGCCTGCCCACTTCCAGATTATCACCAGCCTCCTCTTGATCTTGGAGCACACAGGCATAGGAAGAGATCAGAGGCATCCACTCATCAAACTGCAATCCAGTTTACCTCCACTCTTAAGGACAAAATAAATCTTTCACTGACAGTTTAATCTACTGGAAGTCTCTGTAATTTATTTAAATTTATCTTGCATCAGTCTCTTTTGTTCACGGTTTGAAAAGCTGCAACCTTCCACCCCTGCTCTCTGCTTGTCCCCCCCCCAAAGGAGGAGAGCACTGCCATGAGGAACTGAAGTGGCCAGTTTAGAGCAACTGAAATGGAATTCAAGCCATTACTGGAATTCTAATCTGACTGTTCTAGAAAATAACCTAACAGCTTTTTGCTTGTCCTCTTGAGTCTGCTGCTTGACAGGAAATGAGTTTGAAGGGTTCAGAGGCAGGTCACAGAGCTCACATCACTGCCAGCTGCTCTACGACCCTAACTGTGTGTTTTCAGAAACCTGATACATTTGCTTGTTATTAAAGCTCTTTCTCCTCTCTGAGAAGTCATTCCTAAAGCCAGGTTCCACCAGACATACTGCTAGCATTTTACATCTTTTCCTCTCCACATTCTTCTCAGCTGACACTTCTTATGACCTAAGACTCTAACCATGTGAAAAATGCTGTTTTGTAATTCAAGGCAAAGTGAATAATCACAGTCTCCTTGTGCCGTTTGTTTGTTTTTAAGCATCTATTTTGCTTGTCCCTCAAGCAGCCACATGTGGCACCAAAAGGAAATCTGGACATTCCTAAAGCCTGAACTCTTACTTATGCAAGATGTATTGAACAGGAAATGCACATCACACCTGGTGCATGAAAATTAATTCTGGTAGATGGAAGGATCACTCCCATGCAGGACTTGAAATTTATTCCCAGGGCAGTTTAAAAATAAAACTTCCACATCTCCTTGGAATTCTATCAGCAAGTGAGTGGGATTTAGGCAAGCAAAAAAGTTCAAATAGGCCATGGAGACTGATTGCCAGACTCCATCTGCATAGTGTGTCTGGTGTGGAAATTGCAAGCTGACTAAATCCAGAAATGTCAGATGAACTAGGTGTTACAAGTGGGAGCCTTGTAAAGGAACAGCAATAGTGGGCATGTCACAACTAACACGTAGCACATAACCTATGGCAAAAGTACCCTTTGTCACTCGTTGCCTCAACTGCCGTCTTGGGAAGATGTAAATTGAGTGGCTTTCAAACCTCCCCATGTAGTGCAATGCCTGTTGAGAGAGAGCATCTCAAGTATTTTTCTCCTAATTCTGCCTTTTAGTCACTGCCTTGAAGTCACGGAAGTGCCCATGGAAAGGTAAGTAAGGGCATTATGAAAGAGACTAGATGAAAATAAACGTGCTTTAATGCAGTGTCAAGTTGTGTGGTTATATTAGTGCATGTTGTATCTGTGTCCTCCCTGGATGCAGGACTGCACATTCTATTAGTATGGAATTTGCACTCATTGTCTGCACCTCCAACTGCCCTAAATTGCTGTTCTAAACTCTATAGATCATTTTGCAATTTGGTTCAGTCATCTCATGTTTTCTACCTCTCTGATAACTTGATCATGTTTGAATTTACATCAGAAAAAGACCTGACAAGGAAGCTGGCACACAGGACACAGAAGGAATGTGGGGTTTTTTGTTTTGTTTTGTTTTTTCCCCAGTTTAGTTGGCTTATAAAAATAACTCTGGAAATCCTAAAAGGCCTGAACTGGGTGACATGTAGCATGAGCTGTCATCACTACCTTAAAAAATGATAGATGCTTCACCACTATGCATTAGTGGTCAATACACCATAGTTTGAGAACCTCTGCATAGATCAGTACACTGAAGTAAAATATAGGATAATATCCCTCCCCTTAACCTGACATGCACCCTTGTGAATTTACAAAATGTAGGTTTCTTTAGCATTTACAATATGGAGAAGAGGGGTTCTGTTGAATCAATATTGCCTGAGCTATACAACATTCAAAAAATGGAGAATCAGGTGCAGAACAGGGAACCAGTAACAACTGAGACAATATGCACAGGAGAGGACTGGATCATAGTCTATTGATTGGACTTTTCACAATTGCATCACTGACTTGCAATGGAATTTATGTTCCTAAATCACTTTTGGAAAAATCCCACCACATGGGCTTAACAGAGCCACTGGCAAAGAGGTTTCTATCCAGAGAATGCCACCAGACCCAGTCTAGCCAAATCTCTCTTGGTTAAGGTAGACTAGTGAGACTTCCTTGAAGAAAATTGGGGCATGTTCAGAGAATTAAGGTACAGGGGATTTCAAGCCAAGACTGCGAATTACCTGACTCTCTGCATCATGACAGCCACTAGAAAGTACACTATAATGAGTGGTTGTCTGTATGTCTACCACTACTGGTGCATGTGTGCACGATCAGAATCTTTTGGCCAGCAATGTCTGTTAGGGCGCAAGCACAGCCCAAGTGTCCTTGTACACTGTACCAAGACCAGAGTGGTCCCAACCATCCTTCTTACCAGCTGTGGCTGCAAGGTGGAATGCTGGCAATGTCTACATTTCAACACACTTAGCATCTATTTTTGTAGTTATTTTATACATCAGGAGAGTTGTAGGATTAGTTTTTAGTACAGTTAGACCAGGTCTCCTTTCTGCCCACAGGCAGGTTACAGGTTTGGGGGTTTTCATGCGAAATTTTTCTCTGGTGCTGAAACTAGGTCATGATGAAGCCTAAATCTCCTGAGTTCAAGAACTGCCCCTCCTATGAGGTGCATATGCTGTTCAACAATAGACACCCTAGATGCCTTTATCTAGGGAAGGGGCACATCTCCAAAAGATGTTGTGGATGTAAGTCCTTCTCAGAAAAGATAAATCCACAGAAAGTTGCTTTTTTGGACAAGTCTGTGTTCCTACATCAGATTCAGTCAAGAAAGACCTTGCTGGTCTAGGGATTCTGAGTCCAAAAGTGTGCTGATGAGCTCCATAGCAGCTAGCACCCAAATCTCTCTCTTATGGCTAAGGGTCTTCTCACTGAGTCTGGTAGGACAGGGTAAGATTCCTCTATGTCTGTGTGGAGTGAGAGAGGAAGAGCAGCACTCTGGGAAACACAGGGATAGAACCACCTCTGCTGAATGATGCCTAAGAAAGGGCTAAATCACCATATATGTCTTGCTCTAAAGGGAGTCCACAGCCAAAATTGAGTACCGCTGAAGCCCTCAGAACGAGGTACCAGATTTCTGCACCATCTCAGAGAGTGGTATTACTCCTAGTACTGAGGATATGGGGCCAGTGCCAAGCTGCTCAGCAAAGTTCACTTGGTGCTGGCAGCTCTGGCACAATCTACCCTTACCTTGCATTTCCTGGTGCCACAATAACACATGGTACCAGGAGACCTTTGTATTACAACAGGGCTAGCCTGTTACTATCCACGGTGCTGAAAACTTCAATAGTGGCACCAACTTCTTTAGCTTCATCAGTACTGAGATTATCTGCATCTCTAGTAACAGCTCATACAACAGTGAATCCTGTGAGGGCAGCACCTCCATTACATGAGTGTTCTATCTCTTCATGTGACTCTAGCTCCAGAGAGGGATCCCCTACCTATCGCTTCAAATCCCATTCCGATAAGCCCTTTGAGTCAGATGGGAATCAAGAGCCTCCTATAGACCTTATACTAAGATTTAGTAGTAGTATTTCCCACCTTGGCCTCCAGGTCCCTAGGTATACTGCATGCCATCATGTCCCTACTGGAACCTGTGGAGATATTTCATCATTCAAGAGAGCCTTTGCACCCTGTACAGGGTTAGTAGCACCTCCTCTCCTCCCATCAGACTGAGCGCACTGGGGAATCTTCAGGTGAACAACATCTTCCAGGGAGGAACAACTCCATGTCATCTCCCCATCAGCTTCTGATGAAGCACTGATCCTGTCCATGCCATCTCAGCTGGATGACTACAAGCACTTTCAAGACTTGCTCTGCTGTATAGCAGTGTACATCACAATCCCGATAGACTTGGTGCGAGAGAGCCCTCACAAACTCTTTCAAATATTTCACACATCTATGCCTGGTTGCCTAGTGCTATCTATCAAAGCAGCCTTGTTGGAGCCAGCTAAGAACATCTGACAAACCCCAGCATCTATTGTTCCAAACTCGAAGAAGGTAGATGAGGTACCAGCTCCTGGGTTTGAATGCATGTATTACCCTCCCCTCACACCCTGTACCTAGTTCCCTTGTGGTGGCAGCAGCTCATGTCAGAAGTAAACAACAGACTAAAATGACACAGAAGGATAAAGAGCCAAAATAACTTGATTTATTTGCAGGAAATGCTATTCCTTGGCCAACTTGCAGTTAAGGATTACTAACTAATAACTGCACTGTTAGCAAGCTACAATTATTTAAACTGGTATAAAATTTCAATTAGTTGATAAGTTGCCACAAAAGTACAAGGCAGAGTTCAAATCTCTGATTTCCAAGAGGAAACTGATGTCTCTTCAAGCTGTGTTTAGATTCTTCTGGCACCGCAGTGCAGTCCATGGCAACCTCCATCACCACAAGGAGTGTGTCTTGGCTTAATTCATAAGACATCCTGAGGGAGGTGCCCGATTCAAATGAAGGCCTCCCTTTGAGGGCTCTGAAGTCTAGTGCAAAGATGGATGATGCTAGCTGATGGACTTCCCAGCTATTCTGTGTTTGCTGGGAGTATACACCCCAGCTCCCAAAAGGAGGCAAGGAAAACTCATTTGTTCTAGACAAAAAAAAAATCACTTTTCTTGTACTGCAAAAGGCCCTTGAAGTCTTCACGGAAGAGATAGTGTTTTGAAAAGAGAAGATTTTCAACCTCTACACTGGCTGCTTCTCATACTGTGACAACATTGAACCAGTCTTCTTAGCCAACCCTTCAAAAGTCATGTTACAGTATTTGGAGTCTACAGGATCTTTATCCCTTCTCTTCTCTGTTTGGGCACCTCCTCTATTCTTTTGGGAAGCATGAAACCTCGTAACATCAAAACATTTGGTTCTAGAGTCTCAATGGGGTCTTATTTTCAGTTCCATATCTTCCCTGTTCAGGGATCCCTCTCATGAGAGACTGTTGCTTTAAAAAGTGAGACCTTTCTCATTCTTGAGGCAATAGAGAAAGTTCTGCTTCACTACAAAGGAAAGGGGGTTTTATTCCAAAGGGTTAGGGAGAAGTTCGTGCCGCTTCCTGGATTTGAGGACACTCACTGCTTCCATTCACAGCTTCAAATTCAGAAGGGTAAACCTTTTGTATTTATAATTCCATTGTTTAGATCTACAAGACTGGTTTGTGGCTTTTGACCCACAAGATGTGTACTTCTATGTTTCTGTCACATGAAGTACCTGAGGTTTCAGGTAGGACGTGCCCACTATCAGTACAGAGTTCGGTCTTTTGGACTATTGACAGCATCAAGAGTTTTTAATCAAATGACTTGTGATGGTGGTGGCTTATCTCAGAAAACAGGAAATGCTGTACCCATACCTCAAGTGACTGATCTGTGGAAAGTCACCTCAGCAAGTGGAGAATTCGATTAATAGAATTCTCCATTTTTTTCCTCTGAGCTGGGTCTAAGAACTCAACAAAGAAAAATCATTGACTCCAACAAAGAGCTCCTATAAATTCTATTCTCTAACAGGCTCCACTACAGCCAGAGTTTATTTGCTCCAGTACAGATTAGAATCCACAATCGTTCTTTTCAACCACACACTTTGCCTGAGTCTTCTAGGACATGTGGATTTCTGCATGTTCATCATGCAGCATGCCAGATTTCACCTATGATGCATGCAGGGCTGGCTGAACCTGTACCTATCAAATAGGCATCCTTTAGACCAGTATTTCCCAACTGGTGTGCCTTAAGACATGAACATATGTGCCACAGAATTTTGGAAAAGTCACTTGTGTGGAGAAAAATTCTTTTTTAATTAAAGTTATTACCAAATTGCATTTTGTGCTGTTGCTCTTCAGGTGTACATGTGAGACAGATTTTTTACACACACTACACTCAAATGACCTTGCCATTTGCGTGGCATCATATGGTAGCTGTGTGTTCTTTTCAACCATAAAGTCACAGTGGTGAATTTTGAATTGAAGACTTGAAAATGGACAAGTATTTGAAGAAAAGAGATTCTGGCAACTCCATATCTTCTTTCAGTGATGAAGCAGACTATGAGCATAAAGTCCAAGTGATAAGCTGACACTACTGTGAGAGTTATTTGCAATTAGATTTTTTGTTTACAGGTGAATCCTCTTGCTTTCTTCGATGTCTTGTATGTGGAGAGAAACTCTCAAACCATGCAGTGATTCCAAGTAAGTTAAAATGACACTTTTAAAGCAAACATCCATCCCTTGCCAACAAGGGCAAATATAATTTTGTGGGTTTGAAGGATCAAATTGAAGAACAAGTGCAAATGATAAAAGGCTGTGTAACAATTTCTGATAAACCACTGGAAGCAAGCTACTTGGTTGCTGAACTAGTAGTGAAGGCAAAAAAGCTACATAGAGCTGCAGAAACATTTATTTTACCAGCAGGCAAAGAAATCATGAGAGTAATGTTAGGTACAAATGCAGTCAATGAAATGATAAAAGTTCCCCTTTCAGATAATATGATAAGTTGTATTGATGATGTCAGCTAACATTGAGACTAGGCTCCAAGGGAAAAAAATCAAGCAGAAAATTTGGACTGCAGCTTGATGAATCAACAGATATCAACTCTTGGGTAAAATCAGGTATGTTGATGGAGATAGTATAAAGAAAACTTTTTATTTTGACGACAACTTCCAAGTCACAAGACTAAAGAGGAAACCTTCAGGGTGACAACTGTCTACCTTTTGAGGGAGAATTGCACTGGAAAAGTTGTCTGCGTTTGCACATGGGGGACTGCCTCCATAACTGGCAAAGTGAAGGAGTTTGTAAGCAAGGTCAGAGAACAAAACTCTGGATGTGCTGTTGACCCACTGTTTCCTGCACTGTGCTGCTCTCATGGCCAAAACACCACCAGAAGAACTTTATTTACTGTTAGATGAAGCAGTAAAGATAGTGAACTTTAATAAAATCACAGTCCTTAAAATGTTGCATTCTCTCACTGTTGTGTGAGGAAATGGGAGCCGAACACCAGAGTTTACTTTAGCCCACAGAAATATGCTAGCTTTTCCATGAAAAAGTTCTCTGATGTTTGTATGAGCTGAGTGAGATGTTTTAAAAATGCTTATCTTTGGAGGAATCTACATACACTGATTTAATCACTGAGGTGGCATGGTGTGCAAAACTTGCCCCCCTGGCTGATATATCCCACCACCTCAATGAACTGAACAAAAAAATGCAAGGTAGAATGAGAAGCTTCTCTCCTGCACAGATAAAGTGCATGGGTTTAGATCTAAAGGTAGCTCTCTGATGTGAAAAATGTAGGAAAATTCACAGTAGAAATGTTCCCCCTGGAATACATGGCAGATCCTACTAACAATATTTTTGTCAATGTCATTTCTGAGCATATGAAAAGTCTGAAAGAAAAATTCAGCTCATATGTTCCTTCAACCTATATAGAAGATTTTGACTGGGTCTGGGATCTTTGGATTTCCTTTGCAATGGAAAGTGTTAAGAATCTTACAATAATGACTCGAGCAACTTGCCAAATTAAGGATGGACCACTTTTTCAAAACTTAAATTTGGCAACACGCCTTTGGACTCATTCTGGTTAACAGCGGCAGACGAATACACAGTAATCTCAGACCATGCTGTCTCCATTTTGTTGCCATTTCCAATAAAAATACCTATAGCAAAGGTTTTGTTTGGTGTGGTTTTTTTTTTCCCCCAAGACAGACTCTCTCTCAAAAAAAAATAGAATATCTGAGATCCGTGGAGGCAGAGCTCCAAGTTACACTGTCAACATTTCCTGCCAGGATTATATGGAAAGATTCAGATAAAATATGCACAGGAGTACCATTCTCCCCCATCAAGATATTGGTGATTAACAAAATCCTTTTAGAGTGGGGACCACATCTTGATCAGCATCCGGTTCAGGGTCTATGGACCTACAAGTCCATATTAATGTGCCTGAGCTCAGAGCAGTCAGTCAAGCCTGTGCTGCTTGCCTCCCAACGATTCAAGGGATGATAGTAAGAATTATTTGTAAGAGACATGACTGTTCTAATGTAAATAGACAAGGAGGTGTTCCCTTCCAACCCAGTGCGAGGAGGCTGTTTGTTTCTGGAACTGGTGAATCTCTCATTGTGTCTGGTCATAGCACTATAGCTCCCAGGACTCCAAAATGCCCTGGCAAACTGCCTAACCAGGCAAGAAATCTTCCAAGAATGGTGTCAACAGTCAGACCTCTGCAACAAACAAGAACAAGAAATGTCCTGTCTTCTGCTCCAGGTGAAGCCCTAGTCCCAGGATCCCTATCAGATGTACTCCTCATCCCATGGTCTCCAGGCATGATTTACGCTCTCCCTCCCATCCCCCTAATCTTGAGAGTATTAAGGAAGGTCAGACAGGATTCTGCCACAGTCACCATATAACACCTGCTTTACCAAGTCAGTTTTGGTATACAGACCTCATGAAATTGTCCATTCATCCTCCAGAACACTTACCTCTTTGGTCAGACTTGCTCTCCCAGGATGATGGAAACATCCTTCATCCACACCTCACAGCCTGGATGTTGGTTGGAAGAAAGACTCTTGGACATTGAAAACATTTGAATTGGAAGTAGAAAAGATTCCAACTTATGCTGCCAAATGGAAGAGGTTCTCAGTGTGCACTAAGCATTGTCAATTATCTCCTATGATTACCAAATTCCCAGCTGTCTTAGATTACTTGCTAACACTCCAGAATTCTGGAGTATCTCTCAGTTCTGCTCAGATGCGCCTACCATCCCCACCAGTCAAGGGATGCACAGTCTTCTGCCACTGAACTACTAGATTCCTAAATGGTCTTTCACATGGCTATCCCCATTGAGGGAGTTGTCTCTCTCGGATCGTAACATGGTCCTAGTGAGCTTAACGGTTGAGCTATTATCAACTTGCTCTTCACTACATTTATACAGGAATCAGAATTTTTAGTAGCAATTATATCAGCCAGAAGAATTGAGTAAATTCAGGCTTCCTGTATGACTTTTCCCTGAGGATACAGTAACACTTAGGCCCCATCCCAAGCTTTTGCTGCGTGTAGTCACTGATTTTCCATTTGAAATGTACCACACTTTCCCAAACCACATATCAATGAGGAGAGGCTAGATTACCAATATATTAGATGTCCTCGGAATACTATTCTATTTACATACAACTAGACTATGTAGAGTCTGAAACTCTTTGTAGTGTATGCAGACAGATTGAAAGGGCAAGCTATTTCAACTCGGAGACTGTCAAAGTGGGTATCTAGGTGTTCTGGATTCCGTTGTGAGATCTAATTTAATGGACTACACCTGTGCAATATACAGTGTAGGAGGCTGGACAAAGCAACCTCAGTGGGAAACTGAGACTGAGTGGGTCCCGTACTGCACAATGGCATAAGGGAGTGCTCTGGTAAGGCTGTGTTTTAATATGGTTACTTACCTTACAGTAACTGTAGTTCTGCAACATGTGTTGTCAATGTATATTCCGTGACCTGCCTTCTTCCCCACTTCTATGGACTTTAACCCCTGCATTCGTGAAGGAACTGAGGGGAAGTCTGGCCTGATCTGCGCCTTATGCCCTTGGCACTGGGCACGGACATAGGTGCAGCCCCAACAGATGTCACTGGGCAGTCTTGAGTGCATGAGGCACGCTTACTGTAATGTAAGTAAATGTTTCTTTGCGGGGCAGGGCACGCGGAACAAGGAGGGTGAGCCTGAGCAGAGGATATCTGCATGAGGGTTTAGGATTCAAAAGGCAATAAAAACTGTAGTGATAGGGTCTCTGTTTGATCTGCTGGAGCATGACTTGTCCAGCTGAGAGGCAGGGGATTGACTAAATGAACAGACAGTTCCTTCTCTCCATAAATGTCCATTTTTCTAAGAACAGGTTGTGAGTATACGTGTGGTTTGACCTTTACAACACAAGTCATTCATAACATGAAAGGATGCAGAAGATAATTTAACAGTCCTAGAAATATTGCAAAAATGGTCTAATAAATTATCTATACATTGGGGGGAGGGGAGAAAAGCAGGGTGGGGGGTATGGGGAGGGACAGGATGCCCCAGTCCCAAAAGGAATGAAAACAATTGGGATATGTTTTTCTTCCTCAAAATAACAAAGCAACAAACAAAAATGCAAGTTATTTTATTTGACTGTGTGGGGCTCCCCAGGGGATGTTTTGTTCCGTTAATTGGCCGTGTTTCACTTCCTGGGGGATGTTGTTGTATTCTTCAGCATTTGGGCAACAGAAGTGGAAAAGCTGTTGTGTACTTATTTGTAGAGATACTCAAGAATGAGATCACAGCTTGACTTAGGAAGCACTAGGATGCAAATGGAGGATGTGGTTGGAGGATGTGCAGCTTAATGGTAGATGTACTGATTTCCGTTTCACATTTGTAAATCTTCATTACCACCATTTAACTCTGTGACATTACTCTGGCTTTCCATGAGTGTAATTGAGATAAAAGGACAAGCTTCAGCTTTCAGCCCTTGCCTACACCATTGTAAATCAGGAGTAACTCCAATGAAATTGGTAAACTTACACTTACTGTGTGAGAAACAACAGTTTGTTTTGTTTAACTATTTTATGTCCCTGAAGAAAGGGAAGAGAGAAGCTTTTGGTGTTGTCTGACTTATTCCTCTCCACCTTCTTTTACTTTCTGTGTTGTGGCTTTGTTTTGTTGGGTTTTTTAGAAGGTGGTGAAGTGCACTGAAGAGCTAAACACCCACTAGGGAACAGTGGGTTCATGAAAAGGGTTATATATGAGGCTTTTGCAGAAGAGCCTCAGTGTATATGAATAATGACCCAGTAAATTCACTTGGGTGGGGTAGTTAAACACTTCCCCGCTTCTTGTGTTTAAAAAGCAGAACAATTCTTCGAAGTGCAAGATTTTGATTGATTGATTGGATTGCAGTGGGAGTTGAAGGCTTTGTGCACAGCTCACTGGATTGGGCCCTTCATCTTCAGAGAGAGGCAAACCATGAAAATGTTTAACACAGAAGGTTAATGTTTCCCAGAGTCATTAAGAGCTGTGTTATGGGTATAATCGTGCAAACACTTGCTCATATGCGTAGAATCATAGAAGGAAAACTCAAAGGGTGGTCATCAACTTGAACATTATTTTCTATAATTGACTAGATAGGAGCAGTTCCAGGTACCACACCCTCTTCTGAAGCCCCCTGCCAGTTTTTGTCATTTTTCATGTCTTTTTTTTTTTAATGTGTTTTTTCTCCTGCTGTTGTGTGAAAGACCTGCCCAAACAGGGGAAACACACTAAACAGTAGAACTAACAATACACCCTGTGCTGTCAAACATGCAAAGTAACCTTGGGAGAAAAGAACATATTTCTCTTTTCTAGTCATCTGAGGTGTTACAAGTAGGTGAAAAACAGCATACAAATAAAACCATCAAATGTCTGTGTTCTAGTAGAGGGTGTTCCTGTAATTCATCCTGAAATGCTGGTGACTGAATGCACCAAATTATAATGTTGTCTTAAGCCCTGTGGGGACACTTTCCTTCCAGATAAACCTTTTTTTTTTTTTCTTGAATGTTTTTGGTTTTCCTTGTGCAGCAGCTTTGTAATCATCTCTTCGGGCCTGATCCAAAGCCAGTTGAAGTCATAAGGGATGTCTTTATATTAACTTCAATGAGCTTTGGATCAGACCATTGGGGAATCAAACGTGACTTTCTCCTTTTCTGTCCAGTTTTCCTTCTCCCTCCCTTTCCTCCCCAGTGGTTGCAAAACTGGCGACATGTAAGGAACATTCTCTTTGTAGTTTTTGTGCTCTTCATCCATCCCGGGGATTATTGTAGGCTATAAATCACAGTGATCATGGGTGCATGGTTTTTGTTTTGTTTTTTTTTTGTTTCAAGCTATTTAGCCACTGAATGCCAAGGTGCATATTTTCTGCCCTTGTGAAGCCACTGCCGCTTGTTTGTTCACACAATGCCTGTCTGCTGTAGCTTTCAAGGCATTTTGTAATCAGAAAAGTTCAAAACACTACTGAGGATGTTTAAAAATAAGAGTTCATCGTGAATTAGTGTTTTTGAGAACTTGACCCACCTTTCTTCTTTTTATAGAAGCACCTCTCAAGGCCAGGGCACTAGCGGCATTTTTCTTTGGCCATGCTGTTTTGCTGTGATGAATGTCGATTTACTGCACCACTATAAAGTAGGGCTTGCACTGGTGTGCCTTACCTCAAGTGGTTTCACTGAGATTACTTGCATAGTAAGAGACTACACTGTGTGTGTCGCAGGGGTCAGAATCCAGGTCCAGGATAACTAAGGATTAGTCATAAGTAGTGGTTGCAGACCTGTGTGTGTGTGTTAATTATTCCTGACTTTAACTTCAGGGTTGGATTCTGAATTGATTCTAATTCACACAAGTAGTCTATGATCAGATGCAGTGTGTTGCTGAAGCCAAACCTAGTACACACTTCTATAAATTGCAGCATTGCAAACTGCATTTTTGTAACAGTTGACTGACCCCTAGTGCTGATTGGAATTTCCTGTAATGCAAATTACAGTGAGTTGACTGATACAAATTGAAACTTTATACTAAACTGGGAGATGCATCAAATGTGGACGTGCAAAATACCATTTATAACCAACAGCAGCACTGAATGAATGCTGTTAGTGGTTATTTTAGCTGGTGATTCACATGTGTATTAAGCATTGGGGTTATTCCCTGATTTATTTTAGTGGGCTGGGTAATTTGATAATAGGCCTAAGGACAATCATACTGAGAGAAAGAGAGCTGCAAATAACTATGAGAAACTGAAAACCTGTTTGCAAATGAAACATTGTAAATTGAAAAATGAATTAACCCTATTATTTTTGCTAGAAATGAGACATTCAGAAAATCCTTTTTCCACTGATTTCAATAAATGTGATCTCCATTAAATAAAAATCATCAGCTGAAACAAACCAAAATTCTGTAAGACTTGGCAAATTAAGCATGGGCAGTTCTGCTTGAAAATTGGCATGGAAATTAAAAACTGATAGAGCTTGTCTAGAAATATATACATTGTGTATATAATATTTTAAATAAAGCTGGAAAAAGCCAAGATACTTTATTATTTTAATCCATGATAAAAAAATATTTAAAACTCACTAAAATTTTTATTAAAAATGGTAAAAAGCCATAAGAAATAGACTGAGTTGGTTTTTTTTTCTTTTATTGCTCAATACACATACATTCAACAATGTGCAATTCTGTTTGCACACGTTTTCTGAAAAACACAAGTTGGCAAATTTTGTCTAACACGTTCTGGGGGATAATGCCAGAAAAGTTGGCCACATTTTGCAACAAGCAAAACCGAGCCTGTGTTTTGTCCCTGCATATATTGACACTTTCTGCATCATAGTGGGGAGGGAGCTCCACTCTTGAGCTCAAAGATCACAGATTGCTACATTATATAATAGTTTTATCTGAAATCTGTGTGCGTGTTCACCACCTACAAAAGAATGTAGAAAGAAGAAACCTACCCAGGCATCAGTAGGAAACTATCGTTTTTAACATTCATCAGGAACAACTCAGAGCTCACATTTATGTTCAGTGCTAGGTACTCTGTTGGCGCTATATAAAAATGTTATCTGTATTAGAGAATACCAAATAAGCTATGCTAATTTTATGTTATGTAAAGGAGATCTCCAAAATCACTGTGCATTCCCTAAGGTGATTGCAAAGAGAGGGTTAAGAAAGCTAAAGACCCTGCCCTAAGTTTCCATGGGGGGGAAAACCCAATACTACTTGTATGGGCTAAATTTCACTAATAGTAACAGACTAGGAGGGACACAGAGAAAGAGAAGTGTATTCATACACGATGAGCGCTCCACGCGAGCTGATTTATCTAATTCTTCCATATAGGTCCAATTCTACTCTGCACAATGTAAAAATGGCATCTTTCTATGGAATAGATCTGCTCCATGTGTGTATTTTAGTGACATGTGTGCTTTTTTAATTCTGTTAGTTAGATTGTCTCTGCAGTGCTTAAGGGTCAGCTGCATTCTCCTCTTCCCTGTGAATCGTCAACAGATTTGATTACTGAATTCCAGGCACTGGTGTCTGTGCAAACCTTTTGAAGGCACTGACATGTCACTGAGGTCGTAGTTAGGCCTACTGAATCAGATGATGTTGCTCAAAAGGAAAGAACCTAGCTTGACTCTCCAATCACAGCCTGATTTTGCAGGGCTGGTATTTGGGGGGGCGGGGAGGGGGAATGCTACTTACAAACTGAAATGTAGATTGCTGAGATGCAATAAATGTGGAACCACACAATACCATTGTAATAGTATCTGTCCACAGTAGAGCCATGATTTAAGGCCAATATTATGAGCTTAAACTCCAGTTAAGTGGCATGAAGGTCTTGTGCAGGCCCTGGGCCATGGAGAGAATTTCACTCCATGCTGAAGCCATGGGTCATGTATTTGCCTTTGTGGGTGTCACTAATATGACACCTGCTCCATGCTTAAAACTACTGCTGAGGTACACCTACAGTTTGAGAAATAAAGCATACAAGAGTCAGGAGATACAAAAGTAAGGCTGAAAGTCTTTAATTCTGCTTCCCTTGTGTCACTTAAGAGCGGTCTCTCTTCAGATGATTATAAATGGAGCTGGTTGAGAATCTTCTGTCAGTGTCTCTGTTTGGGAATGTGGAATCAAAACATTTCCAAAATATTTTGATTTAAAACTTTCCACTTGGCAAAAGAATTAGTTTTCATCCTAAATTGAGACAAAAGATTCAAATACTACATTTTAAAATAATGGAATTTCCCACAGGATGGAAATTCCCTGGGGGTTTTTTTGTTTGTTTTTTGTTTTTTACCAGCTGTAATTAGAAATCATTTGTCTTTAGAAATGAGACCAACCCCAAATCTAGATATAACCATTTTAAACCCCTAGATCATCATCATTTTTAAACTGAGACATTTTGAATTGATTTTTATCTTTGTAGCAGGCCTTTCTTATCTCTATAACTGATTGATTTTAAAACCCCTGATCTGAACACCCACAGACTTCAAGAAAATTCTGATCTAAATCTGTTCAGATCCATTTCTAGTTCAGATCCATTTCTAGTTGTTGTTTGCATCTGTTCTGCCATAGATACAAATAACTAAACCCCTGCAGCAATCAAGAAAACAGGAAAAACAACTCACTAATGGCTTTTGTCTCCCTTAGGCAAGTGCCATGATTATAGAAGTCATTTTGATGCAATAAACAAATAGCTTTGGGGAAAAAATCCAAACCATTTAACTCTTTCTCCCTCCTCCCCTGACAACGCTCTCAGTAGTCAAGTGGTGACACTTTCTGATTTGGGGCTTGTGAACTAACTGGACAATGTTTGTCATTTAACAAACTGTCAAGACTAGGTAGGCAGCTGTAATTAGTGCTTTAATACCTGCTGTGACATAAGAAGTTTGCAAGGTAAAAGTGGAATCAATAGCACAAAATATGGTAGCAGAGTGGTGCATTCCTCCTCCTATTCAACTGCAGCATGTGCATGCAGCCCTTCTTAATGAGCTCAAGGCCCTGAATCCTTCTTTCGACCTCTATGTCAGCAGCTATCATGAATATTGCTGTTATTGGAGAATGGGCAATTAGAGAAGCGAAGAAGAGCCCTGGTGTTAGCATAGCTGTGACGGAAAGTGACTGTAGGGGTAACATTCATGGCATACCCTATTTATTCAGTAGATGGAATTAGCAATGGGAAGGAGGATTCAAATGTCATCATCTATCAAGATATTTATGGCCTTAGGCAATGTACATGCTTGAGCTAATTTTAGTTTGTGGTGGTGCTATGGTCCAGCTTATTTCTGTTTCACTCAATTATTGTTGCTGAAAATAAAAACAAAACCAACCCAGCCCTTTCCTCTAATACCCATATGGATAGGTGAGGCCCAAGTCTCTGTTCCCATATTTATTTAATTGCTCTTTTTTAATTTCCCATACCATTGGCATCAACTGCGGCAGCTCTCGCTCCTGCAGCCAGGGTCATGTTTTTTCCCTTCTATAGCTTTCCTGAGAGTTACTGCCGAAAGGTGTGGGATAATATAAGAGAGCTCATTCTGTATTTAGTTATAGTCCCTGACCACCTCAAAGCGGTGCAAGGACGGGGGAGGACCTTTGTCACAAAACGGGTATTTGTATTGCTGGATGGCCAAATCCTTAAGGACCCCTCTGACTTTGAGAGAGCATAAGACCAAGAAGATGGAATACCTATGCTCCATCCCCCTTAGGTGCTATTGACTCCAAACAGTTCTTGACCTGAGTAATTCCAGAACTACTTGATTTTGAGTAACTTTGGGTCACTGCTGCACATGAATGGTGAATTCTCTCCTTTCGTTTACTTCTGTCTCTTAGAGTTATGATGAAGTTGATCAGTTGGTGAACCCTTGATTTCTGACCTCTCTGGTGTGTGCTCTCTCTAGCCTTAAGGTACTGATGATTACACTTCTTCCTGTGGATTTTCAGGTGTCTATGCACCCAAACTATTCCCTCTGTCAGCATCACAGGGTCAATTTCACTGTTCATAAGCTCCATGCCCCTTGCAGCTGGGTTCCTTTTTATACTGCCCGTCAAGGTCAAGTTTCCTCTAGCATAGCTTCCTTCAGCAAATCCTCTTTCCCTCCAGTGCTGCCTCTTTTCACCTCCAGCCTCTTCAACCACCTTCCAGTTACCTCCTCTCTGGCAGCTTCCCAGCCCCCTCACTAGCTTGGGCTGCCCTGTGATGGGCTGTGTGAATTCCAGCACAGCATTTTATGCTGCTGCATCACTACCCCTCTTGCTTGAAACTGCAGCAGGTGCTCGTGCTAGGGCCAATATTGCTACATAATCTCCAGCCTCTGCAGGAGAGGCTCTAACAAAGGGAGGATCTGCTCCCATGTGTTGTTGATATTTAGCCAGGATGCTTGACAGTCTGACACTGACATTGCTATGGTGCTAAGAGCATACAGTTCTTACTCTATGACTCCATCTCTGAATGAGAAGCCTAAAATCTCTTCACCTTCCCTAAAGCCCCCAAGACTGCCAAGGATTTTGGTGTCTGAGCCTGGTTGCAGCACATGATACAACCTGTTGGCCTTAGGTATGGCAGGTGTGGCAATTGTTTTCAAACTCAGGAGTCCTTTGTTTATTGCCAGGAGGATCTTTCCCTTTTCTCTCAAGCACGGGATGTCCCATAACTAGATTTATAGTATTTAATGGTGGTAGCAGTTACAAAAGGGAAAACGTCATTCCTATAAACTGGTAATGGAGATGGCCAGTTGACTTTGGAGGTTTGTAGCTCTCCTCTACACTGTGCTACTGGCTACCTACTGTCTCTACAACTTTCCTCCCTGCTACACTATGCAGCAAACACTAAAAGCTGCTCTCTCCTCTCCTAATTCTCCTCTCTGTTACCTGGCAGCTCTGTGTTCTTGGGGAACCAGGGTGCAAAACCCCTACTCTCTCTCTGGCTCACCTGAATCCCCCTCAGCCTCTGCTTGAACCAGAAACAAAAGCAATGAAAAGGCAGTGAGACACACACCTAAAACCCTCCAAACAAGGGTGATAGGATTGAGACAACTCCTCATGCCTCATCTACATAGAACATGTAAAAAGGGGCATCTCAATTAGCACATTGAATAGAGAACTGGAGCCTCATTTACATCGAAGATGGAACAAGAATTAGCATGAAGAATGGAGAACCAAGCTCCAAAACAGGAACCGCACTGAACTCTGGGATTGGCAAGGCAGGGACGCACTGCATGATGGGAGATTTCTGCTCTTGATGTAGACACCTACACCCATCCAGTTCTGCAGTTATCAGACCACTCTAGTTATTGATTTGCAAAACACTGAATCTGCCTGGTTGCGTTGTGAGCTCCCTCAAGGAACACTGATCATAACTGGGAGTGATCAGCTCCTATTGTCCAGCATAGACAAAACCACTCTGGGGTACTTCATTGAGACTTTATTTACCCATAAACAAACCTGGTTCTACAAAAAACCCCTACCCAAATTCAAACTCTCTTCTTCTGATGCCTGGCCCCAAATGGTGCCTGCTTCCCCATTTCCTGACTCATCCTGTTGTGGGCTTTGACTGTATCTCAAGTGCTCCTGACCCTAAGCTGAACAGCCTGTCTCCTGGGAGCTTCTGAGCTGCAAGGAGTGGTGAGATTTCCCCCCCATCTTTCCCCAATTCATTCTCTCTCCCTCTCTCTAATCCAGGTATAACTTTCTACTTTTGTAATCAAACCTAGGCTCGCCTTCTCCAATACCCCTACTGTAATTTTGTTGTATTGTAAGTGTTAGATTGTTTTTCTCTCCTTGTATGGCATCACTATTAGTAGCATAAGTTTTATAACCTGGCAATAAACTATTATAATCAAGCTGGTTGCCAGTCTCTCTCTCTCTCTCTCTCTCTCTCTCTCTCTAAATGCATTTGCTCCTTTGTGTTCTTGGTTTCCCAACCTTGCTCTGCAGCAACGCTTGTTTTACCTCAGCCAAAGATCCCTGGAGTGCCCAAAATCCCATGGGGTTTGCTTATCAAGGGGGTTACTGCTAGAACAATTGTGTTGTGAAGAGGCATATAAAGGGAGCAGCTGAGAAGTGCTGCTCTGCCTAGCCTACAGAGTCCAGGGGCACATAAGGGTGACAGCTGAAAGTGCTGTTTGACCCAGCCTGCTCATAAGTGTGCTCCATTCTGGTGCAGTGCAAGGGGCACATGGGGTGACAGCTGACAGTGCTGTGTCACCCAGCCTGCTGAGTTCAGGGATGTATAAGGGTCAGCTGAGAGTGCTGATAGCCTGGTCTGCTCAGACGCACTCAGTTGATCTGGAATGGTTGTGTGTATCTGTGGGGGGGTTTATCTGAAGCTGAAAACCTTAGGTCCTGCAGGATAGCTCCATTGGGAGGGGGCTTATAGCCATATGAACACACCAGTAACACAAGCAGCACATTAATAGAATGAGACCCCACCTGGAATATTGTGTGCAGTTCTGGTGTCCCATGTTTAAGAAGGATGAATTCAAACTGGAACAGGTTCAGAGACGGGCTACTAGGATGATCCGAGGAATGGAAAATCTGCCTTATGAAAGGAGACTCAAAGAGCTTGGCTTGTTTAGCCTGGCCAAAAGAAGGCTCCGGGGGGATATGCTTGCTCTATATAAATATATCAGGGGGAGTAACGTTAGGGAGGGAGAGGAATTGTTTAAGTTTAGTACTAATATAGGCACGAGGACGAATGGGTACAAATTGGATATTAGGAAATTTAGACTAGAAATTAGACGAAGGTTTCTAACCATTAGGGGAGTGAAGTTCTGGAATAGCCTTCCGAGGGAAGTAGTGGGGGCAAATGACTTATCTGGCTTTAAGACTAAGCTTGATAAGTTTATGGAGGGGATGTTATGATGGGATAGTTTAATTTGAGCGATTGATTTTGGATTATCGGCAGATAAGTCTGCTCAATGGTCTGTGGGAATGCTGGATGGGATGGGAACTGAGTTACTGCAGAGAATTCCTTTTTGGGTGCTGGCTGGTGAGTCTTGCCCACATGCTCAGGGTTTAGCTGATTGCCATATTTGGGGTCGGGAAGGAATTTTCCTCCGGGGCGGATTGGCAGGGGCCACGGAGGTTTTTCGCCTTCCCCTGCAGCATGGGGCATGAGTCGCTTGCTGGTGGATTCCCTGCAGCTTGAGGTCTTCAAATCTCACTTTTGAGGATTTCAATAACTCAGTCATGGGTTCGGGGTTGTTATAAATGTGTATGGGTAGGGTTTTGTGGCCTGCCTTGTGCGGGAGGTCAGACTAGATGATCATATTGGTCCCTTCTGACCTATGAGTCTATGAGTCTATGAGTCTATGAGAATCACACCTCCCCTTCCAGGAAGGGAACCCTAATTAATAAGCATACCCCAAAGTGACGGGCAAATCTGGTAACATCACCCCTACCCACATTTCCCCCCCCACAACCTGAAGAGATCATAGTGGTGCTGCTGTTGAATGTCAGGAGTAAGCATATGCTATTCTTAGCTCTACCTGTTAAGGGGTGGCATACGTCCTGTAAGGGGACACTTTCTAATTTGAGAGACTAGATATCCCCAGCTACTAGTCTGATTCTTTAGGGTTTACTTAGCTCTTCCTGTACTGGACAGTCTTTGTATGAGTCTAGGGCTGGAAGTCTATCATTCTACAGCCATATGCTAATAATGAGCCCTCCATAAGCAATGCCTATCTCTGCTTTTACCCTGGTATCTAGACTGTTACTGCTTCAGGACACCCAAATAGTCAATGGTGGAGACGCTGTCCTACCATATAAATAAGTACAGCAGGGATGTGATTTTCTGGGCGCACACATTCTCCTGCACACAGGCAGTTATTTTAAACGTTTCTTCAGGCTTGCCCTGGTCTTGCATGGTTTTTTAAACAGGCAGAAAGATCTTGTGATAGAGAAGAGTCACTCATTGAATTGCCAAGGTCACACAGCATGTCCGTGACAGAACTAGGAATATACATATCCTTGACTAGGCAGGTTTCTTTACTGAGCTAGTAAAATTATGCTGGTTTGTTTACTTCTCATGGGATCACAGACCTTGAGGTTAGCTTGGAATTTTAGCTTTGTATTAAACTGAAAATCCAGGCTACTGGGGAACAATAAGTGCTCGTCTCTTAATTCTGCCAATGACTGTGACACCTTGGGCAAATCCCTCAGTGTGTCTGTTTCAGTTTACCACTCTGTAAAATGGAGATAATACTGGTACTTCCCTGCCTCAAAGGGTTACTGTGAGGCTTTTTTCTGAAGCGTCTTGTGATCCTTGGGTGAAAGTTGCCATGTAAATGCAAACTGATACTGGTGATCAGCCCGTTTTTACTGAAGAATGCACACTCTGAATGGTCAGACATGTTAAGTCTTGTCTTCTCTGAACATGAGGAAGAAATGTTTTTATTTTTGTTTTCAAATCTTGGTCTTTATGTTCATGCTTGTAATGGTTGGAGCAGGACAGAGAAGGAGGGTTGGCAAGTACAATGCTGACAGAGATTAACCAGACTGAAACTGATTGACTAGAACAGCTGTGGGGGATCCCAGAGCTTTCCAGTCTGCACACACAATACATAACACCTAGTCTAAGAACAAAAGCTGTGTCATGTCAAACCTGTCTCCAGCTGACAATAAATTATTGTCATGTTACGTTCCAGACCTAAACAGAATCCTTATTGTTCCCTTTCTCTTAGTCTTGACTATATTTTCTTCACCTTCCTATGTCTGCTTTCTTCCCTCTGCCTGAGTTTTCCTTCAGTGCCTTGCTAACAAAGAACAGCTTTGGTAATGAGCTAGCAGTACACTTCACTCATGTAACAACACGCACCTGTTTTTTGGCATACCAAGGTGCGGAAGCTGCTTGACGCAGCTTGGGGTTTTTTATTTCATTTGTTCTGTCCTCTAATTTCAGCAGTTTGGAAACATGTAATGCACGAAGTATTTTATTGCAACATCCACAGATAATACAAGTTTCCAGTTGGCTTAATTTCATCACTTGCACTCTCCATCACCCATTGTGGATCTTCATGGACAAGTCATTACGAATACAGGTCCAAACCCAGAAGTCCTTACTCAAGCAAAACCTCTGTTGATGTCAATGAAAGTATTGCCTGAGAAGCACTGTAAAATTTGGCCCAGTCTTTGCAAACTGTCAAGACTTACTCTTAATAGTCTATGAAATAATTCTGAAAAGACAAGAAGAAGTAAAATTTACTAGCAGCAAACCTTTTCCCCAAGGCTTGCAAGAATATGGGAAATATTAATGCTACAGTTGGAATTTTAGGAAGTAACAACTGAAAGATACGTACAGTCTGTTGGATCCCATTCAAGGATTGTAGCAAAAAATTGTCATTGTTCCAGAACTAAGTAAGGCAACAAAGAACACAGCTTGAATTTTAAGAGGATTTTTTGAAAGAAGTTGGCCTCTTCCGCTACAGTATGGAAACAGTACACCAGCCATGTCCACTGTCCTAGGTAAAATGGGTTTTCAGATCTGATCCACTAGTTCATTTAGAAACAAGTGAGCATCCAGTACACAATGCCAGCTAAGCTGGGTGTATTCATTTGTAGACATTCACTGTGGCCCTCATTCAGGAAAGCATTTGTAATCAAGAAGGGCATTTCAGCAAATACTTAAAAGGTAAGGATGTGCTCACATGCTTTCTTGAACGAGGGGCTATATTCCGAAATCGGGGGGGCAAAATGAAATTTTACTTTGATAGCACTAAACAAGTGACAGCTTTCATCTGCACAGACCAAGATAGAGCATGAAAACATTTAATGTCAACACATGGCCAGCCTCTTCCTTGCTGAAATGAACATATTTACAGTCTTTTGGGGACTGTTGTGAGGAAAGAAACAGAAAAGTGTCCATTTCTCTTTCAGACTAATGGGCTACGTGGATATCATCAGCAGTGTTACCATAGCCATGTCAGCCCCAGGCTATTAGAGACGAGGTGAGGGAGTTGGTACCTTTTACTGCACCAATTTCTGTTGGTGAAAGAAGCAAGTTTTCGAGCTACGTGGATATTGTCATTCTGCCTCCAAGACTCTGTAGCTTGGCGCTGATGTTCTCTCCAAGCATGTTCAGAGAAGTAAGAGTATGGGCCATCTTCCAGTGATGTGCTGGAGCAGGGTGCTTAGGATGCCTGTGTTAAAATTTTGGCAGAACATCACAGGCACCTTCTATGCTTTTGGCTTGGGAAAAGGCATTACTGTATTTCATGATTCACATTAGGTAGGAGAAAGGGGAAGGCTTCAAAACAAAGCCCAAAGTTCAACCTATGGAGGAAATCTTTTTGCCTTGTAAATTACTCTGATCCTGGAGCATGCAAATCACAGGCACGTGTAGGAAGACACAGCTAAACCATAAAAAAGTTGTGGGGTGGTGGGAAGGGAGTTTTCTGCAGAAGGCTGACAGGCACCAACTCTTCCATTAAAGATTTGTTCTTTGCCAAATAGGAGAATGTTTGCAACCTCACGTACACACATCCCTAATAAAGAGCAAAACTCCTGCTTCACTGAATTCACATGAATTTGAAAACAGAATGAACTCTTACTGAGAACCCTCTTCCAGTGCAAGCAGAATGTACTTGTCAGGATTGTGAACAATAATGAAAACTTTTAGCCACAAGTGAGAATCAATTATCATTAAAATGGCCTCTGGAGCGATACGATCTTGGCCTGGATAATCAAGGGAAACCAGGAGGTGGGCATGAAATTTACCTAAAGTGGTGGCTGAGTGCAGCTCGGTCTCCAGATTGTGACTAGATGGAGGGGAACATGAGTAGCAGCGCTGTTTGCCACCTTCATATTTAGGTGGCAGAAGTACTAACAATAAGTTCAATATTAAATTACTTATTAGGTATAGTAATGAACAAAAGATGTTGCACAGGAGTTCAGGATCTCCTAATCAATCTTCTGCCTTACTTTTAATTCCATATTTACCCGCCGTCTCCTGTCTTCCTTCTTCCCTCATATTTAATCTGATTTTCCCTCACAATCTTGTACCCCTGACATTTTTCCACTGCTCCCCCACAGAATCCCTCCTGCACCCTTCTATATTCCTATGTATCCATTTATACAGCCTCATGCCCCTCACATTGCCTTGTTCTGCCTTAAGACTCCTGTCTTCCCCCCATATGTCCTGCCTCAACTATGTTCTTCCCTTTCTCCTTGTATTAACCTGCTTTGCCACACTGTCCTTTCCGGTCTGCCCATATTCACCTGCTCCTTACAGTGGCCTTCCCAGCCAGCCACGTTGATCTGCCATCTTCCCTGAGGGCAGCTTAACTTCACTTCCATTAGGAACAATAGGAGATGATGGCTATCTTTGCTAAGGATAGCCCAAACTTCCATCCGTAAAGGCTGTAGCAAAATGACATTCATCTTAACTGAGGGCAGTTTGTGGCTTCATTCCCAGTGAGAACAATGAGTGTTGGTGGCCACCTTTGTAAAAAAGGTAAAACTTTGAGTTTGTGCTACCTCTGCTGGCACAAAGCAGTAGTTAACAAGGGAATAATTTTGACCAAAAGGTGGGAAGAAGGGGTGTAAGGAACTGGTTCCAATGGTGAGCTCCGTTCTCCATCTTCAGAAAGCCCCCAGTAGTACCATGTCCCGTATCTGCCATATAGGTGTGTATGCATGTATGTGCCTGCGTATATTGCTCTGTCTGCTTGCATCCTCCCCCCTGCACTGACTTCATACCCAATGCTCTGTTCTTTTCTTTGGGCCCTCTCTCCCAACCTATGGTATGTGTCTCCTTGTTTCCTAGCTGTACCTTCTGGCCCTACCAGGACAGGGAATTGGTGGGTGTCCTTCCCGCCTCCTTCAATGAGACATCAGCTGGTGGGAAAGGGACTCTTCCTTCTCCTTTCCTTTTTGCTGGCTGCACAAACAGGAACTGCACGCTTCTCTTTGGCTGCCTCCGTCACTGTCTTTCTTGCTGTTGAAGCTTTTACCACCCCCTTTCTGCTGTAATGTATAGAACGTGGGAGGAAGGAGAGAGGCAAGAGAAATCGGGATAGAGGTGTTCAGGGTGAAGGTGGAATTATCAATGAAGGCAATTTTTACATATACAGCATATTAAAGGGTAGTAATAACAAATGTGGATGCCTTAAACATCCCAGCACAGTTCAGATAGTTTATGCACAATATGTAATTAAAGGGACACCACTAACTGAAGAAACCAATCTGCATCTGAAAAACGTGTACCTTCTATGGTCACAAAGCAAAATCTAAGATGATTAAAACAGGAAAAGAAATGGGGGGGGTGTATTTTCCTCCATTATTACAGTGTGTTAAATAACTGCATTCGAGAGAACATTGTGTGGTCACTTTCCCCTTGTAGTCAGTTGCTTTTCCTTGCAGTTTGTGTGGGTCTTTCACAAAGCAATTCAAGGGGGAAGAGCAGGGAAGACTGGAAACAGCCAGGGAAACCTGATCACAACTTCAAGTGTCTGAGGAGGGATTCGGCAGACCAGCATCACCAAAATGACCTCTGTGCATTTATCCTAACCGTATCCCGCTGTCACCTACTTGAAGGCCCCTGTGGTGGGAAGAGAGGTGTCCGCCTCTTCAGCTCCCCCGTTGCCTCCCACAAACAACAGCCACCACCAAGGCTCCAGGCTCTTACCTGCATTGCCACTAACTACCACAGAGTCTTCCGCTGCCCAGTGACTGCCTGCAGCCCCAATTCAAGGGGCAGGGCAGTAGGGTTCCACTCACTGCCTCAGAGCCATGCTGCTGGATAGCTGAGAGTGCTGTCTTGCCTATGTCTGCCTGAGGGAGGGCGGCAGAGTAGGGCCCACAGCACAGTGCAGTGGGGAGCTATGAGCCTCGTTCAGGAGGCTCCAACCTCCTCAGACCCCAGGAGACATTTATCAGAGCCCAGCAGATACTCTGGGATGACAACGCATCATGGAGGAGGAGCTGAGCCCAACAGCACCTCTGCCCCACAGGCGTCTGAGCCTTGCTGTGTCGGAACACGTTAGAACACTCACCACAAGGAATTTGCCCCGTTGCTTCATGTTTCCTTTGCAGGAGAGATGGTCCTCTGCATTCTCTTCTTTTCCCTTCCCTTTAAAACAGCCCCATGTTGGGACATCCCATCCTTTTAGCCAAGCTGAGCTGGACTCTGCTCCTGGCGTGCTCAGCAGTGGTTGCTCAAGAGCAATGTGAAGCATTCCCTCCTGTCAGGCGCTGTGCGCGCAGCAGCCAGAGTGCTCCCGGGGTCAAGGAACTAGGTCTTAGGTTCGGAGAGAGATCCTCTGCATGGCAGCACACTGCGTCACGGCGGAGCCAGCCAGTCCAATTGTGCATTCCAGTATATAACAGCAGCCAGGTGTGTACAGCATTAGGGAGATTTTAATGACCTCCCCATTAGGCTTGCTGTGTATAGCATAAATAATTCCATAGTGTCAGCCCATGACATCTGTTTTATGAAGCCAAATCACACACATCTATATATTACTGCTAATACTGCTACAGTTAAGGATCTGTCAACATTTCCAGTTTTGGAGAAATGATTTGGCTCTTTTACTTCATGTCAGGGCTGAAATTTGGCATTAAAATCTCCAACCTAGATGCAAGATATTTGTTTTTACCATATATGATTTATATCCGTTTTGGCCAAGTAATTCTTGGGTTTGAGGAGGAGTTTTAGACTGCTTTAGAGCAACAGGCGAATTAATCTTTAAACACATAACTTTGCAAGTGAACCAAAAGGAGACTAATCCCTTTGCTAGCTGCAAAGTTGTTTGGTTTTTTTTTTTAACTCACCAGTTTTTAAAGTTTAAAAGTAGCCACTGCATGTGCAGAGCAAGACCCATCCGCTTTGCTCCATACTTGCATTCTATGACTAGTACAGAGAACAGTCAAACACGTTTCACTGAGTGCTAAGACTTGAATTCAAACAAACAGTGTTAAAGGAAACACAAGTGGAAGAATCACACAAATGTACAATATTCTTTCTATGCCAAAACTCATCAAAACTTTGATTATTAAAGTTAGTTAATGCTTCTTTGGCCAGTACTGTAGATTGATATGCTGTCGATACTGTCACATTCTCAAGTTTTACATATGGAAGTCCACAGTGGAGTTAGAAACACCAAGGATGAATTTGTCCCATATTGACTGAATTACACATTAATAATGCCCTAGGAAATAGTCTTCCTGCTACAAAAGTTTTGAAAACATGGTCATCCCTGTGGTGTGGGCCATTTATGTGTCAAACTCTGGAAAAGAGACATTTCAAATGTAAATACATGACTGTTGGTTCGTAACACTTTCAGCCGAACCCTTTTGACAATCAACAGCCTCTGAAAATGAGATACATGGGCCCTGACTATCTAGTGATTTAAGCACCATAAGTTGTATACTTCTGATCACAATTCAACTTTGAAAGTTGCAAAGACTGTGAATTCTGTTTGCAGCTAACCCTACTGAGGTTGGTAGGGGGTTCTGAACATGGGATTTAAGGACATAGAATCATAAACTCTTGTGAACCAGACACCTCTAGAAAAGGATGTGTAACATGCACTGAATGTTGGGTTACATATTCACTAAATTACATGTGATAATTCTGTTTGCAGTGTTCTTTCTCATATAGTGGGACCAACATGCCCACAAGGTGGGTGAAATAATTTTTTTTTTAATTGGAACAACTTCTGTTGGTGAAAGAGTCAAGCTGTCAAGTTCCACAGAGCTCCTCTTCAGGTCTGGGACAGGTACTCCATGCCACAGATAAATACAAGATGGAACAGATTGTTAAGCATAAGGAGTTAACACATGTTGCAAGAAATCATTCCAAATGAAGTGGGCAGTTAAACACCACTGCAGTCTTAGGACGAAGCAGAGTTAGGTCTAGTCTACACTATAGAGTTAGTCTGGCAGCTTATGTCAACCTGACTCTTTAAGCTTCTACATTGAATGTTGCTTCTGATGATGTAACATGCCCGCTACAGCAAATTAATAACTCCACCGCCGTGGATAAAAGCACAGGAAAAGAAGATGGACATGGAGCAGGAGAGGCTAGCACTTCTTAAGTGCATGCAGACATGCTGGACACTGTTCTTGACCTTCAGGTTCAACAGATCCCTGATGGCCTCCCTCTACAGCCCACAGAAAACTGCATTCCGGGACCTCCCCACACACACACACCCCACATTCCACGTGGCATCTGGGCCACTGCACTACCCCTACAACTCTGCCCCAGGGGAGAGCACAGACAATCACAGCTGCACATACACTGACCTTTGAGAGACATGGTTGGTGTGTGCTTGTGAAATGAAAATGACTGTTCTTTCCCCTTCAAAGGTTCTTTTCCCTGTATTTATAAAGTTTCATTCAGTTACAGATATCTGTCTGCATGGCTTTGGAATAGAAGTCTATTTATAGAACCTCAATTCATCTTTATTAGTTCACAACGTATGCTGGCTGGGTCTGATATCATTCACAGATAATAGCAATAGGTGCATTTGTGATGTTATAGAACTACACACACAGCACTCATTACAAGGTTCATACCAGGGTGAAAAAAAACCATGTCAGCCAGAGCATGCTACAGCAACACACATTACTGTGGCTCACTATTAAAATGGTCTTTCAAAGACTCAGTCAGCCATGTAGCTCCCCACTGAGCTCTTCTTTTAACCCTGATATCTGGCTGCTCAAAATCAGCAGCCAGCTATTCCACCTCCCCCTCCCAACCCCCCATGAAACTTCCACACCTTTGCTTCACAGATATTACGAAGCACACGGCAGGCAGCTGTAACCATTGGGATTTTTTTTCACTAATATCTAATCTTATGAGTAAACAGCACCAGCGGTCTTTCAAATGGCCAAAGGAACTTTCATCTGTCCTTTGCACCTTCTGAGATTGTAGCTGAAGTGCTCCATGCTGTTGAGGAGGCCAGTGCATGGCTTCATGAGCTATGGAACTATGGAGAAGGCTGAGGACCCAGCTTCACTGTTGGCATGTCAACATCCCCAGTGGTAATCCTCTGGTCTGGAGAGGCAGTCCCTGCTTGCAGCTTTCTGAACAGGCCTGTGCTCTTAAAGATGCATGTGTCATGCACCTTCCCCAACTAATCCATGTTGATGTTGGTAAAACGTCCCTGGTGATTCACCAGCACTTGCAATATCATGGAAAAATAGCCCTATCTGTTGATGTACTCTGAAGCAAGGTGGTTTGGTACCAAAATAGGGATATGAGTGCCGTCTATCGTCCCACAACAGTTCAGGAACCCACTGCTGCAAAACCATCCACTGTCTTGCATGTTGCCCAGAGTTCTTTGTAGCAGGAGGCAATTCATGGCCCTGCACACTTGCATCACAGCAAGCCCTGCGGTGGATTTCCCAACTCCAAACTGATTCCCGACTGACTGGCAGCAATCTGGTGTTGCCCACTTCCACACAGCAATCCTCACTCACTTCTTCACTGTCAGTGCAGCTCTCATTTTGGTGTCGCTGCATTGGAGGGCTGGGGCGAGCGCCGTACACACATCCAGGAGCATGGCCTTGTGCATCCAAAAGTTCTTTAGCCACTGCTCATCATCCCATATCTGCGTAATGATGCGATCTCACCAGTTAGCAGCTTGTTTCTCAGGCCCAGAACCAGTGGTCCCCCATCTGCAGATGCTTTGTGAATGCTAACAACAACATTGAATTGTTTCTTTCTGTGTCCCACAGCAAGCTAGCCTCCAAGGAATCATCATGGTCCCCAGGGCTCCCCTGGTGGCTCTGCAAGTTGTGAACTTAAGCTCCCAGTCTCGTCCTTTTGAAGGTGGTAGTCGGTTTCCTCTGAGAACAAGGACTGAGACGTGGAATGATTATTTTGTGGAAGTGTTCGCATGCTGGTGATAGGATGGCTTTTGTCTTTTATATTTTTCTGTGAGTTTGTTCGAGAGCGTAGTGATTGTCTAATGTCCACCCTGGTGGTTGTTGGGGCATTCGATGCCCTGAATGGTACACCACATGCTGTGATAGGCATGTGTCAGTCCTGTAGATCTTGAAAGGTGTATTGTGGGGGAATAAGGGCTATCATAGCAGTGGGGATATGGCTGCAAGTTTTGCATCTGTTGTTTTGGCAAGATCTGGTGCTGCTCTAAGTTGGTGTGTCCTGGTCTGTGGGCATTTTCTGATGATGAGCTTTGCTGTGACACTCTGATTACTTTCCCAGACCCGAAGAACAATGCCGTGGAGTTCAAAAGCTTATCCTCTCTCACCAATAGAAGTTTGTCCAATAAAAGGTATATTACCTCGCCCACCATGTCTCTCAGGTGATGATTCTTTTCGTTCTTGATTGACTGACCTAGGATGAATTTGACCCATTATCTTCCTTGGGAGGAAGACAGTATCCCGTCTTGAAGACATTATTTGAACAATTATTCCATTTTCTGGCAGTTGCCGTACTGTTCCTTGAGGCTAATTTAATCAAGATGAACTTCATTCTAAAACCATGATATCTTTTTTTCCAATTACTAATGAAACTATTCTGACAGTAGAACAGAGATTTTTATGCGATAGTTGGTCACTTAGCCTTAGTCATTAAGGACGGCAGAATTAATTCATTACTCTATTTGAGTAGTACCTTATTCTGTGAGTCAGCCCATTGAAATAGCATAGATAACATTCAGAAACTGCAACGCTATGTGACTATAGCACGAGGGATATCCCAGCATCAAAGGCATCCACCAACGATGCAGGGCTAGAGGAATGGGTCTAGGTTGCAGGGCAATATCCTGCAGCCTTGGGGTGTGCTGTGATATTTTCTGGAAGTGTTGGTATGTTAGGGAAGCAAAGTAGTGTGGTTAGAGCATCTTCTGCTCCAGTTAATCTGGATTATTGCAGTGGCCTGCAGAGGAGTCTTTAGGCTGCTCTAACTTATACTGGGGACTACGGTTGTCCCTAACCAGCCCCAGAATCCAGAAGGTTCAAAAGAGACATAAAGCTACCTTTCCCACTCCTTGATTCCTGTACTCAGCTCAACTCAGCTGTAATAGAGGATCAGGTTCAAAGTGAGTAACAGTGTTAGAATTGAGCACTAATTATTTATGAAGGAATTTCCTCAGTGGAATGCTGCCTAGTGGCCCAATCCTATATTCTTTGTACACCTAAAGTTCCTACTAACTTCAGTGGGCCCATTGGATGGGCAAGAAATGCAATATCAGGCTGTAAATTAGTTTAACAGCTAGCTAAAGACATCACATCTGTAAGTGGGATGCTCCCTAAGACCTAGTAATGCTGAAAGGCAACCTTTCAAGGACAGAGGCCTTTTACAGGCTGCCAATGCTCCATATGGACCATATTTTTACAGCTGATCTCTCAAATGATCAATACCAGAAAAATGAGGTTAATTAAATTCAGAGCCTGAATTAAATCAGTGTGAACAAGATTACTAACCTGTTTTGCATTGCATCAAGGGTAGCTAAAATTATTACATTGTACCTCATACAAGACAATGCCCCAGCAACAGATTATTTCCAGTCTGGTCCCACCAGTTCATTAGTTCGTCTCTGTAATTCTTTTTTGGTTTTCTGCTGTACTTTCCTTCTCAGCACTTTTCCTTTTCTAAAGCTCTCTGCCTGGTTTCAGAGGTCAGGTGTTCCTTTCAGGGCCTGGATTTAATGACGAAGGGTAAATGTGTAGCCCTCACGCAAGGCTGGATCTTGCAAGATGTTTAGTAACTTCCACTCCATCGAAGGTAATTAACATTTTGCACGACTGAGCCCACAGGCAAAACTTCAGTTAATTACAACTGGGAGTTTTGTCTGTGAAAAGATTGTAGAACATAAAGGAAATGAAGGGCTAGATTCACAAAATGTGGCGGGAGATGGTGGTGCCAACATTTATAACTTTTAGCCTAGTGTTTAGGGTGCTGTATGGGAGTTCAAGTGATGCTTGATGTGAAGAAGGGATTTGAACTTTGCAGGGAGAGCCCTAACCTCTGGGCTGTTCGAGGGTGAGGGGGAAATTATCTGTCTCTCAATATCTTCTGTTGAAACTCCACTGGGTATAAATAATACTCATTAGAGGAGCAACTGAATGTGGTCTCTCGTTTCACAAGAGGAGAGTGCCCTAACCACAAGGGAAGAGAATCATCCTCCCTTTCACCCAGCGATTATTGAAGTATTTTATACGACTGGAGAGAGATCCACACCGTAATATTCAGTAGCCCAGTGATAAGGGCACTCTCCTACAGCGTGGCAGGCCCAGGGTCCTCTCCCGTCTCCACATCAGGCAGAGGGGGGAATTGGCTCCCACGTCCCAGCTGAGCAGCATAACCAATGGACTAAAAGTTATCAGATAAATGCCAGCACCACCTTCAGTGGTGCCTAAGTGTGTCCCTCCCCCACCCCAAAAAAGTGTGACCAAAACTGCATTTTTTTCAGTGAATAACTCACCCAGCTCTAGTTAAGTCCCCTTTCTGTTGATGGAGCTGCACAGACATCTGGGATCTGACCTGTAATCTCTTCTTCAGCTCAAGAATCAGCTTTTCCTTTCTCTCTGAACATCTTTTAGCTGCCTGTTTAAAAGCTTTATGTAACTTTCTGAAATAACAATTAAACGTACAGACAGTAACAAACCAGATAAACAAAAAAAGGAGCTAGGTTGCACATAAAAAGCTGGAATACAACCACAGGATACTGAAAAGTTGTGAATCATTTCTATAGAGTACAGAGACTACCTAGTATCTAGGTTGTTTTAGTCATCCTGCCTTTTTTCTGCTGACTTTCTTTTTTCCCATATCCTTCACCAACCATCTAATTATCCTGTAATCACTTAGGGCCTGAGCGATCCTTTAAGTCAGTGAAAATGTTGTCATTGTCTTTAGTGAGCACCCGAGTCGACCCATTAGGATGTTGAACTGAGAGTGCCATGTTCTAAAATCACACCACTTCTTGGTCAGAATGCAGTTTATCTCATTGACTGAAAGGGCTTCAAACAGAGAAATGGATTAGACTGTAAAATGTGAAGAGCTTTCATAAGTGACTACCAGAAAATTTTAACAGTCTTCTTTCATTCTAGACATGTATCCTGAAATGACTTTTTCTTCCCTCTCCCTCCTTATTTTACAACATAATCATCCCAGGGAAGAGATGAAAGGGATCTTTCTGTGCTTTAAAATTTCCTCGATGTCATCACACATTGTTCTATTTTCTCATCCGGATATTACGGAGCAATTGTATTTTAGGGTTGTCTCTTTAAAAAACAACAATGAAGACCAAGCCATAGAGGACATTTCCTGGCAGCATATCATTGTTTTGCCTTGGGGCCCATAATTCCTTTTACCTTTCTCTGCATTGAGTTCAGAGCCATGCTACCCACAAATGGATTTAAAGATAATCATTCCAAGCATGATGCTATCAGTTTCCTTAACCGGCTTGGAGAGCGATTTTGTATCTTAGTCTTCTTATTAGAACCATGTTTTCCAGACAATAGCATGATTTTGGAACAAAGTGCAACAGACAGGATGGACTGTTTCTGTTTCCTGTCATTTTTAATATTTAGATTTTGTTTTTCAGAAGAGCTGAGATAAGCCATTTAGCTGCATTGAAGTGGTAACTGAATCTTTTATTATCTCGAAGCTGGAGCTCATGAAAAGCAATTAACACTGCACCTCACAAAGGGGTGAACACATCACCCTCAACTTAAAGACCTTTTTCATTCTTAAGTCATACCCTTCCATCTGTGTCAGTCTGGCAGAGGTGTGTATTCCAAGGTGAGTTCACTTTAACCATTCAGAAAAGCCTGACAGTGATCTGACTTGGATGGTGCTGCCTTGAGTACGGGCATTGAATATGAATGGCAAGGAAGCAATGTGGTCAATCTCTATCTTGCCGTCACTTTCCCCAGGTGCCATGATTTTTCAAGCCAAGAGATCTCAGGGAGTGGCTTGAATTCTTTGCCTGGGAAAAATTCTCTAAGATCCCAGGAGTGTTAGGTGTCTAGCTATTTCATGTATAATCTGTTTTCTGCTAGCATTACTATTCTATTCATTGGCATAGTTTTGGAGTAATGTAATTATCAGAAAGAAGAAACTTGCTCTAGTGGCTAAAGCATGATCCTGATAGTTGAGGGTTCCAAGTTCTGTCACCTACTTTACCACTGAATGAATGATGTTAGGCAAGTCATTTAACCTCTTTGCCTCAGTTTCCTGCTCTGTTAAACAGCAATAATACTTTCTATCTCATAAGAAAGTCATGGAACTTTATTAACTCATGTGGATGAAGAACTTGGAAATATCTTCAGGAAAAGTGCCATAGCATCTTTTTGTTTCTTTTAAATTAATGCCATAATTCATTTCTGCTGCACTGTTTCAAGAGAGTTTACTATTCACACACTCCTTGTAGGCACATTACTAACACAGGCCCACCATGGGCATATCCGTATTAGCAGAGCCAAACAAGATGATGTTTGTTTGAACTGGCTCCCCAATTTCTAAGATATTACCTTTTTAAGATTAAGACAAACGAGGATTTGCACAATGGTGGTATAAATTGGGGTATCAATTATGTATTTCAGACTGTATCAAATAGCATGTTCCTTTGCCACTGGGATGGGTATATGCTAAAATCCTTGACAGACAGATCATAAGGGCAAACACACAGTGTGCGACCAGGCATCTGGGAAAGAATTCTGGCAGCGTATTAAGATAAGACACAGCCACGTTGAGCCAAGCTGGGAAGCCACATCACAGCTCTGCTGGCACAATTCTTATCCTAAGAGTAGACAGGGTCTTACTGGCAGGAAATGCCTTCCCCATTCAGTCAACATTAATTAGCAAATATGGTTTTTCAGGCAGTTCACTCATAGAACAGAGGGCCTAGGAACTTGGTTAATTGAGATACTAGGAGGGAGGGAGGATATATGGGCTCACAGGGGCTTTATCCAAAGTCCTTCGAAGTCAAATAAGACCTCCATTCCCTTCAGTGGGTTTTGGATCAGGCTATAGGATAGTTGCCCGCATCACCTGACTCTTCATTAGGTATAATTGGAAATATTTTGGCATGGGAGTGATTCAAGATGGGGTTTTGTGTACCAGCTGAATGGGAGAGAGGCATTCCCCCCTCAGTGCCACGCTTGTGTCATGCACTTATTGTGAAAGGTTATTTAGAAAGAAACACGTTGCATGTGAAACTTTTCAACATCACAAACAAATTCTTCAATGTAAAATGTTTGAGGAAAATCATGCTGCAACTGCCTAGTGCTGAAATGCATGGAATGAGATTAGATAAACCTTTTCTTAATTAAAAAATGAAACTGGATTCTGAACTTTATCTAAGGGTCACTTTGGGATGATTTCTAGACAGAAAAAATCTTGGCTTTCTGGCAGGACAGCTGTGAAGGGAGTGTTCTGTTCATTAGAATACAATTTGTCCAAGAAGTACATTCCAAATCCTAATCAATTTAGATGAAAACTTACTGGACAAGGTTCAAGCAGGCCAGTTATGGAGTTTAGAAAGCCAAACCCACATGTCTCAGTGGGCAAGAGGGAAGATAATCTTAGCTTACATTGGAATGTTAAAATTTTTACAGTTAAGACATTGTGACATAGGCATGATTTTTTAAAACAAAAACATGTGAAGAATCAGAAGGTTTAAAGTAATGGAGGGAATGTCCCTTTAAGAATCACTCATGAGTGGACTACAGCCAGTTACGAACCTGGAGTGAGGACTATATTAAGATTCTTATGAAATGATAATTTTCAGCAAGACTATTTAAAGGGGTGGGTGTGTGCGTGTACATCCCTTATAATATGAGATCCTTGGAATTATAATCTGGTGCAGCTAGACGTTTGTCAGTAGGTTACTCTATAGTTCCTCATTGTATGATGAGCTGTAACACACTGAGCTAATAGAAGAGTTCAATAATTTGGAGAAACTTTGCACAACGTGCCCCTGGGAGGTTGATGGCACATCTAGTTCACTGTACAGCCATATAAATTTTCTCACTGTACCATTGCGCAGCCACAGTGGGCACAGGAAACCTTTAGATTCCACATCCCCTGCCTCCTTTAAATAGTACATTCCAGGGTGTTAAATGGCAACTGACCCGGGTTTGGCGATTTCTTGAACTTAGAAAGATGCCAATTATCAGCACTGTAGTTGAAGGCTGAGAGGGCAGTTACATTATAAACCCCTCTATCCAGGATGTACAGCCCCACACATCCCAGATTCCTACTGGAATGAAACTTGATAAGCACAAGGAGGAGCACTTTTCAATGGAAACATTTCAACTTACAAAGTTTTAGCGAGACTAACCCCCTCCCGTACCCCAATCCAGTGCACATTTAACCATCTCACACCCATCTCTCAGTCTGCACTCGCTTTACCCTCCTGTATCCATGATGAGTTCTCTCTGCAGCAGTCAAAACTCTTAAATTATATCAGCTAACAAGCCTTTTTTCCAGTTTCTAATAGTTCTCAACTGGATTATACAGTTGTCCCACTATTTGGAAAAATCCTGCTCTTTACAGACTGAAATCTGTCTTCTCTAATTGGTGCAGGGGTTGCCAGGTGTTTGATTTTGGGATCTGGTAACCCTAAATGGCACCCGAACCAAAAGTCCAGTTACCATGGGATGGGGGCAGCAAGACGATCCAGTGAGTGCCTGAGGGGAGGGAGGAAGAGAAGGAGGAGGAGAGGAGCAAGTGGTGAGGTGGGACCTCAAGAAAAGAGGTGGAGAAGAGGGCAGGGCCTTGCGGTGAAGAGACAGAGCAGGGGTGGGACCTTGGGGAAAGAGGCAGGGTGTCGGTGGTCTAGTTACCAGCATTTAGAAAGGTGGCAACCCTAATGCCAAAATATGCCCTCCATCTCCCAAACGGTTATTTACAAGCCCTCTCTCATCTAGTGATTTGAAGTTCTGACTTGATGTCTTCCTTTTTCTGTTCCTGAGCTCCGTAACCTTGGGTCAGATCACTTAAATTTCCTCTGTTTCAGTTTCCTTCTCTATGAAATGGACATCGCAATATGTGAAAGAAAAGGTGGGTGAGGTAATATCTTTTACTGGACTAACTTCTGTTGGTGCAAGAGATAAGCTTTTGAGCTTACACAGAGCTCTTCTTCAGGCTACAACAGAGGTTCTCAAACAGGGAGTCATGACCCCTTAGGGGGTCGTGAGCTGTCAGCCCCCACATATGCCAGTAAGGGTAGTGTGGCATGAGGGGGGCATCATTTTGGGGGGCATCATAACCTGAAATATTTTCAAAGGGGGTCCCAGCAAGAACCCCTGGGTTACAACAACGTTGCATGTATATAAAAATATGTATCCATATAACTAATATAATATAATATAATATAATAACTAATTATTAGGCCTGACTCTGCCTTCAGTTATATACCTGAGCAACTCTTTTAATTTAAATGGAGTTATATAGATGTGGAGGGAGGCAGAATTTGGGTTTGCAAGCACTTTGAGATGCTAGGCTTTGGCAAATCCATCATTATTATAAATACCAACAGGAGCCTAGGAAAATATATAGTAATTCTTTTACCCCTCAAAGGCTATTCTTGTTTTGCTCATAATTTCCCTGGCTCTTTTTTCTTGTTTGTTTCAAACCTTCTCTCTTCACCCCCACTTCCACTTGAAACTACTTTGAGGGTCGTCTAAGAACATCCACTCTTCCCGGAACCTAATCAGAATTTCCAATCCACTAAGCTAACGGCATTTTTTGCATATCTTAAAATAATGACTAAATATTTTGCTAAACATACTCCAACAGCTTTTAAATAAATCCTTATCTGATAGAAAGTCTTTAAAATAGAGTTTTTAAAGATTAAACTCTATAAAGATAAAGAGAGGCTATTCCAGAGACAGTATGGTAGCATGTCACCCATCAAAAGCAGCCTACATTTCATTGCAACTGCCTGCAAAATTTCACTTCCTGAAAGCACTCAAGACTAAAAACACCTGTGAAAATTCTAGCCGTCTTCCCCCCAGCCTATTTAGTAGGACCTAGTACAAAGTGTCCTATCAAAAGGCAGATTTTTCACCAAGCGAATGAATCAGCTTTTATGTGGCTGGCAGCTCATTGAGATGAACTCATTAAAGCTGTGTACAACAAACTGCAGCGAAGAGACACAATATTTCAATATTTTAAAGCCAGAGAATAGACAGGCCTCCTATGGAAAAGTGAGTCATATTCTCTGTAGTACATTCTGTTCATTCTGTTATAATAAATACAAGTGTTTGTTTGCTGATCCCATTAGGATCTAACTATAAACTCCAGTAACAGAAAAAGTCCCACTGTTAAGACTTGTGCTTTTTTGGCGTTATGTTTTTAATAGTACCAGTCATTTCAGAATGCCATTCCAGAAGGCAATCTTTTTGTTTCTTTTCAAATCTATTTCAAATTTTCATTACACACGTCAAAGCTATGATCCTAATATTGTCCTTGCTTGTCAAATGTTCCTCAAAGAAACTGCAGGGGCTGTTATCCATATTCCTTTATATCAGGGTTTAAATAGTTGGGGAGGGAACGGGGAAGTAAAATTCTCATAACATTTTTCCCATTACTTCGTATCATCGTGTTAATCTCTGTGCTACTAGTCTGAGTTGGTTTTACAAGACTAGGACGCCAGAAGGAGAACAAATCCTTTATTTTTCTGACTTCAAAATCGTCCTTTTACCTGTTCTGTTCATGACTCTGAGTTCCACAGAAAGTCAAATAACCATGCAAACAAACGTACCCATTGTTGGAAGGTAGCAGCTGTCAATCGGATGGTGATGCTAGGGCTGCGTTCTTTATCTGTATTATTGTAGTAGGGAGAAGCCCAAGTCATGGGCTAGGACCCCATTGTGCTAGGTGCTATACAAATGCAGAACAAAACGACTATTCCTGCCCGCAAAGAGTTTACAATCTAAGTATAAGAAAAGAGCTAACAGATGGTACAGACAGACGGGCGTACAAGAAAACAATGAGTCAGCATTGGTCAGCGTGATAAACTATGGTCTCACACTCCAGTGGCATAATCATTGTCAATTTTGTTTTTGTAGGCATAGTGGAAACGATGCTTTAAGAAGGGTTTGGAAGGAGGCTAATGAGGTAGCTTTGCAGATGTTCATAGGCGCTCCTCCCAAAAATGAGGTGTGGCATGGGAGAAAGCGCTAAGGAGAAAATATTTAGTACCCAGCCTGGAGTTGGGCACTAAAAAGAAGGTTTATCATCCTCAGGTTTATCATCTTGGGTCTGAAAGGCAGGAATGTTTGTGCTTGTTGGTCATAATGGCACTATATAATTTCATGCCTGTCACTTTATTGTAACTTCTTCCCCTTTTGACCAATATTGTTGTAAAAAAGACATGCTTCTGACAGAAAGACACACTAACTGTACAGTTGTTGGATGTTTGCATGTGTAATGCAAATAGTGTGCCAGTAGGAAGATAGTTACTGGGGTGTCAGCTTGTCTTTTCAGAGTGAACCAAATTTTGAGCACATAAAATAATAAACCTCTTTTCTGTTGAAGTTACGATGGCTGTAAAGTCATTTAAGTTCCACAATTTACAATGGAGCACATACCTTCGAGGTAGTTACATGGATACAAAGCACTCCTACATGTCAGCGCTTCAGAGTGACTGATTGGTACTGTTCAAAGTATCTAGATACTAAGTAACTTCCTCTTGATAAGCCCTGTATTAGGGATCTTCAGTAATCAAGGAAGGCCTGGATTGGACTCCTTTGGCAGCCATTCCTTGCTCAGCCACCAAGAAACTTAAGGTGATTCTTCTGCACTGTTCTTAATCCTAGCTGGTCGGAGGAGAAACAGATCAGGTCCAGGAATTCTACACCAGGTCTCTCTCATCCCAGAAGGCCCAGGGATTCACCAGTGCTGCTTTAATTCTCCTTTGTCAGCCATGTCCTAGTACAGTGGTCCTTTTCAGTGTACCGTGTTTCCAATCACCCAGTTACAGGAACTCCCCAGAAACATTCTTATTTGAGGTGATCAGTAACATACATAAATCTTATAGGTGGGGAGGGTTGGTTAAATTAGCTTGTTAGTCTTTGTATGCATTAACTCCTCACCCAGGGACGCAGGGAGGGAGTCCAAAGACACAGCATATTGGAATGAACAAGCAACACAATGAAATGCAGAAGTGGAAAAACTATGTTAAAACTTATTGCTGATGTAGAAAGTCTGAGTTATTGCCCAGGGAGAGTCACCTGTTTTCTCTGGTGGATGTGTTCTTCTCAGTAAAGCACATGGAACTTATATTTACCTTTGAATTATTTTTATTTAAGATGGTAGAATACAGTAAATGGGACATGCTGTCTAGAGCAGTGTGAAGTACTGTAACATCCCTGAAGGTGGGAATCCCACCTTCCAAGATGGAGGATGACCTTTGGTCTCTGTAGCCCACCCCACAAGTTTTCATAATAGTGACAGCTGCTTCACATAGCGGGAAGATGATCAGAAAGTCCCAATTTCCAGAAAAACACTAATTGCTCTCCAGGGAAACTAAGAAACTGCTCTTGGATGAGATCATAGAATCATAGGACTGAAATGGTCCTTGAGAGGTCATCTAGTCTAGTCCCTTGCACTCATGGCATGACCAAGTATTATCTAGACCATCCCTGACAGGTGTTTTTCTAATCTGCTCTTAAAAATCTCCAGTGATGGCAATTCTACAACCTCCCTAGGCAATTTATTCTAGCGCTTAACTACCCTCACAGTTAGGAAGTTTTTCCTAATGTCCAACCTAAACCACCTTTAGCTGCAATTTAAACTCATTCCTTCTTGTCCTATCCTCAGAGATTAACAAGAACAATTTACCTCCCTCCTCCTTGTAACAACCTTTTATGTACTTGAAAACAGTTACCATGTTGCCCTTCAGTCTTTTCTTCTCCAGACAAAACAAGTTATTTCAGTCTTTTCTCATAAGTTGTTTTCTAGCCCTTTAATCATTTTTGTTGCTTTTCTCTGGACTTTCTCCAATTTGTCCACATCTTTCCTGAAATGTGGCGCCCAGAACTGGACACAATGCACCAGTTGAATCCTAATCAGTGTAGAAGAATTACTTCTTGTGTTGCTTACAACACTCCTGCTAATACATCCCAGATGGTTGAGCTTGTGCTTAACCCATGTTACTGTCAATTGGCAGACCTAGATTCTGGCCCTGTGACCACAAACCCGATTTTCCTGAACGTGTGTGTTCTGATGCAATTCCATGTGCAAATGGGGTAATTGCACATTTAACTGTCCAGATGGACATGCAAGTGATACATAGTTAATTTGCCAGAATAACTATATATGTACATTTTAAGAATAGGCCTTTATTCTCTTTCAGCCTCAGTTTCCTTTCCTGTAAAATAGGACCTACCTGTCTTGGAGGTTGCAAAGCTAAATTATTAATGTATATAAAGTACTTGGAGACTTATAATGCTTCAAAGACCATGTCCTTAGGCATGCAAACAGGTATGTAGTTTAAGAATGGGGAGCTGTTTCCTGTACTTCCTATGGCAAAATACGATTGTACTAAATACTTGGGCTAACAACTGCATTGGTTACGCTCAAGGACTCCTGTTCCATCCACAGGCCTGGTCTTTGCATTCCTGAATGAATCTAACCCACTGTCAGCACCAGACTCCCTCTTGTCATTTGCTGTTGGAGCTGGGATGCAGTGTGTTGTGTATCTTGTGAAAGAGGTATCAAGAGCAGGGGCCAATTGGACCCATGCTCCACCACCAAGTCCCAGAAGGCATTACGCCTGCCTCAGGCACAGTGCCACAGGGAGTGGCTGCTGTTGCTCAGTGTCTCTAGGCCAATCCCTCCCCACTACAGGCACTGGTTTAAATTACAATCTTTCTTGAAGCTTGTGACCGTAGCGTGTGTCAAAGCATGTCTGCCTGTGAGAGTTACAGGAATACACAGTGAGTAGGGGTAAGGAATCCGACAATCTGCACATTCCCCTGCATGTTGGTAACTTGCTCTGGTGTTTCACTGTCTACTCCTTAGAGACTATGATGCAGACGTTCAAGTTTATACTGGCTGCCCCAAACCATGAAGGTCAAGCAAATTGAAATACTTTTCAAATTAATTACATGCAGTGTTGATCAGTGTCCATTTGAGATCCTTAGTGTCTCTGCTGCAAAAGTCTGAGCCACATCCCAGTCACCCCCTCAAGCCAGGAGAAGAGTGATGCCATTTTAATAAGTGCATGTGCTACTTACGCTTTTTTTTTTCCCTTTTTTTAATAAAAAGCTTTTTCAGGGAAGTGTGATTTTAACTAGAATGATCTCAGAGCTTCACTGGGCCTGTCCTTTACAAATGTTAATCCTTAACCATTACCCTTACAAGTTCCAACAGGATAGTAAACTGCAATGAAAAGGGATATGTTTAATTTAAGCAATGAGATTACCATGCTGTGAATAAAGCCACTTTTATTAATAATTACCTCTGTGCCATGACTTAAATTTAAACAGATGGGAATTTTACAACCTCTGCTCTTCATTAATTTTCTTGGACCCTTTGGAGTAAAGCCCTCAATTCCTGTGATGTAATGGTATAAAAAGTTGGCTCCCTGCTTAGCTTCCACCCACAAGTTCTAAATTTGGAGCATGGCAAATTTTTGCAGATTCCAGAGACAGGCTATGCTCGAGACGTGCTGCTTCCTTGAGTCCCGTTCGATTGCACCGAACAACAAAATTGTATGCTTTTTTTAATAACTGGGATAATAGATATGACTCAGATGCACATGTTGTCTATGTAAGCATTTGGGTTGGCTATCACTTTATGGCACTGGGAAGAAGCCAAGCCAAATAAAAATTGTTTTGAGTAAATATTACATTTCTAGAGCATGAATAAGTTTTCTCTACAGCCAGCGTGTCGCTAATGGGAATAAGAAAGAAGTTGGGTGGGGAAAAGCAGTAACTAAATCATCGCACTAAATGTAGACAGTCAGCACTGAGATATGTTGTTTCGACTCGTCGGGGGTGTAATATCACAGCTAATTCTTAACAGGTCTCAGCAAGGCCACAAATGATGGAAATAAAAATAGCAAGTATAGGTCAAGTAGCTTGGCCTCCCTCATACACTTTGCTTCCTTGAATGGAAACTCAGCTAGTAACATGTGAAGGAGACCAATTAAGACCCTCCAAACATACAAAGACTATACATGTGCTTAATATATGAAGCACGCAAATGGCCCCATTAAGATCAGTGGTATTACCCATATGCTTAATAATAAGCATATGCATGTTTTCAGGATCTGGGCCTAAAGGAATTCTCTTTAAGGATGGGATTTTCAATAATGCCAATGTGACACATGAACACAAGTGCCATTGAAAGTCAATGTAGATGAAATAAGGGACAGTAGTCAGAAATCATGGGTTTCACTACAATTCTCCCATTGGCTTGCTGTGTGACCTAACTTGTCCATTTCTGCATCTTTAAGGTGGGTGTAACAACAATTTTCGCTGTTTGACAGAGGTGTGAGGGTACTTACTTAACATTTCACCATTTAAGAGCCTCGAATGGAAGGTGTTATGTTCACTTAGTACCACCATCACCATTTTGTGTTTGTATATCAGAAGTGGGATCTGCAAAAATAGGTAAGATGAGTCAGTTGTTATACGTGATAATGAAATAAGCTTATTTAAAAAAATAATTTGCTATCCCAAAAGGTAAAATCCATTTACAAATTATGGGATGTAATATTAGATTATTAAACCAAAATACATTTTCTGTGTCCCAGACCAAAATGTATTTCTGAAAACACCAAAGGCATCTCATGTTGCAAGTTTTTTTACCTGTTCAAATTGAATGAAAACTTTTTGGGGTGCAAGAATGTTCTTTTTATAGACTTCTTCAGGGCAATGTAGGAAAAAGTCTGAGTTGCATTTTAAAAGAAGCCTTTGGCCAGGAAAGTGCAGCTCCCTAGGGAGAGATCTGAGTCACTTGGAGCAAGACAGATGTATGCTTGAGAGTCTATGAAATTATCATTCAGAAGGTTGGAACATGTTAGTAAGGTGCGGTCAAAAGAATTCCATGTTCTAGTGGTTCAAGCATCTTTATCAGATCAATTTAAGGAACTTCTTAACACTGCAGGCTGGAATTTAATTTACAGATGAAATTGCTCCAATTCTGTGAGCTCTACTGCTGTCAGTAAACACCTATTTCCAGGGCCTCTTGCTGAGACAAGGGAGCCTATTTACCATGCTACTAAAGCAGCTTTGACTCTGTTTGCAGAATCTGGGCGATAAGTATTGTCCACGTGTGCGAAGCTGCCGATGGTCATTTTCTGCCAGTACAGCAAAACAAGAAACTTATCATGAAGAGATGACTCTCCCCTTTTGTAACGTGTTTTACGGTTTAGTGGAACTTCTGCAATACAAGAAACTGTTTAAATATTAACACGTCTAAAATGGTAGAACAGGTGGTAAACCCTATGACCTAGCTACTAAAGGAAAAACCAGTGAAAAGTAACACTGCAAGGAACAAGAGAACTAATGTGCCAGACATTAAACCAGTTTTCCAAACTGGGCACATTTGGAGGCTCACATTTGCACTTCTGTGCCTAACATAGATAGTTGGGCGTCTAACTGTGGATTTGAATGCTCAGTGGCAGAACTGGTTGCCCTGACTTAGCAGCCAACCTTGAAAACTGAGTCCAGAGAACTCACCTCTATAGTCTGTACTACTTTAGCCATTCTCTCACTCACCACTTCTGATCTCTGATCTGGCCAAGGGGGACTCAGCGTCAGCTCAAGAGGGTGAGGTGTGCATAAGTGACTTTAGGCTATCTTTTGCAACCCCCTGCTCCTGGGGACCGTCTGAGGACTTAGACCATGCCGTGTTATTTAGAGCAGACTGCTGTAATTTCAGATGGCTGCCAAACAGATCTCGGAGATTTTCTGGCAGCCGTGAATCTGCTGGGTGTAAAATGAGCACTGACTAATCCCTGTAGTGGGGGCTGGTGTGGGTGATGGGGATATAGGAGCATTTAGGGCACCCAAGGATTTCTCTAGACAGGGGAACCTTTCAGCAGCCAGACCAATCAATTACAAGGCTGGTCTGTATACCACAGTGCTAAGGTAGCTGCTGATAGCACTCTTCTTCCAAGGCTCTCAAAATACTTAAACGTTAACTAAGTCTCACAATTCCCCTGTGAGATTGGTAAGAATCTTCATCCCCATTTCACTGACAGACAAACTGAGACATGGAGAAGTTAAGTGACTTTACCAAGGTGACAGAATGATTCTGTGTCTGCACTACTAATATATGGCCAGAACCCTTTGGAACAGTGATTCTCAATGCACGACCCAATCAGCACACCGCTGCAGCCCATGTAACATTCCTAGGGCCATACGGGGTGTGTGTGTGTGTGTGTGTGGCCTGTGTAACACCGCCCACAATGGTAAATAGGTTGAGAACCTCTGCCCTGGAATTATACAGCTGTTCAACAAATAGGTTTGATTTCAAAACCTGTCATCTATCTCAGCGATGATAGGATTTCATGAATGTAACAGCTCAAACCCACTGATCTAGGACAGCAGTTCAAACCCAAACAAAAAAGAGAAGAAAGTGGCAAATGTGAAAGCCAGTATGTCGGGTCTCTCTTAAACTATACTAATGGATTCACATTTCTGCACAGGAGTAAACGCTCTGCAGACATCACAGTGGCTTTGACTTTTGATAACTCTGCTTCTTTGGATGCTGGACTAAAATTAAGCGTGAAGCTTGGTGTGCCAACAAGGGGATGCTGGGGAGAGATCTCCCGCTCTGCTGCTCAGGATTTCATAAAGTGAACAGAAACATGAGCTAAATTCATGTACTGCACGATTATCCTCAGTCACTTCTGAAAATGGGATAAGGCATTTTAAAAATGTTACCCTGTAAGGATATTATAACATTAAAAGTTTGGTGGACCTTAGCAGCCATGTGTAGGTTGAGGGTAGTATTACAGTCACCTGGACAGACCATAGTAATTTATAAATGTTACCTGCAGACACAGCTAACCATAGTGGTATTTGACAGCTGAGAAGCCTAGTTTTCAGATACTGATGGGCCAGCTGTTTTTAATATTTAAAACCCATCCACAATATTCATTAGTCTATATTTTCCATGGGGGATTTTTGAATGTTTGAGTGTCCAAATAGTTGTACATAAAAACTCGTGCTCTTGGGATATTAAGCTTTTAGCTTTAACACAAAAGAGTGAATTTTCCCTAGATTTCATTTCAAAGTGTTCATTAATTTTCCTTTCAAAACCTGAACTACAGATCTGCTGAGGAAAAGTCCACAAAACCCACACTTCACTTTGAAATCTGTTTTCAAAGCATTGCTGAGTTGGGGTTTGTCCCACAGTGCCAGTCTGCCATCTAGAGTACATTAATAGCAAAGCATTGTTTAAATCTTGGTAAGGTAAGTTTCACTTAAACCACTTTTTTTTTTTTTACTAGGGCACTTCCATGACACCAGGTAGTGGTTCAGGGCTGATGGGGAAGAAGATGATAATGGGCAGGAAGAAAACAGACAACTTGTAGGAGAGTAGTCACATTGTGGTTTATATGGGATGACCCATCAAAAATGAGCATACATACTCCCCTATAAGTTGAGTGGACGTGCACCTTATGAGGCCAGTGGAAGAGGATGCCGCTATGAATGGGGATGCTAGCGCTTTAAAGCCAGATTTTTTTGGCACTGTGATACTATTGCCCACATGCAGAGTACCATTTCTGTCTGTCTATCTGAATACTTACATGGCCTCAATCATTATAGCATTTATTTGGTTGTGTTTTTAATACCTTCCTTTAAGTGGGAGTACACCACTAGCATGTGTTTTTGCGAGAGTCTGATCTGGATCAAGTCAACGGATAACACGAAGTTACTCAAGTGGCAAATCATGAGATCGGGACACGTCTCCTATCCAGCTGTCATCAAGAAAGGAAAGACAGGCACCTGCACATCACCACATTCACCATCACAGTGCTAAACATAGACCATCGCAAATAGTTCTCATTTGAAGGAAGACTCCTTTCATTATTCTTGATTCCCCTTTCCCAAGAGCTCATATTAGAATAGCTTCCAGGTGAGCATTATAGATACTACGGACAGAAAGAACAAGTGTAGTCCTCTAATCTGACCTCCTGTATAACACAAACCCATAGACCTTCCCCAAAATAATTTCTGGAGCATCACATCTAGAGAAACATCCAAACTCGATTTTTAAAATTGTCAGTGATGGCGAATCCACCACAGCTCTTGGTAAATTGTCCACTGGTTAATTGCACTCACCATTAAAAATTTACCTTATTTCCAGTCTCAATTTGTGTAACTTCAACTTCCAACCATTAGATGGTGCTATGCCTTTCTCTGCTAGACTGAAGAGCCCATTATTACCTAATTGTTCCCCATTTATGAACTTCTAGACTAATCGAGTCACCCCTTAACCTTCTCTTTGTTAAACTCAGAGCTCAATCTGTCAGGCAGGCTCTAATCCTTAAATCATTCTCATGGCTCTTTTCTGAACTCTCTTCAATTTCTCAGCATCTTTCTTGAATTTCGAGTGCCAGAAGAGGACACAGTATTCCAGCAGTGGTCACATCAGTGCCAGTGTTTGGGTGGGGGGTTAACTTGATATTCATTACTGATGTGGCTTGATTCATTCACGGTTACACTTTCAATGCTTTCCAGCCCATTACTCTTTGGAGTCCTGGCTGGCAAATCACCTTTTTGATGATGTATGCACACCTGTTTCTGTGTTCCATGACCATGACCTGAGACCAACACTGGAAGCACCTTCATCTGAAATATTCCAGGGAACACGTGCTCCATTTTGCTCAGTACAGGAAGGTTTCCCACTGTGAGCAGCAGACAGACAGACACATTCTGAGGCTCACCATGGCAGTGGCCACCTGGATCAATAGTGACATCACACGTAAAGGTTGCAGCGCAAGATCCTAGGGGTGGATGACGGGGGAGGACAGATGAGCTTGTGCCTATAGTAATGACAGTCAGGCTTGTAGCTTGTGTCTACAGTAATGACAGTTGGGAGATTTTGCAGTCGCGGCTGTGCCACGGACTCACCATGAGACCAGAGGCAAATGACTTATCCGCTGTGTCCTTTGGTTTCCCCATTTGCAAAATGGGACTAACACCACCTACCTATCTCCCAGGGATGTTTAGAAGTCTAGCTCATTCATATTCGTAAAACACTTTGAGATCATCAGGTTGCTATGGATGTGGTAAGTGTTATTACCTTACTTGTTTAACAGTATGACAGCCTTTCTTCAGTTTCTGTGCTGAAAGCAGGCAAGGGAAGATCTCTTGCTCCCGGCTCCAAGCCTGCTCTGTGCTGCACTGGGAAGACTCCCTGTGGGCCACTCTGCTGGTGTAGACTGCCTGAGCACACCATACACCAGTGATGGTCCCTCCCACTCCTGACATGATTCTATGACAGAGCCTCAGGGGGTATTTAGCACAGAGCTACTATATTGGCTTTGTGCTGAAGGGGAATCCCTGAGTTAGGAGGACTCTATAGTGGTCGCTTTCATCCCTTTTACCCCACAGAAGCAATGTAAAAGGACAGCAGCATGGGCAGAGTCCAGTGTTTACTCTGTATGTTTCATGATTACACATGAAGTTCTCCCCGACTGTTCTTTCAGCTGCGTAGAGATGCACGAGAGAGAGCTTTGTGGTTGCGCGTCTGAGAGTGTTATCTACTGAGTCATCCTAATGGCTTGGGGGAGAAGTAAGAACATGACTTGAAAACATGTTTTTATTAGACTCCTCCTAAGAAACATGCCAAAGGTGTTAGCTCTGCTGCCCTTTTACCCAGATCAGCTCTGTACCCTGCAGCTAGAGTGTGGGTGTCAATCCCACCAGCTCCTAAATGCACTCCATAATTAACTGCTGCTGAGGATCACTGCTCTGGAAGACTTTGCTGCTGTTTGTGTTTGTGTTTGACTGGAGAATGGCATTTTTTACATAGGGAAGCTACTAATCACCGAAGGCTAGACATAGCCCAGCATGTAGTGGAAGAGAGAGCTAAAGTAGTCTGCTATGCTAGAGCCATCTTTAAAATAAAATAAAACAGGAAACATAGAGACCTCCTTCTAGTCTCAGTTAAGGAGATTTACAGGCTCTCTCCTGGGGCCCATTTGGTAAGCATGCCTCCCTGTGTTTTAATCCTGCTGGGAAACAAACAAGCTTTGATTTATGGGCCCCAACCAATACAGAACACAACTGCCCTGCAGACGTTTTTGGGAGACTGCTCAGCTTTCAAGGAAAAAGAAACACATTCATCATCAGTCTGTGCTCAGGCAAACCGACTCTTTTCCTACCCTCCTGCTATTCTCCACTTGGGAGTAGAGATGCACACAGCAAAGCCTGTGCATTCCAGAGTGTGTGACAAGTCTCAGGGAAAGGTTATGGTCCTTTCTCTAGTTCAAGTGTCTGCTTCCATTGGCTTGTATATTGAAAAAGATATTTCTGGAACAGACAGGGAATTTCATTAACTGAAGACTCCATTTGACAGGTTTTAGTCCAAACGCTTCTTAACCTGAATATTCTGCTTGGCTCCTTTTAGGGTAGGGCGAGAATTTTCAAAAGCACTAAAGAGACTTGTGAGCATAAACCCTATCTTCAAAAGTGACGTAAGCTCTTGGGGATGAGATTCACAAATGTTTTGGGGCACCTAATTCTCATCAATGTCAATGGGAGTTAAGCACCTAAATACCGTTGGGAATCCTCCCCTTAGGAGCCTAAATTCCACTGACTTTTAGTGCCATTTAGGCTCCCTAATGCCAGGTTTTTAAAGATACTTAGGCGCCTAGTAGGATTTTCAAGAGCACTTGCATTCCTAATTCCTAGTGCGTAGGTGTTTTGCAGATCCTGTAGGAGCCTATTGACATCTTTATGAATACCTTTAAAAATCTGGCCCTTACTGTCTAAACTACTTTTAAATAGGAGATTAAGCAGTTGAAAGTTTTGCCCTACGTGATATAAAAGTGTCTGTCTATACTTGAATTTTAATTATGTTTGAACAATGCTAATTAATACATTTGACTAACGTGATTTATAATGTCTAATATAGACAGGACATAAATGTATGTTACTAGTCATGTAAGTCATGATTAAGAATAACTAGCAAAAACCGTATCCTATTTACATTAGAGCTTATCATAGCGTGTTGAAAGAGTACTACAAGTTCAAGCATTGATCCACCTTAATGGAGTCTATTTTATGAGCACATCTACTTTGCATGCGCACAAGAAGCAAATGTGGAAACGATATGTGCCGACTGGTATTTGAATGCTTGGTTAGGTCCTGATCCTGGCAGAGTCGCACGTGTATTAAACTTTATGCACTGGGAGTAGACTTTATTTGAGGACTTCAGTAACTTAGTCAGAGGTTAGGGGTCTATTACAGAAGTGGGTGGATGAGATTCTGTGGCCTGAGTTGTGCAGGTCAGACTAGATGATCATAAAGGTCTCCCCTTACCTTAAAGTCTATGACTCATTGCCATCCATCGGACTATACAAAGTGCATAAAGTTGAGTGTTTGTGAAAGTCTTTGTAAGATCACAGCCTTATCTGTTTTGCACAGACAAAATATATGCACCTTTAGTAAATAGTGGGCATATTGAAAAAGGCACGCTCTGTTTTTGTCTCACAACTAAAACTTTGATTTAATGGCTAGTAAAAGTTGAGCGAGTTGAACGAATAAATATTTTCAGTTTGATGGCAATTCAGGGGGTGGGAAGGGGACATGCTTTTGGGTTGAACCAAAAATTAAACTTTTTCAAAATTTTCAGCAAATCAAAATATATATATATATTTCATTCAAATTCAAGTTTGTTTATTTCATTCCACCTGAAACAAATGTTTCATTTTGATTTGGAGCATTTTTAATGTTTATAATGGAAAAATAAATAAAAAAGGAAAACTTGAAACAAAAAGTCATTTTGAATTGAAACATTGCATTTAAAAATGTGCAAACAAAGTGTTTTGAGCTTGTGGAATTCAGTGAAATTGATGCTATTTCACAAAACGTTTGTGTCTTTCAGTCTTCATTTTTTGCCAAAAAAAGTTGTTGGTCAAAAAATGTTGCCCATCCCTAATTGAGAGAAGTTTTACTTTTGTTGTGTCACTGAAACTCTTGATTTTTTTTTTTTTTTTTTTAATGCTTTCCCTGCAGTATCTGAATTTTTGGAAATCATTTCTGCCTTTTTATCAACATGCTGCTGTGGCTGTCATGGGACTTCCTTTTTACCAGCTGCCATTAACATAAATCCTTTTTCATTACCTCTGTAGAGCAGGCCAAGTCCTTGTATCTATTTCCAGAGACAATATTGGAGAAAGGAGGTCGTGGTTTAAAAAGGCCTGCTGGAAGAACATGTAGAAGTGAAGAACTATCCCATTGAATCCCACTTTCTGTTGTCTTTAGAAAGCGGTGTTAGTAGCCTTTTGATTTTTGTACCAAACCATAGTCTTCCAAGTTTAATTTTCTTTTGGAGATGGGAGGTATCGGCTGGGTTCCACCTCATTCTTCCTCCCCCAACCTCACATTCTATGTTTGTAGCAACACCCACCCTGCTCATTTTAAATTAGTCTGATGTAATAAGAATTACTCCACACTGACTTGATATTCCTTCCATGCACGGCGAGATGTAGTCCCTCCACCTCAGCAGTTGTGTTATCTGTGTCATTTCTTTTCATCTCCTCACAAAATAGCTAAAGTTCACAGCCACCTACAGCTAAAAACTTCAACTGCAAACTACCCACATCCAAAAGGTTAAAATTCTTTCTTCCTGCCATTGAAGGAAGAGTGGCAAATAGGGGCTGAGCGTTGAAACCAAGAGGTGTGGGAGGCTGCTGTTATGGAGAGAAGAGCCACTTGCACAATTAGGTTCTGGCCGCAGGTCTGGATTTGCTCACATCATGGAGGTTAGTTCTGGGCCCTCCTAATTAAAATGATACAGTTAAGATATCATGCACAATCTCAAAAATTATTTAACCCACAATCAATAGATTATCGCTATTACCTTCAACCCTGGTCCCAATTTGTACCTTCTTGTCTAGCAAAGACAAACCATGCTTAGTGTCTTTTTGGAAACTGTGCTAAAAGCCTGCTCTGATGTGCTGTATGAGATTTGCCCTCGGCTACAGCTGTGGTTGAACGGTGTCCAGCTGCACCCATTGCTGACACCATTCTAACTCACCACTAGATGGCAGCCTAAGGCCAAACATGGCCTGTGCCCAAGAGAATGGAAATCGCACTCCACCTTTAACATTGTCATCCTGCTACCATGCCACAGATCTCAGGGGAAGGAGATCATGATATAAAGTCTGAATTGATGGGAGAAAGTAGTTTTGCTGCTGTGGATTTTTGATTCAAGGCTGCAACAGTCTGTCGCAAATAATAAACAAACGGGCTATTTAGGAAACAGAGACTCGTCTGTGTATGTAAAATTGGCAGAATCCTGAGTTAAAATCTATTCACAAGTGGCAGGTCGAAATGATGTGCATGGCTGAAGTATTAAAGGTCAATTCTCCTTTGAGTGATTGCTCATATGCATTCCACTTAGGTGTGTGCGCGCCCTCCTGCACGGCCTCCAGAGAACTTTTCCCTAGCAGCCCCCTGTAGGGGCTGGCCTCGGCGCCCCTGGAGTGCCACCCTCATGCGGCGGCGTATAGGGCGCTGCCGGCCCCTCCCCTCCTTAGTCCCTTCTTTCCGCCCGTGACGGCCAGTTGAGAACAGCTCTTGCTCTTTGCAAGTTTTTCTTCCCTACGTAAGTAGTTAGTTAGCAGTTTGCCCTGAACTAAGTTAGTTTCCAGTTAGTTTAGGTACCTCTAGTTAGTGTAGGAAAGGGCCATGCCGGGCTCGTCGGGGTTTAAACCCTGTGCTGCCTGCGGGAAGGCCTTTCCCGTCAGTGACCCCCACGACCGCTGTCTTAAGTGTCTGGGGGAGCAGCACTGAAAAGACCGGTGCTGCATCTGTAAGGCCTTTAAGCCACGCACCCAAACGGAAAGGGAGATACAGCTTAAGGCCATCCTTATGGAGTCCGCCTTGCATCCGATGTCCGAGCCGACGCGGACTCCCTCTGCACCAAGCGTTTCCTCGGTTCAGAGTGCTCTGCTGGCAGCACAGGCGTCTCGGCACCGAACGTCCCTGGTGCCGAAGAAGAAGTAGTGCCGTTCGCGCTTGGAACGCTCCCCCGCACCGCAGGAGCAGCCAGGGTCAAGCCCGGAGGTGCTTCGGCTCTCCAATGTGCTGCCTGCTCCGGCACCAACACCGGCACTGACTATCAGGGAACCTCCCCCGACTCCTGGGAGTGGGGGATCCCCTGTCCAGGACCCTTCTATGCTGGAGGCGTTCGAAGCGGCTCGAGCCTTGCTGGCCCTGCCCACGCCTCCGGCCCTCTCTCGGCTGAGAGAGTCAGGGCCTGTGTCCCGGGGCAAGCCCACAATGGGTGTCCCCGAAGGGTGGGCGTGCCCAGCACTGGAGGATCAGCCGCCCACCACTCGACGCTGGAGAGTCGAGCTCGACAGCTCCTCTCCTTCTTTGTCATCGGACGAGGCGCCACGGCACTGCTCAAGGTCTTCCAGGTGGCACCGCTCATCGTCAGCGTCCAGTTCCAGCTCGGCACCGAGACGGCGCTCTCAGCACCGCTCACCAGTCTCTGGGAAGAAGCGTCGCAAGTCGTCCCTCTCTCGGCACCAGTCGTCTTCCTTGTCAGCGTTGCCCCACCGTCGGCACTGCAGACAACATCGCTCATTGGGATCATCCGTCAGCGGGTCCCGGAGCGGCTCTTCCCGGCGTCGCCACCGGCACCGATCTCCTGGCTCGGGATCCCGGACCCGGCGCCAGGAGGAGGTACAGGCACCAGCACTGGCACCAACACCGGCACCGGCGCCAGCACCGCCACTGGCACTGGCACCGCCAACTGGTTGTCCCCAACCCCCTTGGCAGTGGCCATTTTGGGGTCCGTGGGCGGCCCAGATGGGGCAGGGAACAATGTCGGCCCCTGCCTCTGTTACCCAGATAGCCCCTCAACAGGCACCTTTGGTGCAGGAGGGAGACCACTCCTCAGAGGAGGAGGACCCCGGGGAGGGCCCCTCTACTGGACCCCGCCACCTGTCCTCTTCTTCGTCGCCGGACGAGGCGGCCGTCAGGGACCAGGGGGCCCCTCTTATCGATTTCAGAGCTCACCAGGAGGTCCTGAAACGGTGGCCTCGAACCTTGGCCTGGAGGTCAAGGTTCTGGAGGAAGAGGTGGACCCCTTCTTCGGGTGTGTGGGGACACAAGGACCGTCCAGAGTAGCCCTCCCCGTTCACGAGAGGGTCCTGCGCCTGGCTAAGGCCATCTGGCAGACCCCTTTCTTGGTTGCCCCTACGTCTAAGGGCGCCGAGAAGAAGTACTACGTGCCAGCCAAAGGGCACGAGTACTTGTACACGCACCCTGCCCCTGGTACTCTGGTTGTGGACGCTGCCAACCAGAGAGAGGCAAGGAGCTCAGAGCGCCTTCCCTAAGAACAAGGAGGGTAGGAGACTAGACCTCTTCGGCAGAAAGGTCTACTGCACGGGGGCGCTCCAAATCAGGATGGTGAGCCACCAGGCCTCTTGGGCAGGTACAATTTGCAGTACAAACCGCTGCGAAGGTTTGCAGAGTCCCTGCCCCAGGACCAGGCCACAGACTTTGCCACGGTCCTGGAAGAAGGAGTGACTGTAGCCAGCGCAGCCCTTCAGACTGCCTCTGACGCTGTGGACACGGCCAGTAGGGTGATGGCCTCCGCCATTGCCATGCGGCGAGCAGCGTGGCTACAGTCCACAGACTTATCCCAGGAGGTGCAGCACTCCATCCAGGACTTACCGTTTGATGGAGCCGCCCTCTTCTCGGAGAGGACGGATGACAAGCTGCACGCCCTGAAGGACTCAAGGGCAACGCTTGGCTCCTTGGGTCTGTATACCCCTCAGGCAACGAGGTTACAGACTCGCCAGCAGCCGCAGCACCCACCACCGCCTAGGCCTTTCCCCCCGCAAGGGGTAGGGATAGGAGTAGGGGTTCTGGACGGCGTGACCGCCCCGCGTCATCCACGTCTTCCCAGAAAGGACCCTCCCAGGGCTCCAAAGGGAAGCGTAACTTTTGATGGTGCGTCTGAGGGTGGCACCGTCTCCTGTTCCCTGGATTCCCCCCCGCCTTTTCAGGACAGGCTAAGGCCCTACCTTGGCCTGTGGCAGGACATCACCTCGGACCGCTGGATCCTCGACACCATGCGCCGGGGTTACGCACTACAGCTTGTGGCTTCCCCCACTCACTCACCTCCCCCCCGTCCCTCTTCAGGGACCCCTCTCATGAGCTATTACTCCTTCAGGAGGTTCGCTCCCTCCTGCTCAAGGGACCCATAGAAGCGGTTCCGCCGCTTGAGGTGGGGAAGGGGTTCTACTCGAGGTACTTCCTCGTTCTCAAAGCCAAGGGAGGCCTCAGGCCTATACTGGACCTGCGCAGGTTAAACAGGTTCATAAGGAAACTGAAGTTTCGCATGGTGTCCTTAGCGGCCATTATTTCCATGCTGAATCCAGGGGATTGGTTTGCCGCCCTCGACCTGAAGGATGCGTACTTCCACGTTTCCATCCTTCCCGCCCACAGGCGCTATCTAAGGTTTATGGTAGCTGGTGCCCACTACCAATTTACGGCCTTGCCCTTTGGCCTATCTTCCTCCCCCAGTGTTCATCAAGTGTATGGCGGTAGTGGCGGCCTTTCTGAGGTGCAGGGGGGTCCAGATATTCCCCTACCTGGACAACTGGTTGATAAGGGGCAAGACCAAGTTGCAGGTGCGCGAGGTGGTCTCTTTCGTCCAGGCCACTTGCCATACTCTGGGGCTGCTCATCAACGAGCAGAAGTCGACGCTGTCACCAGTACAGCGCATAAAGTTCATAGGGGCATCCCTAGACTTGGTGCGGGCCAGAGCCTCCCTCCCACGCTCAAGGTTCGAGGCCATGGCAGTGATCATATCACAACTTCAGAGGTACCCCACGATGACAGCCAGGCAGTGCCTTCAGCTGTTGGGCCACATGGCCTCGTGCACCTATGCGGTGAGGTTGGCCCACCTCAGGCTCAGGCCCCTCCAAGGTTGGTTGGTCACGGTGTATGTGCCCAGCAGGCACTCTCTGGACAGAGTGGTTATGGTGCCCCCCGCGGTGCTGGGGTCACTGAGTTGGTGGTTGGACCCCGGGACAGTGTTGCAAGGGGTCCCGTTCAGGGCCGTGACCCCCTTGGTCACCCTGATCACGGACGCTTCAGACCTCGGGTGGGGGGGCTCACGTCAGCGGTGGCCTGAGCACCCAGGGACGCTGGTCTCAGGAGGAGTCTGCCCTCCACATCAATGTGAAAGAACTGAGGGCAGTCAGACTGGCATGCAGAGTGTTCCGCCATGGTTTATTGGGGAAGATGGTACAGGTGCTGACGGACAATACTACAGCGATGTTCTACATCAACAAGCGGGGGGACGCGCTCCTCGGCTCTGTGCCAGGAGGCGCTTTGACTTTGGGACTTTGCAGTGAGGTACGATTTCGGTTTAACCGCCTCTCACCTTCCGGGGGTCAGGAACGATGAGGCGGACCGCCTCAGCAGGTCATTTCTACCCCAACACGACTGGTCATTGCATCCAGAGGTAGCGGCCAGGATTTTTCGCGAGTGGGGTGTTCCCCGACTGGACCTGTTCGTGTCGTCCTGGAACAGGAAGTGCCCGAGGTTTTGCTCGCTCCGGGGTCGCGAGCCAGGTCCCTTTCCGACGCGTTCTTCATCGAATAGATGGGGACCCTCATGTACGCGTTCCCCCCCTTCCCACTCTTGCCCAGGGTCCTCTTGAAGGTCAAGAGGGACAGAGCGGACGTCATGCTGATTGCCCCAGCGTGGCCGAGGCAGTACTGGTTCAGCCTGCTGCAGGACCTCTCTGTCGCCCTGCTGATCGAGCTCCCAAGGAGACCGGACCTGCTCTCCCAGGACCACGGTCGCCTGCTGCACCCCAACCTGGACTCCCTGCACCTGACGGCCTGGAGGCTTTCTGGCTGATGGAGGAGGAGAGAAGCAGGTCCAATACTCGGAGCAGGTCCAATGCGTGCTGCTGGGAAGCAGGAGGCCCTCCACGCAGATTGCCTACAGGGCCAAGTGGAGGAGGTTCACCTGCTGGGTGGAGTCGCAGGGCGTAACCCCCGGTACGTCCCCTGTGCAGGCCATCCTCGATTACCTGCTGCAGCTTAGGCTGCAGGGGTTAGCACTAGCCTCCCTCAGGGTGCACCTAGCGGCCATCTCGGCTTTCCATCAGCCGATGGGGGGGCGGTCCCTGTTCTCCCACCCCATGTCGGTGAGGTTCCTCAGGGGGGTTGAGAGGCTATACCCACAGGTCCGTGACCCGGTGCCTCCCTGGGATCTGAACCTGGTCCTTGATAGACTGACGGGGCCCCCCTTTGAGCACTTGGCCACCTGCCCCCTGCTGATCCTGTCCTGGAAGGTGGCCTTCCTCGTGGCCATTACCTCGGCTAGGAGGGTCTCTGAGCTAAGTGCTTTGACCTCGGAGCCCCCCTATACCATGTTCTTCCGGGATAAGGTACAGCTGAGGCCTCACCCAGCTTTCCTGCCTAAGGTAGTCTCCCAATTCCATTATAACCAAGACATTTTCCTCCCAGTGTTTTTCCCTAAATCGCACGGGTCCGAGGACGAGAAGAGACTACACACCCTAGACGTAAGGAGGGCGGTGGCGTTCTACCTCGAGAGGACGAAGCCGTTCCGGAAGACCACGCAGCTCTTCGTCGCAGTGGCGGACAGGATGAAGGGATCCCCGGTTTCCACCCAGTGCATCGCCAGATGGATCACCGCCTGCATCAGATTCTGATACTAGCGTGCAGGCGTCCAGCTTCCCGGAGTGGTGATGGCGCACTCAACGAGGGCCCAGGCCGCGTTGCGGCCTTCCTGGAACGGGTCCCCCTGGATGACATCTGCAGGGCTGCCACCTGGTCTTCGGTGCACACCTTTGCTGCGCACTATGTTGTCGTCCAGCACTCGAGGGAGGACGCGCGAATTGGCAGAGCTGTGCTGAGAGCAGCTCACCGTTGACTCCTACCCACCTCCAGGTATGGCTCGTTAATCACCTAAGTGGAATGCATATGAGCAATCACTCGAAGGAGAAAACATGGTTACTTACCAGTAACTGTTGTTCTTCAAGATGTTGCTCATATCCATTCCACACCCACCCTCCGTCCCCGCTGTCGGAGTCGGCAGAAAGAAGGGACTGAGGAGGGGAGGGGTGGCAGCACCCTATATGCCGCCGCATGAGGGCAGCACTCTAGGGGGTGCCGAGGCCGGCCCTTACAGGGGGCTGCTAGGGAAAAGTTCTCCGGAGGCCGTGCACGAGGGCACGCACGCACCTAAGTGGAATGGATATGAGCAACACATCTCGAAGAACAACAGTTACTGGTAAGTAACCATGTTTTATGGGTTTAAGAATGAGAAATAAGCACTAGGTCTGACATTTGCCTATTGCGGATTAAGTCCTACGTTTGGGACTGCTTCCAGAGAAGACAATCATTTATTTATTTATTTTAAAGGAACCTTATTGAGGGCGCAGGAATAAACCATCCCGATGTGCAGAAAGAATAGCAAATATGGTAGGCGCCCATCTTGGCTTAACATTGAAGTCTTTGGTGCACTTAAACACAAAAAAGAAGCTAACAAGAAGTGGAAACTTTGTCAGATGACTAGGGAGGATTATAAAAATACTGCTTGAACATGCAGGAATGAAATCAGGAAGGTCAAAGAGCAATTGGAGTTGCAGCTAGCAAGGGATGTGAAAGGGAACAAGAAGGGTTTCTACACGTATGTTACCAACAACAGGAAGATTAGGGAAAGTGTGGACCCCTTACAGAATGGGGGCTCCTTACAGAATGAGGGAGTTGGCTGATGTGATTTCAGAGCCATTGGCTATTATCTTTGAAAGCTCGTGGCAATTAGGGGAGGTCCCTGATGATTGGAAAAAGGCAAATATAGTGCTCATCTTTAAGAAAGAGGATCCAGGGAACTACAATTCCTGGAAAAGTCATGGAGCAGGTCCTCAAGGAATCCATTTTAAGGCACTTAGAAGAGAGGAAGGTGATCAGGAACAGTCAATATGGATTCACCAAGGACAAGTCATGCCTGACCAACCTGATTGCCTTCTATGAAGAGGTGATTGGGTCTGTGGATGTGGGGAAAGCGGTGAATGTGATATACCTTGACTTTAGCAAAGCTTTTGATAGCCTCCCACAGTATTCTTATCAGCAAGTTAAAGAAGCATGGGTTGATTGGATGAATGGACTATAAAATGGACAGTTGGCTAGATCATCAGGCTCAATTGGTAGTGATCAATGGCTCCATGTCTAGCTGGCAGCTGGTCACAAGCGGAATTCCCCAGGGGTCGGTCCTGGGGCTGGTTTTGTTCAATGTCTTCATTAATGATCTGTAGGATGGAATAGATTGCACCCTCAGCAAGTTTGCAGATGACACTAAGCTAGTGGAAGTAAGTGGTAGATACCCTGGAAGGTAGGGATAGGATACAGAGTGACCTAGACAAAGTGGAGGATTGGGCCAAAAGAAATCTGATCAGGTTCAAGTGCAGAGTCCTCCACTTAGGATGGAAGAATCCCATGCACAGCTACAGACTGGGGACCGACGGGCTAGGCAGCAGTTCTGCAGAAAAGGACCTGGGGGTTACAGTGGATAAGAAGCTGGATATGAGTCAGCAGTGTGCCCTGGTTGCCAAGAAGGCTAATAGCATATTGGGCTGCATTAGTAGGAGCATTGTCAGCAGATCGAGGGAAGTGATTATTCTCCTCTATGCAGCTTTGGTGAGGCCGCATTTGAAGTATTGTGTCCAATTTGGGGCCCCCCATTACAAAAAATATGTGGACAAGTAGAGAGAGTCCAATGGAGGGGAACAAAAATTATTAGGGGGCTGGAGCACAAGACTTGTGAGGAGAGGCTGAGGGAACTAGACTTAGTCTGCAAAAGAGAAGAATGGGGGGGGATTTGATAGCAGCCTTTAACTACCTGAAAAGGGGTTCCAGGGAGGATGGAGCTAGACTGTTCTCAATGGTAGTAGATGATAGAACAAGGAGCAATGGTTTCAAGTTGCAGTGGGGGAGGTCTAGGTTGGATATTAGGAAAAAGTTTTTCACTAGGAGGGTGGTGTAGCACTGGAATGGGTTACCTAGGGAGATGGTGGAATCTCCATCTTTCGAGATTTTTAAGCTGTGGCTTGACAAAGCCATGGCTGGGATGATTTAGCTGAGGTTAGTCCTGCTTTGAGCAGGGAGTTGGACTAGATGACCTCCTGAGGTCCCTTCCAACTCTAATATTCTATGATTCTATGATTGCAGTGAGAGTATTGTTCCATGACTGCCATCTTTTGAGTGCTTCTTGCTGTGCCAAACCAGCTCTGAGGAGGGATACTCCTGGGAGACACCCACAAGGCCGATGTATGACATTTGTGTATCATAGACTGGGAGAAGGTGGGTGAAGTTCTAATGTGCCTAATTCCCTTGTTAATTGTGCTGTAGCAAAAAGAGCAATGCTGTTGCAAGCTAGATGGATCAAGGAGACACCAGTGAATAAGGTCATCCTGCATTTTATTGATACTTGAAAAGGCACACACACAGCTGTCCCTCGGGGTGATCTGAAGTGTGGCATGTAAGGGCAGCAATCCAGCTTCTACTGAAGGGAATAGGCATTTTGCTATTGACTTCAGTGGGAGCAGGAGCAGGCCTTCACTTAGCAGTGTTTGAACTGAGATCTCCAGAACAGACCCTTGGCCTGTGTAGTATTTCACTGAGAACTTCCTTATCAACATTTCATATCTTCTGTAACTCTGGGGCTTGCCGGAAACAGCAGAGTTGTTGGTTGGTGTGGTTTTCTAGGCTGCAATGTTTCATGAGCCGATATGCTGACTGACTCAGAAGTATTGTTAACGTGCAGATTGTATATTTATTTTGCAGCTTCAATGGACTTGCTTCAAATTGCAGCTATCGAGTATGCTTGAAATGGGAGGGAGGGGATGTTTTTAAAATAGGCGGCATCTTTCACGAGATTTAACATTTCAAAGCAGACAAAGCCAATGAAGCAATGTACTAACTAACTATTCATCAACTGAGAAAGCAAAACAGAAATTTGCTAGCAAACAACCAAAAATGATGCGAGAGGGTGTTGTTTTATTTAGAAAGATGGTACATTTTAATTTTATTTTAAAACCCCATTGAAACCTGAAGCGGATTGATACAGATATTTGCTAGAATCAGAAAATGTTTGGGACAGCTTCCAAGAAATGAAATTGATATGGTGTGACTACTCATCCATAACTTGCCATTTTTTTGAAGGCTTCTGAGGACGTCTTGATGTACCAAACCAACTCCAAGAAGGGATTTAAAGAGATGCTCCTGGAAGATGCACAAAAAAGATGATGGAGACCATGCAGTCTGTTGCTGGGTAAGCTGATTTTGAAGGGAGGAGAATACAAAAGATGGGAGCAGAATGGAGAAATGAGAACACTAGACAAAATAAGAACAGAAGAGGGGGCCATCTTCTGCCTAAATTCACACCAGACACATTAAATCTGAGACCTAGATGCAAAGAGCCTCATTTGCATAAACTAGAAGAAGTCCATGGGAGCTGCCTTATTTACGGCAGACAAGAGCCTGGCCCAAGTCCTCTTTTAGTCCTACTCATTAGTCTGAATGAAACTATCCACCAGTAGGCATGGTGATTCTGAGAATTGCATTGTAAAACTGTGCTGCACAGTAACAAACACCTTTTGTACTAGACATCTACACTAGGGTTTTTTCTCCCCAAAGCAGGAGGGAAATTTCCCACTGTTGCTACCGCTGGTTTAGTTCCTATTGGTGGTGGCAATTCTTCATGTGGCCACTGGCATTAAAACTGCTGTGAACATACTTAGAAAACATGGTGGTAAAAATGAAGCAGGAGGAGTCTCATCTATGCTAGAGCCTCCATTAACTTCAGTATCAGGAAAGATAAGGGAGCAACTAATTAAGCAATGAATTTGCAAATACCTAGAAGATAATAGGATGATAAGTAACAGCATGGATTTGTCAAGAACAAACTATGTCAAACCAAACTGATAGCTTTCTTTGATAGGGTAACAAGCCTAGTGGATGGAGGGAAGCAGTAGCTGTGGTATATCTTGAATTTAGTAAGGCTTTTGATACTGTCTTTGATACCTGACCACCTCATAAACAAACTAGGGAGATTCAACCTAGATGGAGCTACTGAAAGGTGGGTGAATAATTGGTTGGAAAACCATTCCCAGAGAGTAGTCATCAGTGGTTCACAGTAAAGGTGAATGGGCATATTGAGTGCGGTTCCACAGAGATTAGTTCTGGGTCCAGTTCCCTTCAATATTTTCATGAATAATTTAAGTAAGGGTATAGAGAATACACTTATGAAGTTTGTGATGCTACCCAGCTGAGAGGGGTTGCAAGTACTTTGTCCAGCTCACTTTGAATTTTAATCCTATTCTGCAAACTGGAGAAATCGTTTGAATTTCATCCTATTTATTTCTATAAGCACAAATGCATGGTACTCCACTTGGGATGAAATAATCAGCTGTACACATGCAAAGTGGGAAATGACTCCCTAGGAAAGAGTACTGCAGAAAGGGAGCTGGGGGAGGGGAGGGCACAGTGGAGCACAAGCTAAATAGGAGTCACACTGTTGCATGTTGTAAGCAAGACCTGAGCAGTAATTCTTTTGCTCTACTCCATGCTGGTTAGGCCTGAACTGAAGTAGTGTGTCCAGTTCTGAGTGTCACATTTCAGGAAAGATGTGGACAAACTGGAAAATTCAGAGTAACAAAAATGATTCAAGGTTAAGAAAACATGATCTGGGAAGGAAGATTACAAAGCCTGAGTTTTAGTCCAGAGAAGATGGAGGGGGAACTAAGTTTTCAAGCACATAAAAAGTTGTTACAAAGAGGGAGAAAAATTGTTGTTCTTAACCTGTGAGCCTAGGAGAAGCAGCAATGGGCTTAAATTATAGCGCTGGGGGGGGGGGGGAAGATAGGTTGGACATTAGGAAAATTGCCATTACTGGGAGGGTAGTTAAGCACAAGAATAAATTGCCTACAGAGGCTGTGGAATCTTCATCATTGGAGATTTTTAAGAATAGGGTATACAAACACCTGTCAGGGATGGTCTTTGATAATGCTTGGTCCTGCCACAACCGCGGGAGACTGAACTAGATGACCTCATGAGGTCCCTTCCATCCTACGATTATTGCTATCAGTAGTGGAGCTGCACTGGTGTTTGCAACAGTAAAATAAATACAATATTGCCAAATCCATGCTCCTGGACTCCTTGCAGGGAAAATGACATTATCTCCACCCCTGGAGTGCCCTGAAATGGGCATTAGCCTCCATGTGGCTGTATGAGCAGCCAAACTGTTTTCAACTTTCACCACAGGAAGACTGGAGGTCTTATGGGGAAAAAAACCCATCCAGGTCAGAGACACTGTGCTACAGCCAGGCAGCACCGACCCACTTATAAAAGATTTGTCACTAACCTACTTTCAATCCTAGTCTAGAAAAGGTCACTGCGAGATACTGGTCCTGCCTGTGCTAGACAAAGCAGCTTTACAATGGCGTGGTGGGCAGAATGCTTTGAGATTACTGTTCCTATACAGTACATTGTATCCTCAGTGCAGCCTGCCCTGGAGTGTTAAGGGCAGATTGCAGTGGATGTTTACAACACCAGGCTTCAGTTCCACCACAGCTCAACTACTCTACAGCAATTTTTTTGTCCAGGCGGCTGGGAAGTCACATCTAACGTAGGGACACTGATCCTACCCTAGCCTCAACTCCATGCTAAACTGCTGCACCTTGTGTTTGGAAGTTACTCAGAAGGCCCTATTCCTAGCAAGACTGCTGGGCATGGTCGGAGAGCTGTTCCTGCAATCTTAGATTATGTTGGTACAGCCCCTGTTGTAAAGAGCACTTTGCTAAAGTACAAGTGATTGACAAGTTAAACTGCTTCAAAGACAAGGGCTACAACAAATAGTTTTATAAGCAATGAGGCCTAAAATTGTTTTGTCGTCTGAGCCAAAGCCCAATGGATCAGGTCCCTAGTGTAGCTAGTCACTGAATCTTACAGCAACATAGCTACTAGCTTGATGAGTAAATTGTTTTTTCTGTGCGGTGTGAGCATTGTCATGTTTCACAGAAAAGACAACCATTTCCCATTCCAAGAAAGGTGAACACGTTCATCAAGAAGTGAAATAACATTTTTGCATTATTTTATTAAAAAGCCAATTCTAAAGAACAGTAAAAATATGAAAAAGTCTGCATCATTTGGTGTTTCCTTAACATATTTTGGGCAAGTTTGTTTTTTAAGACAGCAGAAAATTTAAATTAGTTTAACCCAAGACACCTTCCACTGTTCATGCGAAGAAATAGGAGGGAAGGGGGAGAGAAGAAAGGTGTTTTAAGTTATAAATACTATTCCATGTCTTCCTTCCACTGTAACGATGTATGGCTATGATAGTATTACTTCTATTAGTTTTTGCACATGGCTCTTATGTAAACAATTAGTCAAGGAAATAAAAAGCTTATTAGCAAACTAAAAGAAATACTGGTTTACTGTACAGTAATTACAAATGTGAAAGTCTAGGAGTTGCTAGCACTCAAATGTATCTCCATTTATTGAAACATTAGTTCAATTTAGTATAAAAATATAACCATCCATACAAAATGCCTGTTTCAGATTGCTGTGGTGTTCGATTCTTCAACAACTAAACACAGGTGAGTTCCAGTTCTGAAGGATTTTTTTTGTTCAACATTATACAGTGTCTACTGCTATGTTATTTTATTGAAACCAATCTGTAATACTGTTCTGTACACAAACATGTTTGTTATAAATCTAAAACATTCATGTTCATATTTAACTACACAATAATTTAACATTTAACTGCACTAAAAATGAAAAGTTGAGAATTGTACATTTCATGGAAGTGCAAGGCAAAAGTTGACAAGCAAGCCCCATCCATGAGGCGCTGCTCACATGGGGCAATATTTCTCAGGAATAAGTTAACTTGCCCTTATGCAGGGAATGTATTAATATTACTTTTAGAAATAAATGGCTTCCCTTGCTGAGAGAGTCGTCATACACTAGCATTCTTTGGAATGTTTTTAATATCATTTGTCACTAAGTCTAGCATTAATATATTAAAGTTTTTTTTTAAAGATAATACTAGCATGGGAGGGGGGCTTTAAATGCTGGATTAACTAAATTCTCATCCCAAATATAAAGGAAAAAAAAAATTTTTCTCCTGCCTTTGCTTTGACTAGGGCAACTTGGTCCTTAAACAGCTTTTAAGCATCTCAAGTCTGAGTAGGTCTACATTTCAAGATTGGGCTGATATTCCCACCTCAGAAAGCGATGTATTCCGCCACCCTGTATACTAAAAACAGAATGTGGCTGTACCAGCACGAGGGCCTAGCTGTCCTGAGTACATGCTTGTCAATGGTAATAGGTACACAGCTGGGAGCATGTCTCCTCACACTGGGAGCTGTACATCTCAAGCAGATTTTAAGGCTTAAAAAGGCCCATTATGCTCAGCTAGGCTTCCGGTATAAGGCAGCCTACTCCATCTCATCCAGTAATTTGACTCACACCCATGATTTGTTTTTAAAAGAGATGCTAAGCTTCAATCATGATTTGAAAACTTTATCCCATTTCTCTTTAAACTACATGAACTGAGGAACTATGCTTTAGGACAGCAGGGGGAAAGGAGAATTGCTGCTTTTGCACCGACAGGCTAAACTACCTCCATGATCTTAGGGTGCTGCTTTTCCCAAGTGTTTTAGAGCAGCCGTTCTCAAAACACGATTTATGAAGCACTTGATGGGGGTCCTTGCAGAGCCGTCACGTTATACAATGCTGGCTAAAATGCAGCAGTGCACCAAAGAGCCCAGTGAAGCAAGGACCCAGCCTAACAGCTTGCAGCAGTTGCCATCGCTGCAAAAGGAAATGAGCCATCACAAGGGAGCAGAACCACAGAGGAAATAAGGGTATGTCTCCACTGCAATGTAAACTTGGATTACAAGAATTTGAGTTACCGAGCCCTGGCTCTGTTAGCCTAGGGCTTGAGAGCATACACTTGTTTGGAACAGAGGAATTATTGATGCCTCAATTCCACCACCAGGCTCCCACATGAACACTTCATGGTGGAAGCTGAACTCCAATCACCCATATCCCAGACTTCCTACTACCCTAATGTACAGCTGCTCTAGCTCTTTGTTCATGGTGCAGTGTGGGAACACGGGAATGACCTGTGGAATATTTTTGGCAGATTCCTAGAATCCAGTGGAGCTATGTTTACACTGCAAAGTAATAAGTCTTGATTCAAGCTAGGACCATGGGCGTAGCAGGAGTTGAGTGTAGATGGTTAGGCTAGAGTCCAAGCCTTGTGTAGTGTAGACGTATCCTGTGTGTCCAGTGGAAGAGATGAAATGAAGAGCAGAAGGAGAGGTGCTCAAGATAACCTATGTATTTAAATGACACTGCTGGCCTAAAACAGAAGGTAAGTATTGTTTCCAGTGTTCCTTAAGTGAGGGCATTGTTTGCCTATGAAAGGCTGTCCCATACCCTGTTAAATAATACCAATTTTATTGGGTATAAAGTTAATTAAAAATCTGCAGCTGAGAGACTAGATAACATTTTCCACAAATAAAGCAATTTTGGGAAGCTAAATGTTTGAGGGAAAATTACATGAGCATGTTCAAAAAAAAGTTCTACAATCATTATAAGCAGTAAGCCCTAGTGGAAGTGTAAAACAAAATACGCAAATATTTTATTTCTGTTCAGGAAGATATTTCAGCTGCCTTCATTACTCAGAAGTGCTCTTTTTCCCCTTCCAGCTCTTCTCTCTTTGCTCAAGTTCAGCTTCAGTGAAGGCTGCTGGGCCCCAATTAGTAATTAAGTGAGGATTCTTAGACCCTAGAAGACAACAGACAGACTTTTTCCATAGGTACAATTACTGTTGGCTACCTCAGGCCAGAATCAGTGCCACTGTCTATGTAGTAACAAACATATATTGGCCATTAAGCAGAGTTTAAGAATAAAAAAAATCCATGATTACCTTCCATAGACACTGCTTGCAGCAATGCACTATATAATCCCATTCCATTCACCAAGTTTCATTTTTCACATACAATTTATATGTCTATAAGAAGCAGCACATCAACATACTTGTCTAATTCATGTAACCCATAATCACTTATTTGTCAGCTTTTCCAAGATCATTTCCCTTCCTTTTGGGCACTAATGACTGCTGTGTAGTTGTCCACATCTGTGGCACAACGGACCAGTCACTGGGGCTACATTGCCAGCAGCAAATTCGCTGCCTTCAGATCAAGTGCTCTGGATCAACTGAGCAGTCTGTGTAGACCCGCTCAGTCGATCCAGCAAGCAACGCAGGTAAACCATCCCCATAAGTGGCTTAGCAGCGTTCCCTTTGACACAGCGAAGTCGACAGGAGATACGCAAGTGATTTGTGTCACTTGCATATCTCCCATCGACTGCTGCTGAATCTGGAAGGTAAGTGTAGACCAGGCCTTAGCGTAAGCTCTTTAGGGGCAGGGACAGTCTTTTTGTTCTGTATCTGTACAGTGCCTAGCACAAAAGAGAGCTCTGGACTAGGGCTTCCAGACAGTTGAGTAATATAATTACCACACTACCTGCTTTGGCTCCCTGAACAATAGAGGCTTTTTCCCTAGACTTATAGACCCCTTCTCTGTTTTTGTGGAACCCTGGGGCCAAATCCTTAGCCCCACCAAGGATTCTTGGCAGCCCACAGGCATGGCACAATGACCTTAACCTGCCTCCTGATTCTGGGAAATCTCCATTTGGCTATTCTATATCATTCCCGACTACCAGAAATGGCCCCAGGAGAAAGGGATCTGGTTGGACAGCCTCAATGTTCCAGCTGACAGAACAGTCCTGGGGTCACACAGTAAAAAGAACAGCAGCCTTAAAGCTGTACTAAATTGCTCCCCAGCTGGTTCCAGGAGGCAGCAGCCTTTTTTCTACCCCATGGTCATGCACTGAATACATGCTCAGTAGAAAAAAGGATTTAGAGCATGCTAATGTAAACAAGGAAGTATTTTATTCAGTGTTTTTGTAATTTATTTCCTGTAACAGTCACCCTAAACAATCAAACTACCATGAGCTGACACTAGAAGTAATTTTTCCAAACAAAAAGTCCAAAAAAGTGTGTTAACAATATATAAGAACAGAACGAGGTTGAAAAGGCTCTATCTAAAAAAGCTCCCTAACAATTAACTTTTTTGTTGGTTTGTTTAATACCTGTTTGAGGATAACAAAGTCTTAAGAACTTCCACAGTGTTGAATTTCTAGGATCTTAGCAAAATTAACAGGCCCTTGGCATTGTGTTTCACTTCTCCTAGCTGACTGTTATTCGGAGAAGGTGGAACAGTGTCAAAGCATCAAGAGCCTTTTTTTTTTTTAGTAGCTCAGAACCAATCCTGCTCCAGTCAGTGGCATTGCTTCTGCTAGAGAAGGAATAGGCCCTCAGAGGAGAAATCTTAACTGACTTTTTTTTGTTCTACAAAAAAGGAGTTGGCAAGGGAGAGCAGATGGCTCTAAGGCTGTCAATGCTTCTAATACTTCATATTGACAGTTTACTTGGCTTCAAAGCAAAGCAATAGAGGATAATGTGAAACTGATGTTTTGCACAATCCAGTCCCATTTCTCCATGCATTATATATTGAATTAGCAAAACCACAGCTCCCAGACTTTGCACCGACTTTTTTGTAGCAGAGTCTTCAGTGCTTGTTTTAAAACATCATATTTGTAGGCTGCAGTGATACCTGGTGAGCTAAAGGGAAAAGGCTGCCCTTGATAAGTCAAGCAGGAGCTCCAAGTCCTTTCTTGGACACATCATAAAGGCACAATGCACTCTGTTAATGTGCTTCCTGTTCTGATTACATACCTGGTTCTATTAATCGAATTAATCCTTCATGATGTGCTACTTTATCTTTCCAGCTCTTGGTCTTGTTAGCTGCCACTTCCAACTTCTTTATGACCCCCTGAAACAAGATGCAGCACATTTAAAAAATAAAGGCTCTGGTGGCCTTTAAGATATAAAACACAGAGTATATAGGAAGATGAAACATGCTCTCAAACCTCCTTAGTGCACTCTCCCAAAGACTGATAACCTCCCACAAAAGCCAGTAAAGCACCCTTTGTTGTCAAGTCAGCTAGGACCATTAACTTTTTTATAACAGTCCTTTATCAATCAAAGTCTCAAAATGTCGTCTCTCTTCCTAGCCAAAGCTCAAATAGTACTCCCAGCTCATCCTCCTTGACTTGTCAGCTGCCTCTGACCCAGTCAACCAGGCTCCTCATCTTGAAAATTTTCCTCCCTTGGCTTCCATGACTGTCCTGCTTCTCCTTCTACCTTGCTAATTGCTCTTGCAATTGGTCCTTTATTTCTGGGGATCCTCCCCATTCTCCTCAACTTTCTATGAGGATTCCACGGGGCTCTATACTTGGCCCCCTTCTATGCTCCCACTACACCATTTCTCTACATAGGCTTATCTGCAAACAAATTCAACTACCATCTTTATGCAGAAAACTCACCTCTCTGCTCCAGACCTGTCTCCTCTCCAAACTAAAATCGTACCCCTTCTCATGGATAGAGCTTGAGCTGATGACTAAAACAGAGCTCTTAATATCCCCCTTCCCAGACAAGCACTCCCTGGTACCTCTTTTCTCGATCTCTGTGGAGACAACAGCACCATCCTGCATGCCCATAACTAGGCCGTTATCTTCAACTCATACTTGTCTATGTCTAAAACTTGCTGATATTTTTTCCTGCCTGACATTGCTATCTTATGCCCTTTCCTATCTATCCACACAGCTAAAGCTTTGATCCAAGCTATCATCTCATGTCTGGATTACTACAACATTCTTCTCTCTAGCCTTGACAAATACAATCTTGCCCCACTCATATCCCTTCAGAATGTTGCAACAAAAAGCATTTTCCTAACCTGTTCTGCCCAGATCACCCTTTTCTTTGCATACCTCCCATAGCTCCCTGTTAGCTATCACATGAAACATAAGCTGCTTGTCTTTACTTCTCAGGCGCTTCCCCATACTATCTATCATCCCCTTTGCTATTGAGATGTCAGCACCTGCCTCTGGTCAGCCCATGATATCAGCCTCCATTGCGTACTTGTTGAATTTCCAAACAACCACCTTTGTGCTTTTCTCCCATGCTACCCCTCATGCTTGGGAAGAGGTCAAGCCTGAAGCCTACATAGAAACATGACAACAGTTAGGCTGTTAATGTACCAAGATCACTGCTCAGCATGCTGATCAAGTATATTTCCTTGTAAAGGGTCTTTCTCCATTTTTTATCCTTAGATTGGAAGCTCCATGGGAGATGGACCATCTTTTTGTTTGCTGTACAGTAGGCACAGCACAATGAGGTCCTGGTCCATGACCACGGCTCATAGGCACTACAGTGAAGTACATAATATAAAACACCACAATGCTTTAGGCTAGCCTATAATGCTGTCAGCTGAGAGAATGAAGTTTAGAAAGGCATGCTGCACTGGCAGATGTATAGCTGAAGTAATATTTGCAGGCTCCAGCAAGAACAATTTCAACACAGCAAGAGGTTTCTGTTTGTGGGCTAAGACCATTAGTGGATGGCCAAGCCACTGAAGGTCAATCAGACACCACTCGGCAACTTCACAAAGCGATGCTCTATGAGGAGCAAGCTCCTCTTGGGCACATGCAAAGCAGCTCAAGCATTCTGGAATGTTTGTGAGGGCAACATGGAGAAATAGAGCGCACCAGAATGAATGGGTGTAATGGAAGCATAAAGACCAAGCCTTCCTCTAATCTCAGGGGTCTTTTCAGTCAATGCCAGGCAACTCCTAGTGGCCCTATTTATAAAAGAAAGGTCAGACTGTTTAAGAAACCTGAATATTTAAAGAGACCTTGTTAAATATTTATAATATCTGCACTTTCTAATTTTAAAAAAGGTAACAAGTAACTTAAATTTTAAGAGTTGTTTGTTAGATTTAAATCTGATTTTGCAATAAGCAGATGATTATTTGGAGTAGGAATGTGGTTTTGTTTATGGAGGTACATATACATGCATGTGTAATTAAAGATGGTTCAAGTGTTATTGAAAAAAGCAAGCAACTCCCAGTAGTGTCAATGATACAAATCTAAGAAATTGTTGGGGATTGTCCGTTCAAGAAATTGTACAGCTTATTTCTTAATGTCTCTTCCCCCTCATTAGGGGATGCTCCCATGATTTCACCCGACTGCAGCCCTCCAGAACCATCAGATGTTCTGCAACATTCCCAAGCACAACAGGATATGGATGAGGTATGATCACAATAAGGTGATCAGAAACACTGCATATTTGCCTCTGAATTTCCTGGTTTGCAGGGATTAATGTTAATGTGTTTCCTGCAGCACTATCAAGAAAGCAAGTTGGGTTGAGAATCAAGCCCTCGTCCTTCACCCAATTATGCATAGAACTAACCTTATGGGGACTGAGATAGCACAATCTCTGTTTACTGACTGAATACATTTCTAAGCTAAACAGGAATTGATGTGTGTGTTTCTCAAACATGTTCATGGCTGGGGGAGAGACATGATAAGCAACCTTGGCGACCAAAGCCCTCCGTCCACACAACAAGTAAAGAGTGGGCAATGTCTATGCAACCCTCTCTATGGTGCCACATCAATAGGCCTCACACACAATGTGGAAGGGCCATTTCTAGGGGTCAGAGGATAATCCAATCCCCGCACTCACTACTTGTCATCCTCTGACTGCCGACAGGGCTCTCAACTAGAGCTAGCTGTGCTGGTGGTTTGTGTGATATTGACATGTATCCATAGGGAACTGGAATGAAGTTCTTGCATGAGAGGCAAGATGGTTGTAGTCAGCCTGGGACTCAGGAGACACGGTTCAATTCCCTGCTCTGTGTGACAGTGGGCCTCAGTTCCCCATCTGTACAATGGGAATAAAAGCAGTTTCCTATTTCACAAGGGTGCTGGGAGGATCACCACAAAGATTGTGAAGTACTCTGATACAACAGTGCCAGGGGCCATAACATATTCCTGAGAGGACACTGAAAAAGCTGGAGATAACTTCTTGTCCTGGGCTGGATCCAAATGCATACAAATGCTATCATGCCTTTTTAAATTCACTATTACCAACGCCTAAACTTGTTTTACTTCAGACATCATTGAACACCTGGCACAGGTATTAGGCAAATTAGGAACACAGCTGGCATAAAGTAGTTTACCTCATACTGTTCAAGTGCCTGCTTCCTTTCCAGTTCAAGCTGTTCCAATTGTTGCATCGCAACCTGAAGAGCACGTTCCTTTAAGATCCTCTGGGTCTCTAACTCTTGCTTCTCTGCTTCTGTCATCTGAATGGTCTGCTGCTGCCGCAAGTGCCACTTTTCCAGTTCAGCTCTCTTCGCTGACTCTTCCTCCAGTAACCTAGAGAGGAGATGGTGATGATTGCAGCACTGTATTTGAAAACTAAGACATGCTAACAAGCAAGGGGAGCCAGAAAATTACTTTGTGATGACTAACTTTGGAAGCATGGAAAGGAAGGAGTTTTTACAACACGAGAAACCATACCAGTCACTCCAAGGAGCATTTCTCAGGCAGTTATTTCAGCCTGTAGTGTAACTGCACAGCACTGAGAAACCACACGAAAAACAGGCATGTAAAGTTGTCACTAGAACGGAGGACTGAAATCCACAGTAGAAAGGACAGTCCATTATCAGTATGAAGTTATTTTGCGATAAAATACAAGCTGATGTGAAAATTGGATAATGACTGCTTTGTGAAAACATATAAGAGCAAAATAGTACACATTTGGGCCTTCAATTTCTGAAGTGACTGGACCCTTGACTGCAAACTTGACACACACTAAAAGGAGCCTCATTTTCTGAAAGTGCAGAGCACCAAAACTGAAAATCACATCCATTTATGGTGTTATGTTGAGAGCCCAAAAACAGAGCCAAAAATCAGTCATTTTTGAACATTTAGGCCTTAGAGACAAGTCTCCCATACTTCTGTATTCCCCAGGTGTCTAGTGCATTAATCTTTGATGTCTTAAAGAGAACTGCTATTATTAATCATTACTATGTATTTGTAAGCTCCTCACCCTTATAGTATCTGAGAGAGCCCAATGGATAGCGGCACCTCAGTCCACCACCTAACCTCTAAACCTCATCTCAGATATCCTAGAATCAGAGAAACGTAGGGTTTGAAGGGACTTCAAGAGGTCATCAAGTCCAGTCCCCTGCACTGAGGCAGGACAAAGTAAATCTAGACCCATCCCTGATAGTGAACTAAATCAATAAAATCATCCAATCATCTGTAAGACTAAAAACCACACCTGGCTTGAAGTTTCCTTACGGTCTCTTCATCTTGACGTGCTTGTTTTTCATCCTCCAAAGCTTCCTGTAACTGTTTATACATTTCTTCGAGTTCACATACTCTCTGCAAATACTGTTTAAGTTCAGATGATTTCTGGGCAACCTGTTGTTCCATTTTCTGTCTTACCTGACAAAATGAAGTCAAGACACACCTTAGTTCATTATCTCCATGATAGGAGTGGAAATAGTGGAGCTTTTCTTTGTCCAGAATGGAGCCCTCAAGGATATTCAATCCCTTTCCACTATACTTGCCAAGTTTCTCACCGTAAGCAGGATTCTCACATGAAGTTCACTTCCCCTGCTCCTCTGTTTGTACTATTCCCAGGATGCTTTATTTCTTTACCCTTTGTGCTGTCTGCAAACCAGGACTCAGTTTAACTTAGGTCTGGTCTAGACACACAGTTGTAGCTTTATAACTAAAGCTGTGGTTTCATATTGGTTCAGTTAAATTGATACAACTGTGTGTGTGTGTGTATGGGGGGGGGATGCTCTTAAGAGTGGTTTAAACCTAGCTTAGATCAGTTTGGCTCACGTCAGGCAATTCATATACACAAGCTAAACTATCAGAACCAGTTTGTCAGACCAAAAAAAAGTCCACAAACAGGTTTAAACTGGTTCAACAGCTGTGTTTGGACAACCCCTTAGTAAGCACTAGTAAAAATTACACTGTGAAGTCCAAGGTGGTAAGCAGTGAATAATGGTGGAATGTCAGAAGTGCACGAAGGCAGATGTGGGGCTGGAAAAGCAGAGGAAGAAAAGGAGCAGAGAAAAAGCCACAGCAAAGGCTGCTGGTTGTAGTAAGAGAAAGCAAAGAAAGTGGAAGAACAATGAAACAAATATGACAACTGCCTGCCACTCCTTCAGCCTGTCAGACTAACGGGAATGCTCCATACCCTCTCTTTCAGGCCACTCAATTGCTCTGTGCGCCTAACTTTGTGCCTTTTAACACAAAGCAGAGAACCAAGTACAGCTGACAGAACTGCTGTACAGCTGATCCTCTGCTGGGCTCCTCATTCTCAGCAAATGTGTCAGGCGGAGCAGAAAGCAACAGTTGTTGGTGTGATGGGAAAGAAGAAAGTACTAATTGTAGGATGCTGTCTCACACCATTGGCAAGGTAAAAGAATGAGGGAAGGGAACAATGAAGGCAAAGCAGGAGACACAAATTTAAGTCTCCCTCCAGTCACTGTTTGAAATTTAGCAGCTATGTCTTTACTCCAGGCACCAAGTCATGACTCTGAACCTCGCTGGCAGACCAGCTTCAGTGCTCATTGCTGCCATTCCTTAGCCAGCTAGAGGGCTTGATTTCGAGTGCCCTAAGGGCATTTCCTTTCCGGCAGCTATTGAACATGCTGCTTCCACAGCTCTCTCAAGCCTGTGTTGCTCCAGAGAATGAGATCATTTTCAGGAACAGAGGCCCCCCCCACACACAGCCGTCTCACCTTTGGATTAGCACAGTAACTTTATGTGCCAAGATTTTATGCAACTGATTGACAATCAACACTTGTCCTTTATTTTCAGTAGATGAGCTATGTCTTAAATAAAATGTTGTATTAGAGAAGTTATGTTGAAAAATTAAGATAAAATTCATCCTTGGATCTGATTTACTAACTGCAAGTCAACGTTACAAGGTTACAATGTAAGACATGTTGCTTCTTAAGTTTAATAGATAGATATGTGCTATATAAGAATAAGAGCTGTAGGGATAGCAGATGTATTTTAAGGAAAGCAGCATGTGAAATCAGGAGAGCTGGATTGTATACTGAGCTCTGCCACTGAGTCATTTTGTGATTTTGGACAAACCTGTCAGCCATTGGTTCCTCATCTTTAAGATTTTGAGATCCACAGATTAAAAACTACAACATAAGTGCTAAACACTTATCTTTATAATCAATCAATCAATGTACACACAAAGCTCTTAAATTCAGTTTTCATAAAATTATTAGGAATTAAGAATAGAATTGAAAATAAACACTCAGCTCTTTTCTCTTTTGCACTCAGCTACTACCCAGGTTTAATTCATGTTGTCAGAGAATTGTGCAATTAGCATCAATCTGTAGATAATTATTCAAAATGATTGCACCATGCAGGACATACCACATCACTCTTGTATGCCACCATTCAAAACCTGTTTGGAATCCATTCAGCAAATACTTGAGTAAATGTCATAGTGGAAACACTAATTGTGTAAACTCAAAATGTTTATGGCTAGCTTAATACTCACCATTTTCTCTCTCTCTAGCTCCATACTGAACCGGTCTTGCAGATCCATTTGAGTCTGAAGACGTTTCTTTTCTTCTTCTGCAGCTCGAGCAGCTGCTTCTTCAAGTTGCTATGCAAAGGCAAACACCATGTTGTGAGAGAGTCATCTCATACCTGCACATGTGACATGAGAACCGAAGGCTAACCACAAGTGGTTCAATGACCTTCAAATCAGTCTGTGTACCTTATACCATCCAGGAAATGACCTCCTCCCATCCAGCATCACATACTAGATTGAAAAAACATTCTCAGCTCTCATTCATATAAATGGCCATTCACTGAAAAAAAAAACTCTGGATGGAACTACAGCTAGTCAGGAATTTTTCAATTACATTTTGTTTGTAAATGCCAATTCATCAGTCCCAAAACTGCTTACATTAAAAGATCAGTTTTGATGAATTTCCAATTTCTAAATTTTTGTTTTTAAACAAAGTTTCAACATTGTCCAAATGCCTTGTTTCAACAATTTGCTAAATAAAAAAGTTGAGGAAGTTTTTGAAGTGAAAAACATCTCTTTACATCTAATTTTAGTAAAAGAAAAATTAGATCAAAATGGAAATCAATCATTTCTATTAATCCAATCCAAAAATATTTCCAATTTTTGGTTCATAAAAAAATTGAGATTTTTTTTGTCCCTATTCTGATGGGGGGGAAGGGAGGGGAGAAAGAAGAAGATGATATTTTTGAAAATTCTCACTGTATGGGAAACGTTTCCTGCACAGCTCTGAGCAAAGCTACAGAGATTTCTGCAGTAGTGTGTGTGAGGGGACTAAACAGCACAGTGACTGAAAGAGATTAAATCACCACTGGACAGAGTACAACACAATTCTTGTGATTTTACAAACAACAGGGATGTCTATTTTACAATCAATCCATTTTCCAATAAATATAAACTAGCAGAGAGTCATGTTTGGGCCCATGTGCATTCCCCAAAATACCACCTTGATATAAAATTCCACATGATTGAATGAGTTTGCCCTGCAATTTGGCCTGTGAGTGGGGTAAGAGAGACCAAAAGAGAGTCTGTCACAACAGAGCAAATGAGGGAAAAATCCAGTTTTCAGAACTGAGTGAATGATGATGTCAGGAGACTGAAGACAGCTCCTCCTAGCTGCTACAATACCCAGGCATAGCAGAAGAGGACAGCAGGTCACTGGACTTTGTTCAGGACAGGACGCCCCCAACTCACTCCCCTGTACCCTTGGCTGCAGTGGATGCTGTGTGGGAGGAGATGGACACCTCCCTCTTCTACTTACCTCTTCTACTGCCTTCTGAAAAATCACAAAATTAAACTGCTTCCTCTTTCTTTCCCACAGCTTAACTAGTCCAACACCTGCTCCATTCAGGCTGCCAAGACATGCATTTTAAATAGCTTTCATGTATTTGAGCCAGCAGTAAATGACGTCTTCTGTATTAAATGGTACATGAGATGTTTTGTAAAACACCTACGTTTGGGGATTAAACCTAACACCATAGTGTCTTTGAGAATGGGAGCATCATTTTGAAAATATCCAAATCCAAGAAGCTAATTGAAGGACACTTAACATGTTTACTGTTCCCTCCTCCCCTTCTTTTTAACGAAATGAACATAAATCACCACCTATTACTGTCGGGGGCCAAATACAAATCAGATTTAAAAAAGTTGGAATCTAAGGCCACGATCTTTCAAGTGTCAGCACCAGCTGAGCCATGCATCTCTATGGCTCCCTGTAAACATCAAGGGGGTGCCAGATGGACAAGGTCCCCCCGTGCTGAGTCACTTGAACTGGATCCTATTCTTGCTGCTGTAGACTGACGATAGACGTGTTTACATTGAGCTTTCTGTCACTGCTGCCTGGGTGTCCCTCACGCCAAAGAACACCCCTGCACCAGACACTCTCTTCAAACAGGAAATATATCCACAAATATTCAGGTTTGGGTGAGTTCTAGAAGGAACCAGAAAAGTTACTGAGGCAAACAGAGTATAATGGGTGCTCTGGGTGAAACTTATGCCATGTGACCCAAACCACATGCTGGCCTTCTGCATCACTAAAGTCCCACTGCTGACCCCAAAACACAGACTTACCACCACCATAGGCCTTGTGCTTGGCCTCACTATGGGGTAGCTTTCCTCCTTTAATTAGATTAGGGGGAATCTCAAAATTCCATAAGAAATTAGTTTAAAACAACATTTTCAACAACTCACCCACATTTCTAAAGATTTGCTCTATGGTATTTGCTGGAGCACAGGCCATTCTCAAGAGTGCACATTAGCTCCCCTTGATCTCACGCTGGCCCACAGCCTGACAAACTCAGTTCTAAGCTTTCTGGCACAATTCAGTTTCCTGGAACATTTACGTAGCCTTTTCCCTTAACATATTTTCCTAACTAATCAAAAGCTGCTAATTCTTCTACCACAGATACATAAAACTTTCACTGGGTGCAAATGCAGGAGTTCGTTTTTGTTCTCTTTCCACCATCTAAGATTAAGGAATCATCCAGAATGATCTGAAAGGAGCTTCTTGCATCAAACACTTTTGCCAGTGGCCTTCTCTGCTACAAGACTCACAGGAGTCTATTACAGAAGCAGTATGTTTACTGAATTGTGAGAACAATCCCAGGTTCTCTCTCTTGCCCACCTGCTCCTCAAGTAATAGCAAATGGTATTTTTGTTCTCTGGTAAATGGACAAATGATATTAGTAGGTAGTACTAGATCTGAGCTAATTGCAGGCATTGCATTTTAGCATATTACGTTTAAAAAATTGTCGGGTTAGAATCCAATCAGAACAAAAGCTTCTATTTTCAGTTTCAGAGCAAAGCAAGAAAATTAAATGCCCCATATCACCAGCCTGAGGTGTTCAAAAATCATGAATCAGACACACAAGAATTATAGGATTTTAAAAGGAATACATTTGGGGGGTTTTCATTTGCCTTCCAGTTTCCTGTGCCTTTAGCATGCACTCAGGTCACATATTTAGGCCTCTCTCCACAACCATGAGAGGTAGAAATTTAACTTTTTTTTTTAAATGAAAGCTAAGATTCTGAAATATTCACATGACTCCAGGAGCTGGGACTTTAAAAATTCCTAATATGAGACTTATGATATCATCACAAGAATTGACAATGATGCTATTCTACTAACACAGACAAGTTTAACTTTAAACAGGTTACTTAAATGGGACTACTCATGTTTACAATTAAAATTCTCTACATATTTGCAGGATCAGAGCCCCAGATTGCATACATGTTACGGATTCAAAGTCTGAGTGACAGCTTTGCAGTCTACATGCAGTCACTCTAGTTTACTTTATAATTGGATCTGATCTGGCTTTAAGAATAGGTAGTAAATCAGATATTTTCTATTTAAGGAGGTGCATGGGAAATGAGGCAAGTGTGCTCTAACTGGAAATACAAAACCAATTGAAATTTAGGACAAGATTATGAACAGAACAGTTCTGCTTTTCATGTTACATGGCTAAAGAATGTCATTTTCATAGCTTGCAACAGTGGGGCAAGGACCAAGTCTCCTTCCATACATTGTAGGTCATGGAACAACGTGACAGTACACAAATTACTAACAAATAATTTTAAAAAAATTGAAAGTATATGTAGTGGGAGATGGTATGAGCAAAGCAGGGGGATGAGTTAATAGGAGCATGGAAGTAGGAAATGGAGGAATAATGTAGAGGGAAGGAGAAAAAGACAGAAGATGGGGAATCAGGAGTTTTTAATGTCTTAACTACTCGAGTTGTGAACCCACAAGTGAGTTTGTTTGATATATACAGGTCTTCCCAAAGAAGTGCCAATAAAATTATACCACACCCCACATTCTCTCCATGCTACAGATCTTTTAGAAGACTACTTCAGAAATACTTTGATTTTTTTTAATTGATACTATTTTTTAATCTCTGCCTGTAAAATACAGATTTAAGAAGGAAAGAAGGTTATGGCTAACATTTTCAGAGATTTCAAAAGTGATCTAAAGTGTTTACATGTAGTGTATCAGGATTTTAAGATCTGTTGTCTCTGAATTGACCAAGGTTAAAGGAAAATAATTTATCCCAAAAAGAAGATGGCAATCTCCCCTTCCTATTGATATAAGACACCTATTCAGCACCGACAGCTCTTAGATAAATCAGATGGTAGGCCTATCACTAGTCCAGAAACGGCCAGTGTAATTTTGGGCTAAAAGTTCCTTCTTTTCTGAGGAAATGAACACATTTCTCTGGCTTTTTTTTTTTTTTTTTGTTTTTGCAGGGGTATAATTAGAAAAATGCAGCTGTCTCCATTTTACAGCAAAGGGGTCTGGATGTACAGCAGCGATGCCGGCTGCTAACAGAAAGAACTCAAGGTAGCAACTGAGATGTGGTATTGTGATTGGGGGAGGGGTTGAAAATCCAAGAATAACCCATGATATTTAAGGGAGAAGTTCACTAGGTTTGTAAGTTTAGCCCAAGAAAATTTACATTTAAAAAAAATTCTACAGCGAGAACAGCTTGAGGTTACTGTTTTGATACACAAAAGCTTAAATTAAGTAGAATGGATTTTTTAGCATTCACCAAGCCTTGCAGGGGAGCAATCACACAGTGGAAGCCAATTCTAATATCTACAGAGATCAGCAAGTTTATAGCAATAGTAATAGCAAATATACACTACCTGGTGCTGTTCATAACCTTCTGCCAGCCTTCTCTAATTTAAGTTCAAACATCTTTATAGCTTTTCAAATAAGTTTATAAATAAAGTTTTCTCCCAATATTCGCATTCAAGCGGTCTGAATCTCTTGCTCTGCAAAAGTCTTATCGAAGTCTTATGAGAAAACATGAGCTTGTGTAAAGTATATGTGGTCAATATGTTTCTCTCACCTGTGAATCTGCCCAAAACTGCTCCAATGGGATTACAAAGACACACAAGGATTCTGCAGCACATTTCAGTGCATCTCTGGAAACTGACCTTTACACATATTGTTGGATGTGTGCTGGGGCAAGATTTTTCCTCTCTCTCAATCCTTGCCAGCCCAAGCCTATATAATTTCAGTAATCCATTAAAACTAAGAAAACCCAAATGGAAACTGTTAAACTCTATGAAAGCAGCCAGCCCCACCTTGCTCCTTAAAATAATTAATTAATTAATTATTAATTAATTAACTCCCAGCTTCTGTCAGTGGTCACTGGCAACCAGAACAGCCTCTAGAGAGCTGCTGAGGGTATCATAAACTTAACCAAGGTCTAACTCACGCCTCCTTAACCCCAGGCTGAAACAGCTGCACATCACCTTTTCCATCCCTTCTGCCTGCCCAGGGTCCTGCACTAAGCATAGCTCAACTCGACTCAAGGATTCACCGAGTGTGTCTTTACCCCTGCACAGAAAACACACGTGTGAGACGGACTAACATTTCAAGAAGCTCAATCTCAGCCAAGCTAACTGAATTGAAACGTCTTTAGGCAAAAAAATTCTGGTCTCATCAGTACAATGAGAAACCTTAAAAGCTGACAGCCTGCTCCCACCTTTCTCACGTTCTCCAATTCCTGCTGTTTGTTCTCATTGGCTATTTGGAGTTCTTTCATCTGCCGCTCCAATTCCTCTTGCTCAGCTTGCAGTTTCTGACGCAACTCTTTCCGTTTCTGGCGTGCTTCTTTGTGAGGTGGAGGACAGCCCGTTCTCAGCAGGCTTACAGTGGTCTGAATGGCTGTCAAGGAGAATTAAATTAAAAGGAATAGCAAAATTAAAAGGAATAGCAAGAGAACTTCAGTTAGGAGAAATGCTAAACACTCTGGATAGCCTTGGTGAGAAACAGCTATGCTCTATCGCACAACTGTCTATCTCTACTCTCACATAAGTTAGCATAAAAAAAAGTAAGTGTGCTGGCTTTCTACATATTGCAATGTTATCTGTATCCCAAAGAGAGGAATATCCAGTAGTTCCAATACATTGACCGATTATTCTATAGTCACGCTCAATTTCTAATGGAGCATCAGCAAGATTAAGATGTGAATGTAAATTAAAAGTAAGTATGTAATTAACGTAAACAGAGATAAGGCCTTATGCAACAACAAGAAACAGCAAATTTCTGTCCACATTCTTATTAATTTTCTCAGTGTTTCTAATCCAGAGAAGAAACAGAAGGTTTATTGGATGCATATTGACTGATGGTACTATTCTTGAAGTCCTCTCATTTCATTTCCTAGGACCAGCATTTTATCTGGGCTGCACTTCTTACTATTCTCTCAGCAAGAAAGTGGTTTTGATTTAATTATGTTCAGAGTGACGCACACTGAAAGGAAAGCAGTCATGTGCTAGTTTATTTCTGTATTTTGATCATTTCTCTATCTACAAAAGTGAAACGTCTTGTTTTAGCATTGGGTAATTGCTAACCATACACTGTGTGCAGCTTTAATTGCATACATACTGTAAATAAGGAGGGAAGTTTGAACAACACCACCACCACCACTTAGCACCTTGCATTCTCAAGGTGTATAGATGTTAATTGGTAGAGCCCTCAAAATCTGCAGATATCAGCATCCATGGATGTGGATATCCACAGACCACGTTTACAGATTGCAGATAGATGTGGATCCAAATTTTTTATCTTGAGCCCTGCAAGTCTGCAAATATCCACTGACAATGTTTGCAGATTGTGGATCAGAGAGATACAAATTTTGTATTCGCACAGGGCACTATTAATTGGCTTTTCTGCCCTCTGTGTGGTAGAGGTCCTTAGTGAGAATCCAGGCTAAAATCCTGAGAGATGCTGGGCACCTGCCACTCTCACTGAAATCAACTCAAGGCTACACAGCAGGGCAGCGTGCAAGCCAAGTTTAGAGAACAAGATGTCTTGGGTTCCCTGGGCTGTGTCCACTAGAGAGTATTACCTCAAAAGTAAAATCAGTTTTAAGATGAACAAGATCTCCCCTCCCACAAAAAATAAAAAAAGAAAAAAGCCGACCCACTGAACAATTTATTTTCCTCCTAAAAATGTGGCTGTTTCACAGAGAAACTTTGTACAGGAACAGAAAGAAATGAAAGTACACAAATAAAAGTCTTCTGTTTTATTTGGTTTTTATGTTAGCCATCCCACAACATGCAGCTGCAGCTAAGCACTTATTGAAAGTAAATGACCAATACCCAGAGATCCACATGAGCTGTTCCTACAGGACAAGATTCATGAAAGCACTTCAGTATAGATTTTCAGAAGTGACTAGTGACTTTGGGTGCTTCAATTTCAGATTGTCCAATAGATACCTTGAGGTGGTCCCATTTTCAGGGTTTGGGTGCTTAGCGCTTCCTGAAAATCAGGCCCCTTTGAAAGGTCTCAGAAATCAGAAACTCAAAGGGGAGCCACTTAAAAATCACTAGTCACTTTTGAAAATCTTGTTCTTAAGCACATGCTTTGCTCCCACATGACTAAGTTTTAAAACCTTACCTTGAATCCACTCCTGCTTCTTCTTTTTATCAGAGGCACTAATCTCAAAGCTTTTATCTAAACATTTGATAAGAAAAAGGCATTTCTTTCCATCTCTGTCAGGCAAGGACTGGAATGGAAAACAAAGTATTAGTTTCCCGTGAACCTAAATACCACACTGCAGTATTGCGTACCAACAAGTCATATGTGCAGGCTATAAAGATGTACAACTACAATGTAACATTTCATTTGCATATTTTATATATTGGGATATAATTGCCATTTTACACAGAGGTGTAAAACGGCTGGTCGTGGAAAATGGAAATATTATAAAATTATTAAGTTTTTAAGTTTTGCTATTTTTCACTCAGACTTATTTGTACAAATGCCAATTGTTCCATAAATAATCTTCGTAAAGATGAAACCTAAGAACACAGCCCAAGAGTGAGCCACTGACGCAAAACGGGGGGTGGAGGGATGGAAAGAAAGGGAACAAGTATCCCAGTATCACTGAAGAGATACCAGGATCCACCACACCGGAAGATTATAAAATTCCTAGTTAGAGAGAGTTGAATGTATTTTTACCTCTACACAACAGTTTTCATCCAACATGATGTCTCCTTTTTTGTCTTTTAAATCTTCACTCACGTAATATGAAATAATATTTGGTTTTAGCACAAACCAGCGTTCTGTCCAATTTTTCCTTCTGTGACCTTTTTTCAACATATAACCCTGTAAAAAGGAATTATCCATTGAATTACATCCCCTCATTTCTACTGCTCTGCCTTTTAGTTGTGTGCCCTAAGGTTCTGATCCAAGTCGGATGAAGTTAGACCAGGCCCTAAATGCTGATTTGTACACATTTCCCTTTCTCGTAAATCACGATTGCATCAGCTGTCACTTAGTTCATGAAAGTAATGTTATGATTCCTTTTTTCCTTATTTGCAAATGGTAAACCCATCTTGTAATATTATTTGTGGTTTTAAAATTTCTCTGGATCCTATTTGACAATATTTTACTACCATCTCTTCCCCTTCCCCCTTTTTCTTATTAATGCTAGCACATTACTCTGGTGGAAATGTCATCCACAATGTCTAATGACAGAAATTTTATTAATTTAATCATATTGTGAAATGTCACCAACCAAAGATCACCCCAGTGATATACGTAGGCCTGGAGCTAGCTAGATTTTGTAAATCTGTACACGTAACACTGGCGATAAGAAAAATTCCACCTCCATATTTTCTCCTAAAATAGTTTATGCTGCCTTGCTCATCTAGCTGCAACCAGAAAATGACAAAAGCCTTTTTTAAAGGAATGATCCCAAAGAGAAAATGCTATAAACTTCAGTTAGTGAGACTAAGAAAGGGATAATTAAAATTATACTTCTGGCTAGTATACTGTATTTGGGAACCACAGGGCAAAATCCTGACCCCACTGAAGTCAACAGGCCGTTTCCCATTGATTTTAGGATTTCACCCATAGCATTTTAGTTTTCCTGAAATTTACTCAATCTGCCTTACATAAAAAAAACAAAAAAAAGCATTGTGTTTCAAGGGCTTGTTTCTATGGACAGTTAGCTCACAGCAAGTTGGGTATAAATCTATCCTGCTCTGGCCAGCCATGTACTAATGGTTGGGTGAACTACCTTGGTTTGTAACCAAGTAAATCAAAGCACATTATGACACTTTTGTGCTTGACAGCAGTTCCACAATGCCAGTTAGTGGGCAGGGTAGATTTACACAGAAGGTACCACGCACTAACTGTCCATGCAGACAAGCCCTAATACCCAAGGGTAAATATTATGAAGATTTCAAACTCCTCTCTCCTTCCTTTTAGAGCCCACCCTTTTCACAATCCACACACTGTGGGTGGATTTAATAAAGAACAAGAATGACCAGCCTGATAAAATTGTGCGTTATTTGTCCTCAGCTGAACTGGAAGTGGAACTATTAGTGGAATCTTAGACCTATTTATTTATATTTACTGCAGACGTAACATCATCTTGGATTCCGCTAGGTAGGACAGCTGTAAGGAAGTACTATTTGTGATGTAATATTAGAATTTCTTACATATTTTTCCCCTATTAGATAACTCGTTAGCTTTCTTTGGAAATGTATTTATGTCCTTTATCTCTTGGTAAGGAGGAGCCGCCAGCTCTTTGCTGAAACTGCTCAGTTTATGTGGAAAATTAATAAAATTAAGAAAAATAAAAAAAAATACCACATTTCTTTTTGTTTTGAAGCAGAATGAGGTCAGGATAACTTCCCTTTTCTTTTCTGTGAGGGAAGGTGCTTTAAAAGTACCCAGTCCAAAAGAGAGGAAATACTAAAATACCACAATGATGTAAAACCAGTTATTCTAGCTATGTATCTTTGGTGGTGGACTCCAGTAGACTGGCCTCAGGATCCTAAGCACACATATTTCACCTTCACACAGAACAGACTCACCACAGTCATCTTTCACCCAACCCTTCATTCTGGGCCATCACTTCCCTCTCTCATCAGTTCCAAAATGTACACTCACCCTATACTTGGGAAGATTAGTAGCCTTCACCTAAGTTTCAATTATGCATAATTAACCAACCAGGTACTTTTATGGTACTAGATACATTATTTTTAACTACTCTGCCATTAGCAAATGGGAAACACCAATTCTAGCTCCCTATTGCCCAAGAACCCCATGAACAAGAAGCATCAGCAGAAGCATGAGATAGTTACACAGCTGCATGGAGGATTCATCCCAGGTCATGGGAAGAATTCCATCCTTCACAATTTCCTATAGTCTGCCATACAGACCCTATTTACTCCTGCACAAGGGATGAGAATTTGGCTCCAAGCAAAGTGACATGCCTGATTCATCTCCATTAGTTGCTTACATTTAAGTCTAATGATGAAAGCATAACTGTTATGTTGACTACTGCATTAACAATAATTTTAATAAAAGCACCCACCTATTGTGCTTTATCCAGTGCGGTTAGAGCTAATCAAAAGGATGTTCCGCAGGAAAAAGGATGCATGTTGAAAGATGTAAATGATTGAATGTTCTATCAGACATTGGAATTTATTGACTAGTCAATTTAAAAAAAAAAAGACCAAACCCCAGTTTCAAAAGTTATTTCAGATACTTCCTCTTCCCCCGTGTCTTCTGCTAATTGGTCATCTCATTCTCCCAACTCTTATGTGTTTTAGTGGGTTTTTTTTGTCCTGTTGCCATCCTGCCAAGCAGGAGCCATTCATTTGTGGGGAGGCCTCCCCCATGGCTGGGGGTTCTTCCTCTTCTCCCTCCCAGTCCTGGCCAAGGTGTGTGCTCTGCCATGTCAGGACTGCAGCCTCCCTGTGCAGCAGGAATTGAGTATCATCTTCCCCACAGCCAGGTAGGTGGCACTCTGCAGCTCTTGTGTAGTGGCCCCACTCATGAACTCAGTAGCCAGGAATGTGTGGGCAGTCTCTGGACAGGAACTGTTCAACAGTGGGATGGCTTCCTCTGCAGTTGGGGACTTGTCCTCCTTGCAACCCTGGCCAGGGGTCTCTGCTCCATTGGCCCAGGACCTCACACTTCCACACGTTTTGGGCCTCTCACCATGCAGGCAACACCCTGCAGTCCTCAGTGCCCCAACCTGAACCCCAGCCCTACCCCACGCTTACTTTCCCACAACTGTACAAATACCATTAATAGCAAACAAAAATTAAAGAATGGCCTGTCAAAATTGGAAAAAAAAAAAAAAAAGAATTAAATTCTACAACGCCTAGTCAAGTAAACTCCGTTTTCCAATAGACTGGTGATTTTCCAGAAAGGGGAGTGGGCCAGTTTGTAATAGAAACTGTTCTTAAAAGTTTTCTTTAAAAGCAGGGAGACATCCCTGAACAAAGTTAGTCACCACGGGAGAAGACAGTCAAGATACTGCAGCAATCGTTTTATCAGAGGCAACATCATCAAATTGAAAACATTTTTAAAAACTACTAAAGAAATCAGATTTCCTTTCAAATCTCAAGTGGATGGACTGAGCTAATGCCAATTATTTTGGTTCAATCTTATTAGCAAAATGGCTTCATTATGTCCTCATCAGGTCATCCCACCAATGAACAATAAGGAGTTAACAAAAACAGATGCTTTGCATTGTTCTTTGGCCATTTTGAAAGAACTTCCTATGCCAAGATTTTCTGATAAATTCTTCTGAATGGACTTGGAAGGGCTGCCAAAAAAGCCTTTGTTTGATTTCTTCATAAAGAGAAAATTGAAGCCCACTAAAATTTCCCCCATAGAGAACATATGAGCTTGAATTAGAACTCTACGCAAATGCAATTTGCCTGAATAAAAATGCTTCACTGGGTTTTTAAGGATTTATTTTTCCTATTAAAGAACTGTATATTTTTAAAGCCATTCTGGGACTTTCTTAAATATCTAGGAGGACTGAAAAGTCTCCTGACCAAATGGTAGTCTCTCTACAACAGGAACTCCAAAAGAGCAGAAGGTTGAGAGAAATATTCTATAAATATTAAGACCGAGTTATTAATGCTTGGCTTTGACTTGAGCTCAGTAAATCACTAATGCTCTATAGTCTGCTATGCATAGTTTAATAGCCTTTATGTCTTTTTAATTGTATCAATTTAGAAACAGACACTTAAATTGGTCCATTGCCTGTGTGTGGACATAAGAAGTACACTTATGGACACTGACATAAGAAGCCCTTATCAGAGCTTATTTCTGTAAATTAACAGCAAATTCCCTGCAGTTTTAAATAGCATTTTAACACATTAGAGACTTACCACAAATTTAGCAATCAATAAACACCATTTTGTTGATATTCTATTAGCTAATGAATAACTGATATTGGTGTAAAGAGAGGTCATATTTTAAGTCAGAAACTCAAGGGCACTTTTCCTTCAGTTCCTCCTAAGTACAACTCACCAAGGACAAGTGTCTCCTTGGCAGTAATATAAGTGTTAAACAGATCTTTTTACGTAGCACAGCTTCCCCTTTATGAAATATATTCTTTTAAAAATAAACCACATTCACATACTCTTAACAGTAACCAATTCTCAGAGCACTGAGCGGACCCCTCAAGCTTGTTCACCGCCATCAGCTCATGGCAGCAAGAATTCATGGGCATCATCCAGTAACTCACACATCCTACTATTTTCAAACATTAATTCCACGTAATTCTTACCTGCTTCAATACATCTAATATGAGCTCATTAAAGACCTCATTAATTGCCATTGATACTGTCTGTCGGTCCATCCCTTTGCTGAAATGTCCACTTCCAATAAGCTCAATCAGTTCCCATGCAGAAAGACCTTCTTGATTGGCACCCAGGCTCATCTTGTAATGTTCAAACTGTTCTTGCTGAGAACCTACTCCCATTGCTTCAGTGAGTTTTTTAAGCAAGTACTCAATCTGTACAGAAATAGAAGCAAAAACTTCATCATTTTTAACAAAGAATTTACTCTAATGCTTAAAAGCTCCAGGCCAAAATTTGAGTGCTTAAAGTTAGGATCTTCCATCCACATTTAGGCACCAAAAATAAACGGCTTCATCTACAAAGATTCCAAGCTCCCATAGTCTTCATTTGCTTCAATGGGCTTTGTAGGTGCTCATCATCCTTGAAAATCTGACTACTCATATTTAGATGCCTAAATATAGATTTAGGCTTCTAACTTCAGACACTCAGTTTTGAGATTTTTGACTATGTGCAAGAGACATGGAAGTTATTCTTCAACAGCATCAAGATTATTAGAATTAAACGTGAGAAAGAGGAAAGCTTCAAAAGCATTACAATTGTATAGAAGTAAACCAATAAAATGCACCATGAAGAGTAAAGGAAATAGCTTGATTAAAGAATGACATTAGCAATGGTCACATGCTAGTCACATGTCTCAGCCTGACACCACCTTCCCAAATCTGATCGGATATCAGGAACTTTTGGAGGGGGTGGGGGTCAGAGGCACAAAAAAAATGAAAGCAAGGATGAAAAAAAAACCACTCCTAAAATAAATTCCTCTTTTCCTAATACTTTCCATATCATGTGTCAGACAACTAACACCACTTCTACTGAGGTTAGTGGAGACTTAAATCTTGCTATCTTACACCAATAATTGCACTTAATACTAGATTTATTCAAAATTGAATCCATCCAGTGCTTTGAGCACAAGTATAATAAAAACCTACAAATATTTAACCAATGCCAATTTGTCAGCGCCTACTTCCATAATCACATCTATGTATTTAAAATAAAATAAATAAATCAGCATTCTTAGCTTCCTGTGACTGAAGATACACCACACTTCAATGTCATGTAATTAGACTTTAAGGATGGTTTGGTCTAGTCCTGAAGATGGACCAGGTTTACCCAAGACAGCAGAGAAAGGCAAAGGGAACAGTGATTTACTGTGTTTTTACACCAGTTTCATGGCAAGACCTCTGTGTCACAGCCTGCCTTCCTGCCCCCCCCCCCAATTGATTGGTGCATGAAAATAGAAAAAGCAAGGCATTTCCTGACAGTAAACCTGGGTAAAGGAAGTAAGGCCACAGTGGTGCCCCACGGGCCTCCCAGCTCCTAACAAGAGGTTACTATGGAGACAAGGCAAATCAGCCTCTCAAATAGATGGCCCATCTCTTCAGTGACTATAAAAGCAGGCATATGGATCCTGCCTCTTGCTGCCATCCTATATCAGATGTCACATCAGCCCTCCCACACAAGGGCTTCTAGCAGTGGTTCCTCTTAATCACCGAATTTCTGAGTGCACGAAGATGATGTGCCCTGAAAGGGCACATGATGGTCACAAGCTACAAGAAATGTTTGGGGTGACAACACCAAGTTTTACAAAGTACCTTTCAGATTCCCCTTTCTGTAGATACAGGATCAGTGATTTTTTAGGCCTGCTTTCCCTAGTAGACAATCCTGCTGGAGGGTTGGAATGCAGACCAATTGTAGGTACAATTTTAAAAAGCACCTAAGTGACTTACAACATCCCATGTTCAAAAGTGACTGGGTCCTCAGTACCTCCAAGTCTTAATGAAAGACAATGGGACATGGGCTTCCAAGTCATTTGGGCATTTGTGAAAATCTCACCCTCCATCTCATTGATGCTGTGCAACTGGCCAGTGCTGCTGAGAAACCAGGAAGTAGGTCATTTCTTCCATGGATTACAGAAAAGTAAATGAGTGGAGACCAAATGAGAATTCACTACAGGCCAGCCTAACCTTTCAGCCTCATACTGGGCCATATCTGACTGGTGTATACAAGGGATTGAACTAGTAGGCTCTTGAGTGGCCCAGCTTAATCTCTTCTCAGAGCTTTGGGAGAAGGGGGATGAGGAAGTGCTCTTCCATACATTCATCCTGCAAAGACTACTGCCTCAAGAATCTGATGTTAGCCACAGTATGTATGTTAATGCTCTGGCCCACATGGCTTCCCTGACTTCTCTTTGGTATGAGCAAGGACCCTCCTTTCACTTAAGTCTGTAAAAATGAAAGAAATATGAAAGAGGAGCAAGTCTGACAGAATATAACAAGTCTGGCAAAGCAATGAATTATTGAACCTGAACTCAACTTTAGAGAGGGGGGATTTTTACTGCTATTTCTGGAAGACAGATTAGTTATTAAATAGTCTCTATTTCAGGAGAACTATATGGGAATTAATGCTAACGGAAAAATGAGGAAGTCAACGATAATCACTTTATTGTCTCAAAAAGAAAACATTTACATACTTCTGAGCTAGTTCTACATTCCTGTGGTTTGCTTTTTGTAAGGACTTATTGTCCTCTTAAAGTTTATTGTAAGGAAAGATGTAATTTAGCTTTGCATCGGAGGTGTCTTTTTTTTAAAAAAAAAGACAAGTATTTTTACCTCTGTTTCCCTACAAATAATTGTACACTATTTAGTTGTGCTGTGTTCATACATGAATGGTACTAACAGCCAACCAACTTTAAGAAAATATTTAAGTAGCTAGCATTTTAAGGAGTGTCATTTCAATTTTATAAACACTGGGTATTGTGCAGCTATTGATCTCAGTAAAATAACTGTAGTTCTGAAATGCTACATTTAAGGGCCTACTCCTGCAAGCATTTACTACCAGTCATAGTACTTACTACTGTGAGTAACCCTGCTGATTTCAGTGCAGTAATTTTAATATGTCTACTCACAGTAGCAAGCTATACGGCCAATAATAGTAGGCTGTCGCAAGAATGGGCCCTCAGACCTTGCATTTCAGAAGTTCAGTGCACAGCTCTGAATTACTCACTTTATGGTCATTCAGCTAAAAGCACTCTTACAGTAATAAGCGTCTCAACTCTTAGCACTTCATAAAGATTCATTTATAATCACTTAAAATTCATGTTGAATAAATATAAATTTTTTTTTAAAAATGAAGTTTGTTATTTCCAGTTTTCAAACTCTTATTATACTAAGAAATAACTTATGTGCAGCCAGGGCTTTCCAACAACAGATATAAATCCTCAGCATTCAGTCAGATTCAGGAAGCAGCTTACTTCCTTACCTTCAGACAAGTTTCACCAAGGACAACAAAGAATGTTATTTCAGTTACATGAAGTGCAGTCTTAGATACCCTAGCTGAGAAACAAATTTTCAGAAGACCTCATCTTAATTAACTGAAATAAGCATTGGCTTTTAAAGACAGGCTATCCTTTCTTGAATGAAAGGTAAGGATTGAAATGAAATGGTGTCTCATTTCAGGATTAATAACAATTGTGCCCACCAGTTCAATTCCCCTGAACAGAGCTCACTCACTGTACTTCTCTTAGCAGGATGGGAAGCTAAAGTAACCAGAACACTACCCTTCTGCAATATTCTGCACTTAACATAAATCATAACTGTGATGTGTCATCTCAGCCTACCAAAGTGCAAGACAGTAAAAGAATTAAATTCTTATTGGCATTTAACTTTGGCCTTTTTCTTTATTGTCCATAGATTTTACCACCATTTACAGGAAGGTGTAAAGCACCCTCAAATCCCTTTTGCTAATCATCTCACATGACTGGGCTCAGAGGGGGACTAAAAATAATATTTTAACAGATTTTTACTGTTGCCCATAGCATGCAATCAAGAACTTAGATCAAACTAATGGGCTGAGAAGGGAATACATCAAAACTGTTAATGATGTTTTAATAAAATAGACACTAAATAAAAGGATTTACATTTATTAGTGCTATACAAACCAAGTCTTACTGTGTGTGAGAGATTAAAATTATATGAATACTTAATCTCAAGGAGACAAGTTCAGAAGTACACTAGTCTCCATAAATTACACTCACTCACTAAAAGCCCATTCAAGTGTATGAGAACCAATATTTAGATACTGTCTTACAAGAAAAGCAGTTTATGAATTAGTTTAATTTTTTAAACACTGATTTTACAGGATTTACTCTTCTTACTCTGGCATGTCTACACGAATATTCTCTACAGTAGCTGCATTACAGCTGTGGAGATGGGGGAAATTATCAGCATAAGATAAGGAGTGATCAATGTAATACAGTAGCATCATCTGGTCTAATATAGATGTAAACACCAGATGTAATTCATTTAATGCTCAAATGAGGAACTTTTGATACTTCTGAGGACAGAGTATTTCCCCTGCCCTCCACAGGGAGGGACACAGGTTAACACATCAAAATAAATGACCAATTAAATCATCTGGTTTAAACAGTCTACGCCTGGGGTTAATAAGTGAAAAGAATTAAGCAGCAAGTATGCTGCAATGTTTGCTGGTACTTTGAATGCAATTACTCTCTGTGATCAAGCTGTAAGTTTGCCTTTTATAGGATTGTTTGTTTTAAACAATGATCAATTCTGTACTGAAGAGGTGAAATCATGGCCTCACTGAAGTCAGTGGAATGACGACTCCTATTGACTTCGGTGGGGCTGGGATTTCACCAATAGTCACTAATAAGAACTTCTGGGTATTAAAGAGCTTTTTGTTTTAATATTTGACAAAACATCCTTAGTGTCTTCTTTCAATGGAAGGATTCTCTGTTCCCATTGCAACGCCCTTTTCTTTCCTGTATTGGCTCCCAAGCTTTTGGATGTTCTCACATTTCAGACAGAAGTATTTATGGATATCAATTTTACATGGCCTTTTGCCAAACACTGGATGAGTTCATCTGTGTAAAAGATGAAAAAATTTAACCAAAAGAGCAAGGTGGCCATAATGCCCACTAGATGGCTCCTCTTTTGTCTCAGACAGTCGAGGCTGTTCTGCCAAGTCCACTCTATCTGAACAATGGTTGCAGTGCGCCACCATTATATATGTAGAGGACTTGGATTGTCATCGTTTTATATATAGTAGGTGTGATGTCTATGCCAACTGGTAAGGTATCCAGGAGTCACTATGACCCATGACAATTGTGCCGTCACCTCATCATTTCTTCAAGTGATTCAACCTTGTCTGGGAGGGATCACCAAGGTTTCGGTGGTTAGTTTACTCTTCATTTCCATTAGACCCTGGACCACTCTGCTGAGACTGATAACAAGGGTTTCATTGGAAGTGGTGGTTTCTGTTGAATCTGATCATTGGTGGCATTTGTGAAATGAGTCCAAAGAACCCTAAAATGATATCTGCCAGTCTGCTACAGACCTGGGAAGAATTTACAGACCTGGGAAGAATTTAAACAGCTGAAAAGCTCTATGTTCCATTACAAATCTCCTAAGTAATCCAGTCCCCTTATTGTCAAATATTCATAATGCAAATATTTTCCTTCCCACAAAAAAAAAAAACCCTACACAAATATTTGTGTAACTTTAGCTCATACAATTATGGTAGGTAAGCAGAGTATAAACACTGTTTTTCATACAATGCACACCATTATTCACTCTCTTCCAAATTAAACTAGTTTAATAAATAATTCAGTACAAGTTGCAAGGATGCACCACAAAATGGAACCTGTACATAGTTAAGCCAGATGAAAAACCTGCTACCTGAAACTTATCCTTGTTCTTTTCAATGAGCAAGAAGTCTGTTTCTAAAAAAAAATATGCAAGAAATTAATGTAACCCGCTAGTGAGCATGTGATCCAAATGCCCCCCTGTTCCCAATGTGCAGGTGATGTGAGTCTGTTACACCCCCCACTAAACAGACTTGCCTCTTTAGTTCAAGCTGTAGAAGCTCAAACTTTTAGCTCTGGAGACCCCTGGTTCAATCCCTGACATATCAAGGTCATAACAATGTAACAGCCATAACAGCAACACCTAGTGCAAGTCAGGCAGTCAAAAATGCTTTCTGCAAGCAGTTTCTTAGAGTCACTAACATGCAACTCCATATACACTCCTAATTCAGTCTTGAAAATATATCATTTTTACAAGAAAAGTGAGGCATGGACACGAAGAAGTAGCCATTTCTGTTTTGCTATTTACCTAAATAATTTGTCAAAGAAGAGTTGCCACAGAACAGACTTTGTCAATGCAGCTGGTCTTGATTTGACAGAGCATAGCATAGTGCTTTAGTGTAGGATTCGCTACACTGCATGCAACACCACCCCCACCACACTTCTGGTCTCCAGCAAAGCAGATTTAGAAAAGTTTTAAGCTTAAAATAGTGTCATTACTTACAGAATGTGTTCCTAGCAGGATATGGGAGTATTTAAACAAAAAGTCAATATAGGTTTGATTTATTTTTAAAATTTTCGAAGTGTTTAGTGAACATAATACATAATATACTGACTTGCACTACACAGCTCTGCACATTTCATTAAAGATGGCCCAAGAATATGGCTGTTTACTAACCACACACCACAGATTTAGATGATAAAGCATTTTCAAGATTACGGCCACATATGCTGAAAACAGAAGAAAGGGGAAATGCTTGGGTATCTTTTTTTTAAAGATAGACACATTTCAGTTAAAGAATGGTGTGGCATCCCACCACGTCTGTAACAGATAAGAAGGGTAGTGAAAGCAAAATTCAAATTAGGGATGCAGCTGAATACAATTTTTTTACTGAGACTACAATTCTCTCCACCACCACCCTTTTTCCTATTTCAGTTCTTCCTCCCCCATAGGTCAGGTGCAGAATAAAAGCTAGGATGACATCTGTCAGTACTGCAGAGAGCGCTACTGGGTGCCGTACTGGAATGAAGTAGGGGAGGAGATAATATTCCACACAACATGGCTAGACCACTTTCAGAGCACCCTGCAATACCTACCTACTTGTCAAAGCTTTCCTACATAAGAGAAGACAAGGCTATTTTGAGCTAATTATTTCACTAATCCAGAGGGCTGTACTTTCCAATTTCTCACTTTAACAGGCTGAGACGACAACAGCAAGACACAGTCTGGCACAACCACTCTTCTCAGATTTATCATTTCCCTTCCAGGAAAAGCTTACATTAGTAACGGGATCATTTGTTTTCTGTTCTACAAAGATGCTTACTTTCAAGTTAGAGTATGCTTACTTTTCCAGAATTAGTATCTCCCCCCAACCTCCCCGGCCATCAGGAGAATACATTAAGGAAAGTGATTCTGCAATAGACTTATTCAGTTAATCCCTTTTAAGAGATCTTTTCATGGGATCATGTCCCCTCACATCCTCCAACAGAAGTCCATTAAAACCATATTAGCTTTCTATTATCATGAAATCCACACAGCTGCAAATACAAATGTACAAAACATCAACAGGAAAGAAGAAGCTAGTGGTCCTGATTCTTCGTTTGGGCTTGTGAAACTAAGCTGCAACTCCATTTAAATCAAAGGAGTTACACAGGTGTAAAATTAGTGAGTATAGAAACAGGGTCAATTGCCCTTGTGAGAAAATTTCAAACTCGAATCCTAGGCCTACAGGGCAGTCCATCAGAAAAAAAGGAGAGGAAACATGCCTTGGAGTGCCAGTGGCTTTCAAGCTACACAAAACACAAACACATTCTCCTTGGCAGTAGGAGAAGTTTGTGGAGGTGACAGAGGGCAGAACCCTTTAAACAGCATTACGCTCAAGTTTCAGTAGGAAAATATACTTCATCCCTGTGAATTTTGTGTCCTCCACAAATGCATATCTTTCCTATGGCATTCACCCAACCCCCACTCCCAGCAGACATATTGCTTTCTATCTGCCCATCCACTCTCTCTTAGGGGGAGGGGGACTAAAAAAAATCTTGCAGAAGAGGAAAAAGAAAAATCATTCTTTTAGCAGCATTACCACCAAAGAAATCCACAGGTTGTGGAGGGGAGGATGCCATATTGAACAGCTCCATCCCACGAATATCCAATATTCCCCTCCTGACCCAGAAAGGAGAAAGCACATCAGATACACCTGCTGCTTACTCGTTGGACTATTTATGGAGCTTTTCTGTCATTCTTTATTCTAACTTGCTTCTCTCCACATTTCTGAAGAGAGTGCGACCTCAGATTAGATTAGATTAGCTGAGAAGATATCCATCCAAACCAGAGAATGGAACATCAATATTCAGTCCGCTAGTTCACCTGGGACTCTGAAAATATTTTCTTCATGTTGACCCACATTTTGGACAAAAACTGGTCTACTGCAGTCATTAGAGATCCAAGAAGCTCCTTTCTGTTCCTTTATAATAGTTGTATCTTTTGACCTCCAACAATTTAGAAAGATCTAAAATGCGGTGTGATGAACAGCAAGAATTTTGAAGTGACCAGCAGTCTAATCTATAAGCATTGGGCCAAATTTCCCCACCAATTTATGAAATTCCTGTGGGAGTTGGATGTGGAGAGAGGGGTGGAGGATTCAGAGGTGGACACTGATAGAAAAAGTGAATGATAATGTAATGCAAGCCATAGAAACAAAGAGTTGGGGAAAACTATATTCCCTGCCTGGGAAATTATAATGAATGATTACAGTGGTAATCACCCTTCTTACAAATAAATCACTGGCAGGCTGTAGCGAAATGCTGTGAAGGTTCACGACAATCTATCCATTTTATTGCAAAACTGCACTTTATCTTATCAACAAAGCACTATGTGTCACACTACACATAAGCAAACCTTTTCTTATGCTCATCAGCAGAAAACAGTTTTGAGGGGAAATACTGTAACTTTGATGGATTGATCATTCTCCTCCATTATGAAGTGGAACCTAAAGCAAAGTGAGATGGTGGTATTGGTTTCAGAAAGATAGAGAGAAAGAAAGAGCTTGATTAGCAGTCATGTTAACTACTACAATGGAAGTCAGAGGAGCTAATTAAAATAGCTAGAGATTTTCCAACTCCAAAAAAAGCTTCGCTTCCTAAAGAGACATCAAGATTTGTATTAAAGAATGCTTAGGAGAACTCATCAGGATTTTAGATTTGATATTAAAAAGTTAGACACTGAAGTATTTAAAAAGGTACAAGTATTAAAAGTCCATAGGATAAGGCTATGTCTACACTGACAGCAGCAAATTCAGCGCCGTCAGATCTATTTATCTGGATCAATTGAGCAGAAGTGGAGACCTGCTCAGTCGATCTGGAAATGGACGTTACTAATCCACCTCCACCAGCTGGAGTAATACTGTGTTGACGGGAAGACATTTCCTGTCGGTGCAGAAAACTGAAGACACCATGATAAGTAGAAGTTAGGAAGTCAGTGGGAAATACATAAGCTACTTTACATAGCTTACATATCTTCTGTCGACTGCTACTAAATTTGGCGGCAAGTGTAGACAGTCTAAAACCAAATTAATTTAAGTTGAAAGTTGTTTAATTTTAGTTCTTAGATTTCTGGGTTTAAGAGACATTTGTTTTTAAAAACCAGTCTTCTAGAAAGACAGAACTCTACACTGATAGATACAACACAAACAAAGAAGAGTGTCAAATAGGAAACAGTGCTTCTATCACACTGGTTATATTACTTGTATGGACCTAAAGTGAATGGCTAAAGAATGAAGACATGTATTGTACAAGATAAGAACAGAGAAGTCCAAATGACTTCAGGAAGAGAAGGTGATTGAGGTAATATCTTTCACTGGAACAGCTTTGGTTGGTGAAAGATGATTTTGAACTTATACAGAGCTCTTACCTAACCACTTTCTCTCTCTAATAAAGCTGCAACAACGCTGCAAAGGACTTTATAAACTTTCTTTAGACCATATGTAACGTAAGCACTTTGCAATAACAAAGATGATGCAGACAGATGTTTGCTTTAAAAGATAAATTAGAGTGAAACGATAGAGATACTAACTCATGTCTCACTTTTTCCTGAAAAAACCTATGACTATGTGGAAAGGAAATGAACAAAGAATCTATGAAACAGACCCAAAAATCAGGAGTATGTAGACTGCAATTTAGCTTTGGCATTAATGATACAGCCTGTCTGGCAGCCTAATGGAATATTGTGGTTGTTCACCCAGCAATAGATGTTTGTAGCAATACAAGATTTCAGAGGAGAGGAAATATTCTACACCTTAGCATGGGATGGGGGCTCTGACTCTTCTAAAGAACATAAGAATGGCCATACTTGGTCAGTCCATCTAGCCCAGTAGCCTGTCTTCTGACATTGGCCAATTCCAGGTACTTCAGAGGGAATGAACAAAATAGGTAATCAAGTAATCCATCCTCTGTCATTCATTCCTAACTTCTGGCAAACAGAAGCAAGGGACTTCAAAGCATCATTTTGCATCCCTGCCCATCCTGGCTAATACCCATTGATGAATCTTTCTTTATGAACTTCTCTAATTCTTTTTTGAACCCTTTTATAGACTTGGCCTTCACAACATCCTCTGGAAAGGGTTCCATAGGGTCACTGTTTGTTGTGTGAAGAAATAATTCCTCTTGCTAGTTTTAAATCTGCTGCCTACTAATTTCATTTGGTGACCCCTAGTTCTTGTGTTATGAATAAATAACATTTCCTTATTTACGTTCTCCACACCAGTCATGATTTTATAGACCTCTATCATATCTCCTCTTAATCACCTCTTTTCCAAGCTGAAAAGTCCCAGTTTTATTAAACTCCTCATATGGAAGCTGTTCCACATCCCTATTCATTTTTGTTGCCCTTTTCAGTACCTTTTCCAATTCCAATGTACCTTTTTTGAGATGGGGTGATCAGATTTGCACGCAGAATTCAAGATGTGGGTGAACCATGGATTTATAAAAAGGTAATATAATATTTTCTGTCTTCCTGTCTATCATTTCCCTAATGATTCCTAACATTCTGTTAACTTTTTTGATTGCGCCGCACATTGTGGATGGTTCTCTAAAAACATCTACTCACGGACTCTAAGATCTCTTTATTGAATGGTAATGGCTAGTTTAGACCCCATCGTTTTACATGTATAGTTGGGATTATGTGCATTACTTTGCATTTATCAACACTGAATTTCATCTGCCATTTTGTTGTACAGCCATCCAGTTTTGTGAGATCCCTTTGTAACTCTTTGCAGTCTGCTTTGGACTTAATTATTGAGTAGTTTCATATTATCTGCAAATTCTGCCCCTCACTGTTCACCCCTTTTTCCAGATCATTTATGACTATGTTATATTGAACAGTACTGGTCCCCCTACAGACCCCTGGGAGATACCACTATTTACCAATCTCGATCTGAAAACTTACCATTTATTCCTAACCTTTGTTTCCTATCTTTTAACCTGTTACTGATCCAGGAGAGGACCTACCTTCTTATCCCAAGACAGCTTAAGAGTCTTTAGCAAGGGACCTTGTCAAACAAGGGCTTTCTGAAAACCTAAGTGCTCTATATCCATTGGATCACCCTTGTCCACATGCTTGTTAACCCCCTCAAAGAATTCTACTAGATTGGTGAGGCACGATGTCCCTTTATTAAAAACCATGTTGACTCTTCCAACAAATCGTGTTCATCTAGGTGTTTGGTTGAAACTATAGTAAAGAACAGAATTATCAATCTGCCTGATACTGAAGGTAGGCTTGTGACCTGTAACTGCCAGGATTGCCTGGAGAGCCTTTATTAAAAATTGGCATCACATTAGCTATCCACCAGTCATGTGGTACAGAAGCTGATTTAAATGATAGGATACATATCATAGTTAGTAGTTCTGCAATTTCATATTTGAATTCCTTCAGAACTCTGGGGTAAATACCATCTGGTCCTAGTGACTTATAACTGTTTAATAAGAGCATCAGAAAGTAAAATGCCAAATATTTACTCAGGTCAGCCAGGCTGTCTAGCAGCCAGCACAATCAAGCACTTGATAAGGGATCTGAGTCTGTGTCCCAAGTGCTACAGTTCATTAGGGTTCAGAGCACCTTGGGGGTGGGGAGCAGGAGGAAGAATCACACATTGCTCTTGAGTGGCCCTAGCCAATAATGACTCCCTCCTTGGCTTACAGGAGAGTCACTGCTCCATACTCCAAATCTTGAGAAAAAATAGGGACGAGGAGGGAATCCCATGAGTTATGACCACAACAGCACCACGTCCCAGCATAGTTAAAAGATTGTCACAGGCTGAAAGTTTCCTGTGGCTAAATAAATTGTCAAGGCAAAGCAGAGAGATTTATTTTATGTTGATGGAGGAGACAATTATCCAGGGAGAATATTCAAAGAGACTCTCATGTACTACACCAAATGAGAGTTATTAGCGTCATCATTTTGCTCATTGTACCATCACCACTTGAATCATCCTGTTTTGATCCTTGAGTCTAAGCATTTATTGGCAAAGCCCAAAAGTGCTGAGGAGTCATAGTGACAGCAGCACATGCTACTGGATTTTATATAGTGTCATACAGGATTTGCCACAGTAAGGCTTTCCTCTTCTCCATGGAATAAGCTAGTTTTTCCCTTTTAAAAATTCTTTTCTAGTTTAAGACATTTGCTGATAGTTATCCAAGTTCTCACATTACAGGCAGTTCATCTCTAGTGCTTCATTCACACCACAGCTCATTGCTTATGCAGTGACCACCCACTGTTTTAAACAGAATTTTTTTCTCTCTAAAGAAAGCAGGTTAGTGAAAATCTTCAAACTTTTCCTTTCTGACAGGAAGGCAGTGGGAGACAGAAAACTCAGTCTTCTAAATCATGACAACATTGGGGTAGAAAGTAGAAAAGTTTTTTTTTTTCCACAACTACCCACACACTCACCTTCTGAGGAATTCAACTTAACCACATGTGAAAAGGTGCAGTGATTAAACATCAAACACACAAAAATCACAGTTAGCAAGGTATGTGTGAGTAAAAAAAAAAAAAAGTTAAACAGAAAAAATAAACTTCAGTCAGGCGTTCAGTCTAGTACCATGAGCACACCTTTCCAAAATCAATCTTTCCTCTCTGTCCAGTCAGGGAAACATTCTTATAACCTGTCCCTTAGCACACGTGCAACAAGAAAAGAAAATTAAGCTGAAGTTAACCTCTTGTTTACCAGGGACCAGCCAGCACTCCTGCCACACCACAATTCCTCACAATGGATGCTATTTTAAAGATAGACTTCATGGTTTGTTTCTGAAAAAAAATCTGTCATTAAAAGAAGGAAACAATTTTATTCACTTCAAAAGATATGTTTTTCTTCCAGAGGCTCTAAAGACTTTACTTAACTATTTCAAAAGTGCACCAAATACCAGCAACCAAGGTCAATTTGGACAATGAAGGAACTAGTGTTAAGTAGTTTAAATCATTGTTTCTTACCTCCTCAGGTACAATGGCTAATGGATATTTGTCCTCCGATAAAAAATTGAAAATAACCCACACTTTAAAGGCATCTTCATCGCTAATGAGCAAAGGACTTTTAGTGAGGTTCTTTTTGGCACAGAGAGTCCAGCACATCCTGTTGAACTCAACTTTGTCAAAGTTCCCTTGAACCTAAAAAGAAAAATGAAAAAAAGAAATGTAACCTACATGAAGTAGCACATGATGTTGTACAGCTAAACACTAAATGAGAATGTATTGATCAAATGACACTAAAGCACCAAGAAAATTCACAAATTGAGAATTTTTAAGGCCCAAAGAAACCGCCAGTATGGTCATCTAGTCAGAGCTCCTGCATGACAATGGTCATGGAATTTTGTACAGTAAAACTAACTTCAAGCTCATAATTTCTGGTTGAACAAGAGCAGGGGTCCTCAAACTGGGGAGGTCGTGATCCCTCCAGGGGTCACAAGGTGGGGGGGGGGGAGAAGACTCCTGAGCTGTCAGCCCTCATGCATGCCAATAAGGATGGCATGGGGGAGAATAATCACTTGGGGGTGGGGGGTGTCATCACAGCCTGAAATATTTTCAAAGGGGGTCTCAGCAAAAAAAGTTTGAGAACCCCTGAACTAGAGCATTTTTTTTTTAGAAACATATCAAATCTTGATTTAAAAACTTCAGTCAAGGAGAATCCACCATATTCCATATTTACTTTTATGGCCTAGTTTAAACACACATCTGAACTTATATATGTATCACTTTCTTAACTGCAACTATCCTTATGTTACGCTGAGTTCTAAGATGGATGGAATGAATCCAGTCATCACAGAAAAAATCCTAAAAGCTATATACAGAAAAGTAGCTGTGAAAGGTGTAATATATTTTACTACTTTATTAAGTTAAGTGTGCTGCTATTGTAATAAAAGTAGTCGTTCACATAATCATTCATAAACACATGTAATCACTTATTTTTTTTAACACGTAACCCTCACAAAACCTTTTAATTCCCTCCTAAACTTAGATTTTTCCTTATTTTGAAATAACTTCAAAAACTTCCACTCAGTTTCTTTTTCATCATACTTTACTGTCTCTAGGATGTATATATAATTTGTGAATGATTTCCAGATGTCAAAGTCTTGTTTCCCATGTTAGAATAATTTTTATTCACTCACTTATGTTAGATTTAATATCTGTTCCATCACTCATAAATCTACAACTTTGTAATGCTGTTTCTTTGCCTACACTGAAGTTAAAAACACATTTAGGATTGTAATGGGATTTCTTTTGTTTTTTGGAACACGTGTAGAGAACATGAATGTGGGGACCTTAGCCACGGCAACAATTAAGTGCAACACATCATTGCAAAATGTGCTTTTGATTGGACACAGCATACATGTCCAAACTGCCCAATGTTTTATGAGTGCCACCAGTAAACTGTATAACATTTTACTTGGAGTAAAGGGTCCAGCATATTTGTGGGTGACCTACAGTGACTATGAACAGTGGATATCTAAGGAATAGAACGAGTATCAGGAATTAAGCAAAAATATAAAACCCCAACATACTAAAAAGTATATATATATTGGACTAATGTTTCCAGGACAGGGGGAGACCATGAAAGGCCACAGCTGTCAGATCTGTTACGTTACCTCTGTCAACAGTGCGAGTGGGCATGTGAAGATGGAAGGGGTCAAAGGACAAGTTAAAGAACACTTAGAAAATAAATATCTAAAACAAAGTCTATATAACTCATGGTCTTAAGACATATGCTTGATCTGTTCACTTGTATGTTTGCTACTGTCCTCCCATTCCTCATTTGTTTTTTTCTCTTTGTGGTAGAAACTTCCCTAATTCTGTTGTGTAAAGTGCCTAGCACCCTTCCGGGCACTAGTTAAATATATAATGCACAAGCTATGCAATAGAATGCAGGTACACTGCCATAATAATACATGTATCTAGTTAGTGATTTCCAAACAAGTGATTTAGAATAGATGGTGTTTGCCACTACTTTGTCTTGCAACAAGGCTTACTTTTTCAGCCAGATTCTTCAACCACAACCACCATTTGGAACACTGAAGCTGACTGATAAGGATAAGTACTTTCCCTTAGTTCACCAACCTCCTACAGCACTTTCTAAAATGTCTATTTCCATAGTAGCTGTACATCCAGGTCTCATTTTCTTTTTCCTGTTTTCAAATGGCTGGCTTTTTGCTTATTTTATTTAGTTTTATAAAATCCAAACCAAATAAGTGTGGGAAACCTCACATTTTTACCAGGCAAAAAGGTCAAGTACAAATAGTTTAGAAAATAATTTCTCAGTTTGTTAACTATTCTAAGTTCTATTTATTTTCAATTTAAAATGGTTACCAAGGCCCTGATCTTGTAACGAGCTCCATGCAGACTTTAGGCCCTCTTTTGGTAACTCTATATAGCTTCAAGTAGATAATTTTAAGGTGAGTGGACAATCGTTTCTAAAAGAAAGTAATCTTGATTCACTTCAGGAATTTTTAAACCATTAAACCTATTGTTAAAAAGGGATAAAGAGCTTAAGAGGATATGTTCCCATATTGTACCAAACACAATGATGTTGAAATCTAAGGGAAAGAGAAACTAAATCGCTCACTACTACCAAAAAAGAAAGTAAATACCCCATTTCTTGCATGTTTTGTATAGCTATGCCAAAATCCTTTCCTGATATGTACATTCTTCAAATAAAAGTGCAAGGAAAAAATCCAAGCCTCCAAATCATAAACTAATTGTTTCTAGAACTAAATCCACAACATGGAAATCGTGGCTGCTTTAATTTGGGATACACAGTTGATCAAGCTTCATTCCAGGTGGCTAAGTAATAAACAAGCTATTGCCATTAACATATTTTAGCCCTTTGAATAATTTTTACTTTAATTTTGTAAATATCAAGACAGTTGAATGGGTTGTCATGTTATAATTATAGGTATGTACATAAGATGAGTTTAAAATGATTAAGAGGCATTTGTAAAATTTTCAAAACGACCTTTCTGGATAGGAATAACTGCTGGCCAATGGACAGAAACTCAGGAACAAACACACACAAGTTGCTTGTTGTGACATGAACAAATGTGTTTATAAAATTAGACGGCAGCAGAGGCCTTCCTGGAGTTTTAATATAAAAGAAGTTCCAAAATTAGCTTTAAAAATACTAATAGTGAATCTGACTTGATTGGTCTCGAAAATATTATAAGATATTTAAACCCAGACAGAGTCTGATCTTTAATTTTATTCACATTTTATAGAATTCTCACCCTGCTTGCAACCTGCCTGACTAATGTAAAATCCTAAAAAACATGTTCTTAAAGATTGACTTTAGGTTTAGTTTTAACAAATTTAAACAATACACCAGTATATGCTTTTTACTATACTCTATGGAGCATGTGCAATGTATTTCAAATCACCATTTTGCTTGGAAACTTCTGTAGTAATCTATGCTACTAATTGTAAATAAACTATAAGATTATTAATTTGTGTTTTTGTCCAATGGAAGATACAAGATGAACAAAAAAAACTGAAAAAGCACTGACTTAAAAAAACTGACGTATAGTAAAAAGATAACCACCACCTTCTCCTCCCAAAGACTTTTCACACTGTAACTGCAAAAATTATTAATTCTCTGAATCCAATATTATTTATTTTATTGATATACAAAAGCAAAAAAAAAAAAAAAAACCATCACTAGCATGGTGATGCATGCAACTAAGTAGAGAAATCATTCGGGTTAAACTTCAACAGCATGCCTGGAGCTTCTTCACAAGACATGAAACAGGGACAGTCGCCAAGGAGCTAATAATCTAAAAAGCAATATGTAATCTGAAACTCAGAGGAAGAAAATCTCCAAGTTCTATGGGTCTGATTTTTCACTGGCTTGTACCTTGTATAGTTCTTTAGATATATGCAAAGTGGGATTTAAATTCTACCACCAGCATAAGTGAAATGAAGTGGGATTTGGTAGAATTGTATATAATTTATACTATAATTTTAGCTGATACCCATTTGACATATTACTGACAATTCAACATAAGAGCACCAAAAGCAGAGAAATAAAACACAGCATGAAAAGATCAGACTGGCAAGACATTTCTCTCATTCTGTTTTTATATTTAGGGCAACAAATAAGTATAATTCAAGCGAAAGAATGTTGTTTGGCATTTGAAAGGCATAAGCATCGAAATACCTGCCAGGGAATTAGAAGAGTGATATAGTGAAAATATTATATGTGGGGTTATTAGAAATACTAATTCCCTATACCAATAAAGGAAGCTTGTCGCTACTAACTTCCTTCATCAAACTGCCACCCTAGGCATTTCTCCATGCTTCCCCGGTCCAACAATGGAGGCTTTGTGGCAGGGCAACTCATTCCCTAGCACTGGATATAAATAATTCATTAGCATTCAGGGGTGTAAGAAGAAAGATTTTTAAAAGCTTGAACAGTTCTCTCAATGAGCTTTACTTTAGAAGTAAGGCAGGATGAGTTGTGCTCTAGCACCTCAGTGCTTTCTCTGTACAAATTAGCATATTTGCAAATAATAAAATGATTTGGATAGTTTGTGAACCTTGAGAAACAATGCACCACCCTACAAAATAAATGCAAAAGCTTCTTTCTTATTTCCAATAAAAACAAGCTAGTAACTTTAGTCTAAAAGCCTTCTGAAACAATTTCTATGCCATATACTAACCAAATGTTTACTTTCTAAGAAACTATAAATCTTATTAAAATCCAAATACAATAAATTATTTTAAACAAAAGGGGAGAGTTTGGCTAATGTTCAAAAAGCCAAATACCCTGTGACTTGAAGAAATCCCACACAAAGAGGCTGCTTCTGCTCTCATTTAAGACAATGGGAGGACAGTTACACCACTACCCAACTCGAAGAATCCATGGGAAACTGCATGTCTGGAAACCAATAGTGTTCTGTGGAATAAGTGGGAATACCATAAGGAATGATAAGAGTGCTAAGGCCTTGATCATGCATGGTTTAATATTTTTGTTTAGGAATACACATTTGGAGGGAAATACTAGAGGTTTACTTGTTCTTAGATCATCCAAACTATGAGGCACAAATTACTGAAATGAAGGAAAGCAACCATTAATTTTTCCTAGGAAAAAATGGCATGCATCAGTATGTGCCTTCACCATGTGCAGCACTCTTCTCTCCTGACACTTGCTCATAAATACCTCAAACTGCCAAAGGAAACAGGCTACAATGACATTTTTTATAGTCCACAAAGACTGCTTTGTATATGCAGCAGTGCATAATTCAGATCTTAAAAAGGAATAAAAAAAGGTTTCTCGAGCAGCACCAAAAAAATATTTTTTTCATTTGTATCTAAGATACAAGTATCTCAGATATCTGACCTGTAATTAGCCTTACAAAGCAAGAAATTCCAGGCAATTTAACCCTGGTTTTTTAACTCTCTCTTGTTAGATGAAAATGTTTTGCAAATTTAAGTGCTATTAAGTGGCAATAGTGCAGTAGCTCCCCCCCCACACACACCCCCCCACTCCTCCTATGCACGCTTTCTTAAATGAAAGCATATTTGTACCTCAGCACTTAGTCTTTAATGCAGTGGCACAGAGACTAGAAAAGGGGAATGCAATTATGACTGGCTTCATGCCTTGATACTGCCTATGAAAGGTATTTGTAAGAAGCTGTGACCTCAGTTCAGGCTCTCCACCTGTAAGTGTTCATTTTGGGAAAAACAAGGCCCTTTCCTTCTTTGGAAGATTTGGTGGGAAAAAAATTGCTGGATTTTTTGTATTACAGAATAAACAGGTCTCCTTAAATTAAACTGAAGGGCCTCCTTGTTTACAAGCTTAACACTGCAGAATATTTCACCACCTCTCTTGGCCATTCTATAACCGGGTCTATCAGCATCATTATGGAGCCAGATATGCTTTAATGGTTAACACACCAAAAAGCACGGACAGAGGAACTCATTAACACTATAAAAAAAAATAAAGAAAGAAGGCTACTCTCTGTATAGCTACCGTCACCCCTCTGTAGAGGAAAAGCAGGATTTTGGGGCCTTGCAGGTCAGCTTCTCATTGGAAGAGAAGTCAGTGATGTGGAAACTAGAAATAATCTTACTAAAGTTTACTGTACACTTTCATACACCATTCCTTGAATAGAGGTGGTCACAAACAGCACATAGACAACTCCCTCTTTTAGGAGTTTCAGCCAAAACACTAATATCCAGTTCCCATAGGGCAACTCTGGCTCAAGAATTGCCTCTAGTTAGATAGATTAAGGTAGAAAGCAAATGCCTGTTGCCATGAGCCACCATTCTCCAAAAAAAGAAAATATACATCACAAAAACAACAATACATTTCTTCAGAGACCGAACAGTGCTTGTGTGCCGACAGAAGGAACTTTTAAAACTAACAGTGCCACCTCTTGACTCCCACTATAATGCTATTTTTGTGAGATTTCAAATTAAAATGTCCTTTTTTGATATAAGTGATTTTGGCCCTTCTGGTTTATAAATAAGTCTACAAATCACTATAGCCCAATATAAGTCAATTTACAGTTCTAAACATTTTAAAATAATTTTAATCAAGGTCCAGCATGTACATGAACACAGCTCTCCACACGTGGCCTAGGTAGTGGCCAGACATAACAGGAAACAGTGGGAAACCAAGGAAGTAAAAAAACCAAAAAACCATAATACTGCGTTTTGCAATTTTAAGGCATACAACTGTGCACAGCACAATTTTCCACTATGTCCCAATGAACAGAATCAGGGTCAGCATTTCTTCACGTCCCTTCCCATCCTGTGCTCTCTCTCCCCTACTCTCCTCCACAGAAATTTATCATTGCAGCAGAACATTTAAGTTTATGACATTACCTAATCCTAAAACTGCTTATGTTAAGAGAAAACAAGAACTACAAACTTACCTTTTCCAAGATGAATTTGTTTAAATAAGGCATGTAACCCTGATTGGAAACTGGTCCTTCATCATCATCTCGAAAATGCTCTTCCAAGGCCACTGGGTCATGTGGAACATTTAGCACTGTGCACAAGTTGTGAGAAAGGACCTGAAAATAGAACACAAATCAGTGAGATCAAAGTTCAGTTTCCTTAATGGCAGTGCTGTGACTCTGTGATTCACTAAAGTCTGCAAACAATGTGACAAATTCCTGTCAGGATAAGTTGTAAACTGGGGATTTTTGTTGCAGGAAAAATACAGTTCTAGTAGTAGAGTTACAGGGATTTAAACACTTCAAATAACAACACTATTACAGAGACAAGGTTGTTACCAAACAAAACACAAAAACCAGCTACACAAAGAATTCAAATAATGTACTTGAAAGCAAAGGGAAGGTCTGTAGAAATATGGAACTCATGTTTCTATGTGGAAATTAGTTAATAGGGGGAAATGATAAGTAATAACCAGCTCCTATGAGTATAAAAATTCAGCAGTGTGACTAAGATGACTCATGAAAAGTATTTCAATATACATCTTTGAGTTTATAGGAAAGGCTAACTTGTCAAATAAAGGTATTAACTTTGAATTTCTTTCATCTGCTTATTTTTCAGTTACTTTTCAATATTTAACATATGTTTCAACTGGCAAGAGGCACCTAATGTTATAGGAGGGTCGGGAAGAGAAGATTTCAGAAGCAATTCTTTATATTTTATTTTGAAGTAACATATTTGCATGTGTTACTTCATCCGTTTCAGCCCCCTCATAACCTATCTAGAGAAATGACCTTCAACGAGAGGCTACACGCTCCATTAGTTTTAAGGAAGTACAAAGTGGTAATAAATGCATCTACAAAACATGCAAAAAAAACACAACCCTGTTCTTTGCAGCGTTTTACAAGCAAACCAACTATGGAACAAAGAACCCAGATTATTTTTACTTTTGTGCCATGAAACTAGCAACACTAAGGCTACATCTACACTACAAATTAGGGGTAAGAATTTCAGCTTGTGTACACCTTCTAGCACAAGCATAAACAGTAATGTAGCCATGGTAGCACAAGCAATGGCAGCACGGCTTAGCCATGCCAAGAACATATGGAGGTCTGAGGGGTTGTACTTAGCACAGCTCGGCCATGCCACTGCTGAGTAAGTTACCACAGCTATGCTGCTATTTACACTCGCACTAACACGTATATCCTGGGAATCACACCTCTAGCTCATATTGTAGACATATCCTAAGAGTCCTGGTAAAAGGTGCCACACCTCCCAGCCACAAAAAGAGTGTGGCTCCTTCTCTCTCTTCTCTCTTGCATGCCTTTGGCAAGGATCACAGAGCTTGTTGCTCGTCCAGTCTAACATGGCTTACTAGGACTTGATCCTGCACCCATTAAAGACAGGGGGAAAACTCCCACTGATTGATATGGTACAAGATCAACCCCTTACGGATTCTGTACCCCATACAATTACAGAAATTGGGTTAAGGACTTAGCCTTACTTACCTATGAATGGGTTGCAACTGTAAACTTCTTTTCCCAGCGCGAAACAATTAAAAAAAAACATACAGAAAGAGGAGGAATTAAACAGGAAAAAAAATAGCTTGCATTTTTAAAAAAAATTCATCCTGCCTACGTAAAAGAAAGCTAACCAGCCAGTTGTGAGAAAATGCCGCAACTGAAATTATTTGGTCACATTATATATATAAATATAAATGAATAAAATGTTCCTTTGTTCACTGTGGAAGTACAGTTAAAAAAAACAGAAAAAAGAGGCAGGGGAAAAAAAATCTGCAAATTTGTTTACAGCTACTTATAGTCAGCTAAATATACCTGCATTAGTGACAGAGCATCTGAAAATAGAGTAGCTGCAAAACCAGAGTAAGCAGAAATAAATTTGAAATCTTCAGAGTTGTGAGCTAAGAAGAGCATATCTAGGTTGCAGGTTCAATGGAGAGTCATTCATTCTGTTTTCTTTCCCACCACATGACATTACAATTTTCTCCATTGTTCTTATTTATGATAAAAGACCAGCAAAGTATCACCATTAACATGAAATCCTACCAAGACCACCTTTTAATTTACAGAAGCACCCCCCCATGAAAAAGTCTTCACACATGTACATCAAAATTAAACAAAATAACTTAATCTGATCTAGCCAGGTAACAAAGTAGTCTACAGAGAACAGAAATTGGTACTGCTCACTAATGCCGGCCATTTTACATTAACTGCTAAGTTTTCCAAAGCAGATAATAAAATTGTATCTACAGCATTTTGTATTCAGACTTTGACTTGCACAATTTTTCAGCTATTCACGCAAAAGTTGCAAATACACATACAAAGCCCAGTCTCGGACTACACACAAGAACTCAGGTGAATGAATCTTGCCAGTGTAGTTTTAGATGCCAGGTTAAGGTCCCATTGAAAATTTGATTCTAAGAATGTCGTCTTACATTGGCTATATTGTACTGAAGTACAGTATGTTGGAGGAAGATGATATGGCCCTCTGGGGTTCTCTTAAAAATACACCCCCATCCTAGTGATGAGGAGTTTTAAAACAAACACTCCCCTTCAGTCTACCCTTTTCACCACCCTCAATGAATGGGCATCATGATGTTAAAAAAAATGGGCACACAACTGAACACAGTGCCCTTTTCAACAAGAGGTTTCCCTCCAAATTAAAATTATCAACAATTGATCAATTATCAAAACAATTATCCCAAAAACTAAAGCCCCAGTCCCCTGTTAATGCAGTAAAAGAGTTCAATGCCCCTTCCTCTCTGCTTAAGACTTCCTTCCTGTTACCTACATATTTCTGAGAGATTAAGGGAAAGGAATGAATTAATCTGAATTTTTCAACTAAAAGGCACCTAATCAGAACATTCCAAAAATGTAGTTCATTTACAAGGTTATCATTAACAATAATTAAGGAATATTCAATAAAAGCAGCACTGTGTCGCATATGCCTAGCTCTTACACATCTTTCTGCTCTTTCCTTGTGGGCCTACTGCTGCCCAAAAGCTGAAGGAAACTCTGGATAGTTTCAACAACTGGGAACCAGATACCAGGAAAGGATTGTACTTTCAATCATTTTTGAAAATCTGCTTTATTTGAGACTCTATAAGCTCAGTGCCTTCTTTTCATAGTTCAGGAAATTCCTTACTACCTTCCAAAGTCTTCCATTCTTTGAAGTGGCAGAGATCCAACTACCTTTCTTAGTATCCAGATTAAATTTAGACAACTCTACAATGTGTTCTTACATTTTTTGTTAAATGCCTATCTACTTTGACGATCAATGGTTAAAAAAAATTAGTTGAACACAAATTTAAGGTACTAAAAAGAAGCCCTTTGTAATGCAGAATCTCAGTCACACTGTGAAGAAAATTTCCACCAGTAAGGATCATTCTTCTAGTGTCCACATGGTTGCTAAGCGACTTTTCCTTTCAGCATTTATTATGCTCTTGTTGCCACAATTAATCCAAATTCATGCCAGAACCAGTCTCTCGCTCTATGCCAAAAACTCATCTTTCTGCTATGCTGTGTACCAAGCTGCAAACCCCTGAAGTAACTGACATTGCCAAAGGCTGGATCGCTGAAGTTCTGAAAGTCTCATGAGACTTTGCTAGATGCTTCTGAATCATGTTTTTATTTATAAAATTTGCTTTACCTGGCATTTGTCTCTCTAATGCAACTCCATCTGTGCTACCGCGCCTACTCCTAGAACTACTTAAGCCCTGATACCACAAATCCTTACAAGCATGCTCAGCTGCAAGCACAAGAGTGGCCTCATAGGTGATCTTGTCCCCCAGAAAGAGAAAGAATCCTCAGACAACTTTAGCATTAGATACTAATTGCCGTACATAAGAGTATTTCAGCCAAAATAATAATGGGACCATTAAGAGTAACAGCCTTGCATTGCACAGGAAATTGATAATTTATTCAGTACTGGTTTCATCTTTTGAGAGGATACGTTGAGGGATTTTTCTTCTTTAAGCATTTAAACATGGGAGTTATGGAACTGTACAGTTCCATTTACCAGCTTCGTACAAATTCGTTTCAAGGTATTATTGGCCTGTCTTTCTGCATCTCCTAATGCAAGGGTTCTCAAACTGGGGGTCCGGATGCCACAAGGAGTCACAAGGTTATTATGTGGAGGTGAAGGGGGAGGGTCATGAGCTGTCAGCTCCAGCACATGCCGGGGCTGTGGCTGTCAGCTCTGTGCATGGCTGACAGCCAAAGCCCTTCAGAGCTGGCCGGCCAGAGAACAGCAGCTGCTGGCCAGATGCTCTGACAGCAGT
>ML675613.1:18898435-19100304 GCA_007922155.1 Mesoclemmys tuberculata | reverse complement strand
AAAGAGAGGGAGTCATCACAGCCTGAGGTATTTTTAAAGGGGGTCTCAGCAAAGAAAGTTTGAGAAGCCCTGTCCTAATGAATGTCTAGCCATCATCTCAAACTCAACATGTTCCCACCCCGTCTCCTTTCTCAATCTCTGACAATACCAGCATCTGGGCCATCACTCAGGCCCATAATCTGGGCCTCATCCTCAATGCAGATCTCTCTAGGTCCTCCCATCCCATCCACACTATATATAATTCTTGCCCATTCTTTTTGCATAACATCTCTAAGATACAGCCTCTCACATACACACAGCTAAAACTCTTGTTCAAACTCTTATCTCCCATCTCACTTACCGCAACACCCTTTCTCTGGCCTTGAGAAATGCAATCTTACCCCACCACGCATCTATTCAGAATGCTGCTGCACAGATCACTTTCCCTGCCATCACTTTAACCATGTCACCCCTCCACTAGCTCCTCCTTTGGTATCACATCAAACATAAGCTACTTGTCTTCACTTTCAAAGCCCCTACCAGGCTATCCCTACCCTACCTATCATCAGTCATTTACTACCAAAATGTCATCCCTCACCTCCAACTGGCCCAGGAGGACAGCCTCCACTGCCCACTTGTCACATTTTCAAACAAGCGCCTTTGTACTTTCTCTCCAGCTGCTTCTCACACTTGGGAAGAGCATTCCAACTCTAATATTCTATGATTATGGCCCAGCCAATATGTCACAGAGTCCACACCTTTCTACTTCTTTACTATGGTGTCCAGTAACTCCTCTCTTGCTTCTAATTACACCATCTTTCCTCTTTAGATCGACTACATACTGCTCAATTTTTTCTGGATGACCCACCTTTTACCTACTCCACTTAGATATTATACCAATGTTCTAGAATTTATATCTCCCTATCGTGTGTTCCCACCGTTATCCTAATCCTGTTTCACTCTGCAGTCTTCTCTAGATCACACTGGCCTAAATTTTCAAAAATGATTAGATTTTGATGGCTTCGCTTTTTGGGCACCCAACTTGACACTCTTGAGAAAGGTCTGATTTTCCAAGAGCACTGGTGACCCCACCCTCTGAAAATCAGGTCTCATTTAGGAGTCAAGTGGGGGACCAAGAAATTGAGACACCCCAACCATTTTTTAAAATGTAGGCCATGAGGAGCAAACAAGGAAGGATAGCAAGACAGTGAATAGTCAACAGTTAAGTGAGCCCACTACCAAACAGAAAATAAGGAAGAAATACAAGAAAGTTTTCATAGATTGTGTAAAAAATGGATTTGGCTTGCGTCATCTCTAAGGTTCCAGTCTCTCAAACGTACTACAAAATCTAATATTTATTATTGTAAGCAGTCTCATAGAAATCCTGTAGTAAGCATTTGCATGCTGTGTCCAAAGACTAAATTACACTTTTAGAAAGTATCTTTACTTTTCAAACAACCAAAACACATTTTAAATAAAAAAATATTTAAAAACTGAAGACTGCAAAAAAGGTGAAACCAACAGATTTAAAAATAGGACAAGTGCCTGCACATCGCTCATACTAAAACCACAATAGCAAACTAAAGCTATAATTGCTTTCACAAAAATTATACTGTGATTTTGCTATACTGGCATTTGAAAGGACATGTTGCAATATATGAACAAAAAAGAGCAATATTTATATTTAACATGTGTACTTCATGAACAGACTATCATAAAAGTTTACAATTTTTGCTGATGTGTAAAAGAATGGGGTAATCAATGTAACTGCAGAACTACTAAAAATACTGGTGAAATAAAGTCCTCGTTTGTATTTTTAAGTATTGTGCATTGATTTATTTCACCAGTATTTTTAGTAGTTCTGCAGTTACATTGATTTTGCTTAAAATTAGTCAGTAATACCCATATTTGCATTTTTTTTTAAAAACTCAAGAGGAACAAGTTAGCTCAAGAACCATGTCATATAATGTGGCTGTTTCCCGTATCATCTCCACTCACTCCTAGGATCTTTACCTGTTGGCTGTGCAGGTATCAAGTACAAAGGAATTAAGTGATTAAGAGAAAAAGACGACGACGACAACTCACACAATTGCCTTTGTCCTGATGGGTCCCAGTTTTTCTCATGGGTTTGGTTCCTACCCAAACGTTGCAGAGGGGGAAAAAAGGACTCACCTACCCGTCTCCATCACGTTCTATTTCAAGTGAATTAAGACCAGTGCAGAAAGTAAATTCTTTTGGAACAGGGCCTCTGCTTCATAAAACACATTCATATAGTTGTGGGTACCGTCTTTCTGCTAAGGGTTAGCATCCCACAGTATCTCACATCTTGGGCAGATTAAGGAGCCTTCACTCTCTATGGTGAGCACTAAACTCATGCAAACAGTTCAGTGGACTTCAGGGGGACTATTCACATGAGTAACTGCTCACTAGTAGGAAGTAAGGGGTTCACATAGTGGCTCTTGAGAGATTAGTGCCACGCAGTGGAAGGTATGCTTTAACTAGTCAGGATAGTGTTTTTAACTTAAAAAAATAAAAAATTCCTGTAGAGTGATTCTAGGGGTCAGCTGCTGAGAGGAGGCATTTTACATTAAAGATATGATAATGCTTTTTGTGTTACTGTATTCCAGGACTTGGTGCCCAGGTACCATAGTGATGAATGAGTTGGAAATTCCTAGGCTGATAGATGTGTACAGCACTAGGAAAAAAGTTTAGTCAACACTGGGTGAAATTTTGGTTGCCAATAAGTGGCTTGGTAATCTGGTGAAATAAATCTGTTTATCCAAGAACAAGACTTTATTAATTATATTATATTATATTACCAGGAGCATTGCAAAGACTAAAATTATAATTTAAAAATAATAATGATTCCAGAAGTATTACAAACACCATAAAGGTTTAGGAAAACCTTTGGTGTGGTTGAGGCTAACACAGCAAAGAATTAAAGTTAATTTAAGCCAGGGCAAACATGTTAACACTAACACTATGGGGGCTATCAAAGTTGACCAACCAATTCTTTCATAAGCCTCTCCGCATAGCCTCAAGGCAGGGTAATTATAGTAATGGGGAACAATTACTGCAAAACCTAACTAGACAGAGACTGCAAAGGACATGCAAATCAATACAGGATATAGCAGTGAGTGGTAGGGTGGGAGGAAAACAAGCAAGATTGCTTTTTAAAAAATGATTGCCTCAATAAATTTGAACATTGGTCTCCCCCAATCTACTCAAGCTAACCCTGGGTTTCATCATTGACCTGGCCATCAATACAAAGATTACTGATGAACACCAACAGGTGTACAGTCCTATCTGAAACATGTGTTGTTTAGCCACATTCTTCCCATTATTCCTAGCCCAAGATAGTTATATGAAACATGGCCAGGATGGACCCAGACTCCACAAGCTGTGAGAGGTGTATTAAGGACACGCATTACTTCACAACATGAGCTGGAAAAGAATCACACAGTTAGAGCCTCTTGACTACCTCTCCTGTTTATGCTCAAGTAAGAGAGCAGTGTAAAACCCCATTCTGCCTTTGGCAGACTCTACATTCCACTTGAATGGGGTCGACTCCTTTGTTTGGGACCTTACATTTTGTGTACAAGAGAACCATGCAGAAAAGGGTGCTCAAGGCAAATGCATGGGGGAGGGAGAATAGGCTTGTATGTGTGCATCTACAGGTCAGGGAGTGGGAAATTTTGGTGGTCCAGAAATCAAGTAAGTTTTATCATCCATGATAAGAGAACTGCTTTAACTTCAGGACACACACACATATACTAACAGCAGCTCAAGATCCAGGGCACTGCACGTCAGACTAGGGAACAGCACTGGGGACAAACGAATCTCTGGCCTACCTACCACTATTCCACCCTTGTTTCGCCCCCGAGCACGGTGGGAGCCGGGCGGCTCTCAGAGAAGAGGATGACACAGCTGGGCACATTGTTCTCCGCCGGCTTTACCGAGGCAGACCCCCGGCGTCGTGTCCAAGGCAGGGGGTTCCCGGACCCTGCCCTGTGAAGTCAGCCTCGGCGCTGGGCGCTACGCCGAGAGCCTCGCCGTGGGCGACGCGGCGCTACCGGGGGCGCCTGCCCTGGCTCCAAAGCTCCAAGCCCGGGGCGGGATCCTGCTCGCCACCCGCGGCCCTGTGAAGAGCAGGGCTCCGGCGCGCGGCTGACTCGCTTCCCCAGGGCCAGGGGCCGGCGCAGGCCGCCCGCGGGTGGGCACAAGCCGCTTCCTTCCCCTGGCTCCCTCGGCGGGGCGGGCAGGAATCGCAGCCCGGAGGCCGCGGGGCGAGAGCCTGCGACGCCCCGCCGCGGCAGGGAGAGGGACAACGCCCGGCCCCGGCCCCCCGCACTTGCCTTGAGCTGGGACTTGGAGACCTTGCCGCTGCGGTCCAGGTCCAGCGCGGTGAAGGCGTGCCAGATGGCCTTGAGCAGCGACTCCCGCAGCCCCGCCATGGCCGCCCGCTCCGCCGAGCGCCAGCGCCCCCAGTCCCGGCGCCGGCTCGCCTCGGCTCGCCTCACCCCACCCCACCCCGCTGCGCCGCCGGCAGCCAACCAGGCCCGGCGGCGCGCTGCGGGGCCGCACAAACGGAAGCTGGCGGGCGGGGGCGGCCCGCTCCGCCCGGCCCTGTCCCTGTCCCTGAAGCAGCCGCGGCCGGGCCCCGCTGGCCCCAGGGGCGGTGGGACAACTTGGGGGGTGCTGAGAGCCGTTAACCCCACGTCAGCCCTGGGGAGGATGGAGACCAAGCCCCGCCCCGGCACCCCAAGTTTCAACCCTACGTCCTGGCCCTCGCCCTGCTCTCTCGCCACGAGCTGCCCCCGGGGCCAGACGGCAGGATCAGGCCCCACGGGTGGAGCCCAGCTTGGCCCATCCGTAATAAGGGCAATAAACTGCGGGGCTCGGATCCTCCAACAGTCCCAGCCAGGGCTGAGCGCAGGAATGGGGCGGGGGTAGCGCTGGCTGCGCAGAAGGACCAGGGCCTTGTTTTCTCAAATGAAACAGGTAGCTCCTCGCTATACCGCATTGCAGGTACTCTTTCTTGTCCCCTAGGACTAGCCGCGGTCACTTTAGTGGGGTGTTCTGGTGCCCTGCTCTGTTCCTGCCCTCTACAGCACATACAGGCACAGATACTGTGTGTGGGTATACCTGTGTGCGCCTGTATCTATGTTTTAAAGTGTTCTTCTAGCTTACAGGGGAGAGCGCATTTTGAGGTTAAGAATTAAAAACTGCAAGGCAACCCTGTCCCAGGCCATTCCCTCAGACATCCTCATCCAGTCACTTAAAGCTGTGTCTACACAGAAGGCAGTATGCTTGCTCACCTCGGCCACTTGATCCAATCTCTGTAACTGGTAGCGGGGGAGTAGGATTATTTAAGCATGTGTGGAAGTATTTTTAGGAACATGACCTTACATAAGGTCAAATCTAATAATTTTGGGGCACTGACACAGGAATGTTCACGTTTTTAAATTACTGTTTCCAGTAGAATTTAAAAATGAATCATGGAAATGTCACTATTAGAGTCCCTTTAACAAAACTGATTAACACCTAATGCTCTCTCAAATAGTTCTTATACAGATTTCAATGCACCTCCAACAGCAAAATTAACATTTTAAAACACCCCTGATGATTCCACATGGCATGGTTTGGTCTTTACACATACATACACACACACACACACACACACAACCTCTACTGGACCTGCAACTTTTGCTAGTCATGAGTGGTCTTTGAAGATGGGCAGGTGTGGCATGTGAAATGAGATGGAGAATAAATGAGAAATATAGTGGCAGTTGCACACAGCTCTAGAACAAGCTCTTGGATTGACAATGGTGATATTGTCTGAGAGAGACAAAGAGGAAGCCAGTGGTTAATGGAGTGGAAGGAGGGGAGAGCAGAAAGACAGTCAGATAGATGTGCTGAAGTAAACCCATTAGTGATTTTAAAATAAGGACAGTTTTTACATGGATCCTGAAATAAACAAGAAGCCAATAGTATTGTTTCATCACACTTTATACGTGTGAGACAGAAGAGATAGTAACACTCTGAACTGGCTGACATTTGGAGAGACTGGACTTACAGAGGGCAGGGAAAAGGGGGTTACAATAATCATGACGAGGAAACGAAAGCATGGATGGAGATGAAGCTCGGTGGCAACAATGGACAGTGTTGTGGAGGGGATGACAAGCAGAACTGTAAACAAAGGCGATATGAAAGGAGGATGAGGAGTCAGGAATAACACCAAGGTTATAGGTATCTGAGGCAAAGTGTGAGTCAACAAAGCAGGTAGAGGTTCTGTTTATTTTTTTTCAAACGGGTAGGGGAAAGTATATGATTTCTACTAACTCATTTATATATTAGGTTTATCCATTTGGTACATTAAAAAATAAACACTTGGGGCTACACATAGGTTTCTTTAAGGAGCCACCTTTAATGGCACATTGCCTCTGCCACACGTATACATAATGAATCACTTTCTTTGCTGGGAATTTATGTAGGGAGCAGAAAACTCACAACTAAACAACTTGCAGAGATATAGTGTATTTCACCCCAAAGGATCTAAAGCCATTTTATAAACTGAAATACAAACTGTAAATAAGCTGAAATGCAGCTACTTCTGGGTCAAAAATCACATGGAATTGTCTCACCAGCTACAATGGGGGCAGTTTTGTTTTTGTAAAAAAGCTCATTGTGCCAAAGAAATTGACTTCAGTCTTATAAAACAAGGGGTGTATGGATCACATCATGACAGCAGACATGGCAATCTGTCACCACAGCAGTAACGTAACCTGCTGACAAATGGACACGGTTTCAAACCTCTAGCATTAAGTAGCCCTAACAATGACAGCTCTAATTTACTTCTGACAGATACTTGAGAAAGCCTGTCTCTTTTTTTCATGCCAATCAAGTATAATTGAATTTGAAGATAGAGGAACTGGAGATAGAAAAGATGTACGACATTAGTGTGCCACCTACTTCATGTGCAAATGATATTAGACATATCAAACAGAAAATGTACTTGATTTGAAAAAAGTAACCTGAACTTTTGTGAAATGTATATGAAGATATTTATATTGCTAATGCTATCACCACTATGAAAACACAAATGGAGATGACAAAACATTCAAGTTCTGCATTGTCATTATTTTTGCAGTATAATATGAGGAACTAACCCTAATGTCGTTAAAGTGAATGCCAAAAGTCCCATTGACTTTCATGGAGCAGGCTTCCCTCTCCCTCCCAATGCTTTTTTCAATCAGTTTAACAATATGTAAGCAAAGAAGGTATAGCTGCTGAGGTGTTATTTTGCCATCAGTAGGCAAAACATTGAATTCTTACTTGTTTTGCTGATCGTTTCACATAGCTCATAAAATAATGTTCCCAGATTTTGTTTGTGCAAAAGAATTTTCCAGGGAAAGAAGAAAAGCTATGTGTATCATCAGCACAGATGAAAGCAATGACATCAACAATACCGAGAGCTGCATAAGTAATACATATACTTTTTAGAAGACAAGAGCTATAAGAAGTGATCTTCTGAATTGAGAGGAAGCATGGTTTTTTGGTTAAGATGTTGCACTGGAACTAAGCAGATCTAAGTTAAACTTCCACATCTGCCAAAAACTCACTGTGTGACTTTGAGCAAGTCAGTTAATCTTTGTGTCCCAGTTTCCTCTCTATAAAACGGGGATTAAAAAAAAAAACTTCCTTTCTGCCACATTTTGTTTTCTCTCTTTAGACTGTAAACTCTTTGGGACAAGGACTATCCCTTACTATATGTGGGTACAATGCCTAACATAATAAAATAAAGTCTGGGTGTAACACTGCAAATGCTGGAAGCCACCTAATGCAGTTTTCAACTACAAACTATTGCAAAATAATGAGAATTGATTTTTCTAACTCAGTGAATGTGATGGTGTGAATGTAATGGCTGGGAAGTACAATGTATGTGCAGAAGGTCAGACTAAATGATCGTGAAGGTCCCTCTGACCTTAAAGTCAGGGAGCCTTTGAATGCTGTAATCAGCAAGGTAAAAGAAATATCAGTCATAGGGTACAATTTTCCATTCTGCCGTTTAGTCTGTTATCAAAGCCCATGAATAACTTTTGGTTGACTCATTATACCCATGGTAGAACAAAATGAAAGGCCTGTCACAGCAGAGCTGGAAGAATATTGCAAATGGCTCTTTTTAGTGTGCTAGCTCAATCAGAGCTAATGTGTAGGTCTACCCAAACTAGGAATTACACCTCCCAGCTATAGCATAGACATACCCAAAGGGACAGGCTTCCCAAAATCCCATGCAACACCTAGCACAAAGACAACAAAATGGGATAGACTAAGATCTGCCCACACCCTTTCCTCCTAGCTCCAGACCTGCCCATGCAACTACTGTGAGTTGATATTGCTGGTATTGATAATGGAAAATTACATATTAGTAAATGCAATAATCTACTTGTCACATTGCATATGGGATGATCAATCATTGCTTATCAATACAAAGAACAGAGCTCCCCACACTAGTCACCAGAGTCCTGGAACATTTAGAATGTCTTAAAATTTCCTAAATTGTTAATCTGATCTCTCTGTCTAAACAGTTATCTTTCCCCAGGAGATTTAGAGCTCCAGTGGCTTCTTCAAAGTATCTTTCTGATTATGTTACAAGAGTGACTCTCTTCTTCTCAAGGCACAGAACAGCAACATGTGACTTATATGTGTGACCAGCTTGGAATACAGTGTGACTATACAGTAAACATTTGTTGATCAATCCATAGATTTAACGATTGGGGGGGTGTAGCTGTGCATCACCACTGCCTCCTCCAAGCTCACAAACCAGAGACCCTCCAGTTCAGCAATCAGCAATGCAGTTTATTTAGACAGTGCAGTCCCACCACCTTCTTACTGTACATATCTTGGGCTAATTGCCTTAAAGCCACTTAAGCCTGCTAGCAGGCAATGCCTCTAGTACCTTCTACTCCCTGGCTTTCCCCCTTATGGTTTTTGCCTGGGCCTGTATGTAGCCCCTGGCTAATTAGGCTGACAGCTGCTTCCCACTCACCAATCAGGTACAGGTGCCTCTAGCCAGCTCCAATTAACTTGCTGGGTGACAGAGAGCTGACTAAAGACTTGCTGCCTAGATCACTTTCACAGGGGAGAATCATTTTTAATAATAGGAGAATTCTAGGAAATCAACAGCTGCATGAAGACATTCTGCAAGCAGAAAAACAACCTGAATTCTTAAATTATTCACTATTAAACCTTCATTCAGCTCTCATTGTCAGGACCAACAATGCTGCAATGCAGATGAAATATCTTTTGTCAGACATAGTAAAATTAAGTGGCTAGATCGTTGAAAGATATTGAAAGATACAATGATCTGCCACCACCACTTTGCTTATTTTAGTAAACTCTCAGATCTCAGCTTCCACTTTTCTACTCTACATGTACAAATCTCACAATGGAGAGCAAACTGTCAGAGCAAATACACCATTGAGAAGTTGTCCTTCAATATTGTCTTTGCAGTTAAAATCCAAGGTAGAATTTAGTGTTTTGCTGTTTTATTAACTAAAAAGAGATGGAATGGTCTTATCTCTTTTTATAACATGTTGATCCAGGGGAAAACGTGTTGCTTATTGAAGGTATTCTAACAAATAATTTGTTTGTTTGCAATACCTTTTTTGCATATTGTATCTAAGGCCTCGGAAACCATAAAATCTGGTGATTAGGCTCTGCCCACAGAATGGATGGATCAGTAATGTGAATTGCTTTATGAGTCTCAATAGGTGTTAACTCTTAAGTTTAATTTAATTATGAAAAATTAATCATCAACACTGTTAATTGCTGATGATATCAGAAGCATCTAGTTAATGTATTTCTCCAGTGTGGCTGACCATAGCAGTTCTACTTATTTGAACAGGAATCAAGCTGCAAATTTTGTATATGCAAATAGTCTACTGAATTGGATAGCTGAGAAAGCACAAAGTTAATATGAGGTTTACAGTGCAATGACCCATGAGAAGCAGCCAAGCCAGATCAAATAATAATCTAACAAATATATCTACTGAATTACTATACTTCAACCTTACTGTCACACCTGGTATTAAAATATCAAGATGGTTCTAAGTTATTCTGAATGTAGCTCTGCTTTTGTTTTTCCCCATTTCCTCACCAAGATCTCATGCCCTTTGAAACCTTTCCCTTCATCTAATCTGTATGTATAGTATTGTGCCATATGTTTCATTTGAAGTTTGGATTGCCCAGCCTAGGGCCTACAAAGATAAGTCGACCTATGTTAGGTTGACATACAGCCACTGCATTAATTACTGCAGTGGCTGATGTCCACGCTACCCTCCTTGGGTCGGTGGTGTGTGTCCAACTCCTCCCCAGAAGCACTTCCACCGACCTAAGAAGGGCAGTGTGGGGAGCAGAGAGCCCAGCCTCTCAGGTCCGCTGGCAGCTTCTTGCCAGGAGCCCAGCTGCCCCAAAGGCTCCCAGCATGCCCTCCTCATCCCTTACCAGGAGCTGTGGGAAGCTCAGCCATGAAATTGACCCAGGCTTCTCCCATCCCCATTCCCTGCCGGGAGCCAGGGAAAGCCACCCGAGGCTTCTCACCCTGCTCCCAGCTGAGAACAGCATCCAGACGCTCAGCTCTCTAGGGGAGCAGGGGGCTGCTGGAGCTATGAAATTGACAAGAATGAGAGCCAACAGCTGATGTAAGGAACTTAGCATCCACAGTGACACTGCATCACCCTAACTACACTAAGTCGTGGTCTACGCTAGAGAGTTTTGTCGATAAAAGTCAGCTTTTGTCAACAAAATGGTGCTCGTGTACACACGACAGTCACCTCCCAGCTGACAAAATTGCCCTGTTTTTTTTGACAAAAGAAAACCACCTCAATGAGAGGTTTAGGGCTTTTGTTGACAGAGCCTGGGAGACGCAGTGTCAGTGTAAACACTGTGTTCCTTGGAGCAGTGGAGGGGCTGTTATGCATCACACTGCACCTCTCAGAGCCTCCTGTACCCCCTGCTTCCTGCACATAGTGAAGGGCAGGCCCAGGGGCCTGGCCCTCCCCACCCACTCCTCGGCATGCCACTGCAGCTGTGAGCCCCAGTGCGGACAACTTCCTCCCAGCTACAATCTAGGACCAGGCAAGCCATGGGGGGGGTGCAGCCCTCTTCAGCTCAGAGCCCAGGACTGGGCAGGACAAGGGAGGCTGCAGCCAGCTCCTGGCCTGGGAGTGGAAGTGTGAGGGGAGGCAGCCTACAGGGACCCCAGGAGCCTGTGGGCTCCTGGCAAACTCTCAGCTCCCCCTCCCCCCCACACTGTCCCTTAGGTCGGTGGAAGTTGTCCTAGTGAGGACACACTCCACCAACCCAAGGAGAGCAGTGTGGACATTGCTGAAAGTCAACATATCTGATGTCAACAAATTTTTGTAGTGTAGACAAGGCCTGACGTAAACCCTACACCACTTGTTGAGCTGGTTTTAGCAAGGGAATTACATGGGGGGGAAGGAGCATTTCAGTGTGTACACCTCCACTCTTTTGTTGACAAAACTCTGTAGTGTAGACCAGCCCTAAATTATTCCGGAATCTCCTCATGGCAAGACTTTACCTTTTTCCATGCTTTTCACAAAGCCGAGTGAGTCTTTGGCAGCTTATACATAGTAAACAATAGAACAGAAAATGAAATCATCATAAAATCCACAGAGAAAGTCAATTCAGAGAAAATCCTTGCATGTTGTGCCAAAATTTTTGTATTGGCTTCTTTGGCTCCTGGTAACCTACAGAGGCCCTCATTCAGCAAAGCATTTGAGCAAGTATTTAGCATTAAGAACATAAATAGTCCCATTACTTCTCACATGATTACATTTGATTTAAGTACATGTTTAAGTACTTTGCTGAATTGGGCCATAATTTACTGGACGCAATATTTTCAACTTGAGTGGTTTATTTCAATTTAACTTAATCACTTTTTACAGGTTTAAGTTAACTGATCTAAGACACTCTTAAAATTAAATTAGTGTGTCTTGATACAATCTTGCATCCGTTTTATAAAACAGATTTGTTAAAATGGTGTAAGTTTGCGTGTAGAGAAAGTCTTATTTACACATTATCAAAAGAGGACTCAACACGGCAGGGGCCCTTTTCTGCATTTAAATCTTTATCACACTAAAACCCCAATTTGTGAGCAAATATATTACTTAAGTTTGGCTCGTAGAAATTCAATTTGAGCTCACCAATCAGAGTTGGTGCACACAAAAAATCTAACTGTGAAAATTTTAGAGATAAGATTGAAACCCAGTTGACAAAGTCTGTAAAGTGCCTGTGCAAACATAATTAACAACAAAAATAAATAAATTTGGCTGATAAACTAATCAGCTGTAATAGTGTTTTGTATGTAATAAGATCAGTGAACTTTTGCCATGGTTGACAGTACACAGAAATAAATTCATTTGCAACATACCTTCCTAGAAAGGCAAAAGTATGTTGTTTGAATTCTGAGGATTCTTTAAAAAAATCTGTGTTTATTCTGTACATGCTTGCTCATATGGTTAAAAATGGGATGGGGGGAGGGTGGGAAAATTGGCTCATGGTCTCTTACAGTGACTCAGACTTTCAGTAGGAAGCTCTGACTAGATCCTGCTGAGCTCAGTCATAGGATGTCACAATCACTTTGTCTTTAGAAGCTTAATTACTCTTTGTTGAACCAAATAATACATATTTGTCAGGCGGCTCTTAGCTGGAAGACACAATACACATTTTAAAATGTCACCATTTGTTTATTGGCATTGGCTGCTTAGATTGCCATCAAGGAAAGAATTCAGACAGAGGCCCAGACCAGTATCACCCCATTCACAACCTTCTCAAACTTTAACTGCCTAAACTCTGCTTCCTCTCCCCACAGCAGAAATTAAATGACATATGCAAGACTGGAAGTTAGCTGGCATTCTAGTCTTCATTTGACTCAGGAAACACATTTATGTTTTTCATTAAAATGTATCATTTCAGAGGAATATGATATTAAAGTCATTAGAAGAGGCAACATTTCCCCTGTAAACTTAGGGGAATAAGCTACACTTGCACAAGACACCCTCATACTGGTATAATTGTATCTGCACTAGGTACAGTATTGATTTAATTATTTCAGTGAAAGAAAATTACCCCCTTAACTGAAAAAAAACAAATCAGTACAAAACCAGTGTGTTGCCCAGGCCCCGCAGACATGCTCAACCCTGTGCACTGCCTGTGAGTAGTCCTACGGACACCAGAGGGGTTAGTGTGTAAAGGTAAGCATGTGTGTATATCCTTGCAAGATCAGTCTCATAGTGATTAACATTGCTCTAGGTGGAATAAAAAAATAGCATTAAACAGACACTAAATTATAGCTGGCTCCCGCCAAAATCTCATAAAGAACCCGTTAGATCAATATCAAACTGGTTTAAAAAATATACCAATAATCTATTTTTAACTGGAGATTCCAGAAAACCCTTCCCATAATCATAATCAAATATACACACTGCATTGGATCTTTCATCTCAGCTTGAAAGGCAAACAGAATGTAGATGGAAAAATCAAGAGAAGTAAGTTCTCTCTTACATAAGAAGTAGCTTCTTGGTCTAGCATGGGTAAGGCTGGAAATATAAGCAAACAGGCTTTATTTGTTGTACCTGCTAGGAGTAGTTCTTCCCCCACAAACAAGCCGCATAATCATTCTAGATCACAGGGGAATGTAAATACTACAATTACTGTACTCCCACTCTCAAGCAGAAGTATGGGCATCTGGTGTCATCCTCTGGCAAACAGGTCTGTTGTGGGCATCCCTGACTGGTGAAATATCAGCACTATGATGGGTTTCTGCATTAAACCCTTGTGGATATTTAGTGCGTCCTTGCTTAAGAAGTCTGCCACATCATTGCTAATACCAAGAAGATGTAGATTCAGTGGGGCGACTCCACAGTGATGACACTAAATCCACAACCTGATGGTGTCCTGGAAGAGAGGTGATGAACTAATTAATGCCTCCTTGCTTGTTTGTATGGTACATAGTGGATGTGCTATCCATCAAGATCTGCAAGGTAGAGTTCTGCAGAACAGGCATAAACACTGTGCAGGGTAGCCAGATGGTCCTGAGCTCCAGCATATTTATACATAGTGTAACCCCCTTCCTTCACTGGGTTACTTTGGAGCAGGCAACACTCACCGGTGTGCAAGGGCGCCTAAGGTTTCTAACGATAAAGGAGATCCTGAGTATCCCAGTGTTGATGTGGGGTAGTTGGGAATCCTCTGTCCACCCCTCTGCTGCAGTCCCTTTATTTCTAAAACAATTTAAAATTGGCGGTGCCTCCACCTGGCTGGCCCCTGCACATGCTCAATAGTGGCTTTGGGAGCTGCCAGGACTTGACCTAGTCTAAAATTATAATAATCCGAGACATAAATCTAATTTAACAATTGCAATTATGCAAACTAAACATCCAATATCCTTAAATTAGAGTTAACAACCTTTACTTAACAAAATAAAGGAACATGGCATAACAGACTGAAATTAAACATGAACCACAGGGGCAGCTGAATAAACCAATTAATAAAAACAGTATTCACTATTAACCTTGCCTACCAGGCATTCACAGTGCCATTATTTACCCCACCTCTGGCGCGTGCACTCCCCCAGAGTTCAGGCCCTGACCCCTTTCTTGCATGGGCGCGCTTGAAAATCTGTAGTAGGAGAGAGCGCTCTGTGGGTTCACTGCACCAGTTCAGCCTCAGCATCAGACTGGAGATTGGCAGTCCTGGCCCTGCTTGAAGGGACTGTCTCTTGGCCTCTTCTCCGTCCCTGTCAGCCTCTCTGCTCTGCCTTCCTTACAAGCCCTCGGAAGCTCTGTGCTCGATCCCCACGTCAGCAGGCTCCCAGCAGCAGCTTTAGGACTCCAGCAGCGGTCAGAGGCAACAGCAGCTGTGGGATCTTGCCAACAGGCAGCCACAGCAGCTTCAAACCCAGCCAACAGCTCCCAGCCTGGGCTACCTCCGTCCCAGCACCAAAATGGACATGCCTTTCTCTCCTCCTGGAAGGGGAAGAGTCTCTCTCTTTTCCCCAAGGCATCATGAGAGTTGTAGTCCCCAGGCTCTTCCCAGCTGTAATTAAGTTGGTAGGCCCCTAAAGTACAGGGTGCCTACAATAGTTTTAAAATGTTCGGGACCAGGCCCCTTTCATCTGCAGACAGTTCAGGTAGGATCCTCAGCTAGTCCTTGAAGCTTCTGTGATTAGTGCCATCATCAGGGCAGAAGCAGAGAAAGGAATCCCCTTTCTCTGACTCCAGCCTCCAAACAAGCTCTCATAGGCTGTGGGGCGGAAGAGTGAGCCTCATGTTCATGTGATGCCTGGATGGGAAGTACCTGGACCTCAGCCACAGTTGTAGGGGCTGCAGGTGAAGCCTAGCAAGCAGCATCAAGTATGCACATGCAGACTTGTGGCTTAGTAGCCTCAGACAGGTAGGCACCGTTGTCATTAGATTTAATTTTATGTTTTGTCATCAACTGGGGAGACTGAAATCAATCAGTCCTCTGGTGGGTAGGCTCTTGCTGATCTAGAGTTGAGCACAGCTCCTGTGAACTCTGTATCTGTATGGTGTGAGAGGTGATTTCTCATATTGCACAAGGAATCCTGTCTGAGAGAACACTGAGGGGATATGCCCATGGGCTGTTGTGGTCCTGCCTCTGCTCAGCAAGTTGTCCAGACACAAATAGATGTGAATTCCCTGTCTCCTTACATGCACCAACATCACTGCCATGCCTTTGGTGGCCTCTGGTGACTCAGTGCCAATGAGAACCCAAAGGGCAGAACTCTGTACTGCTACGGGTGGACGGCACAGTGATTCAACAGAGGGTATATCTACACTGCAGCGGGGAGTATGCTGTGCTCCAGCTATCTCATTAAAATAGCTGTGTGGCCATAACAGCTCAGGCTAGCCACCCAAGTATGTAGCTAAGGGGTCAGGTGTGATTGTACTTGGGCAGTTAGTCCAAGCCACCCTCTGTGCCCACACTGCTATTTTTAGCATGCTAGTTTGAGCAGAGTTAGCACGTGTATGTCTACCTGTGCTGGGAAGCATGCTACCGCTGCAGTGTGGACATACCCGGAGGTATTTCCTGTGGGACAGATGGTTAGCTATATGAAAATATGCATTCTGCAAGCTGAGAGCCACGAACCAATCTTGAGCTTGACGAAGTGGCCTGATGAAGGCAAGCATTAACATGAACTTGAGGTAACGTATGCATTTGTTGAGTCTCCTCGGGTCTAGAGGAGAACAAAGACTGAGTCCCCTTTTCTTCTCAGAGATAAGGAAATACTGGGAGTATTCTCTGAATTCTCAATTCTGGCAGCACGTCCTTTACGGCTCCTAGAAAGTGGCCATAGGGCCACTTCCACTTGTAACAGACTTTCAAGAGAAAGATCCCTGAAGAGGGATGGGGAACAGGGGCAGGTAGAGGGTAAAGAGTGAAACAGGATGGTGTAGTCATGGGCAATAATCACCGACACTCATCTATCCCATGTTATGGCAGGCACACCCAATGGAATGGAGGTGAAGTGGTTTCTGAAAGTCATGGTCTCTGGGCTGATCGTTCTGTCTTCTGACCATTCTGTCAAATTTGCTGCCATGCTGCAGGAACAGGGTGCAGCGCTGAGGGTGGTACCTGGGCTGCTTCTTGGCATGCTAATCAGGCTTTCTGATCTGCAGCATTAGGTTTGGGTGTAGATCCCCAGGGATTGGAAGGTAGCCTGGGAATCTTTCAGGGCACATAGAGCACTGTCTGTCTGCTTGCTGAATAATTCTGTGGCTTCAAAAGGCTGACTTTCAGTTGTGGCTTATACTTCCCTGGGAATGCATGATGCTCTGCTCATTGTGACTGTTGTGAGACAAATAGCCCAAATGTGAATCAGGCTTGGCATACATTTTAATCTTCTTCATCTTAAATGGGATTTTTATTTATTAACCAGATCTAAAGAGCTGTGCCTCTAGGTTTCCGTTGCTAAGAGCAAGACAGCCCTTCACCCTTCACTCGGTTAAAATCAGAAAGAGGTCCCCAATGCCTTGTTGATAAAGGCATGATGTGATAGCTGATAAGAGGCTTCTAATTTATTTTAAGCAATACTAGGAGACTGTATGTAGACGTATGAGTGAGGGGACAGGACAATGACTTTCATTGGGCCGTTGGTTATATTCATGCATGTGTCAAGGGCTTCTAACAAACGTTGGTGCGTTCTGCATCATCCAACCAATGCCACAAAGGAGAGGTCTGAGACCGCTTTTGTAGTCACCTCTTGTTTAGCCCACTCCTTTTATATCCTTGGAGCACACTCTGCTTGCAGTTGTAACAGCAAATCTGCCCAGACAATGGTTATCATAAGAGGGAATTTCCAGAATGACCTCAGCCTGATGCCTACCCACCTCAATAACGATTGGGCCATGCTCACCATAACCAGAGCATATGGACCACCTAATTGGCCCCAAATCTATGAAGATGGCACCTGAAGTAGAATAACTGAGATTTGTCCGCTATAAAGGTCAAGACCAAGGAGAAAAGCTATGGCAGAACAGACCCTGGAGAGTGGCTAAAAGACTTGTTCTTCAGTAATGGAAACCAAAATCCTGCCCAAGGATTGAAGAATGGTATACAGATATGGCTGCAGGGATGGAAAGGATCTCCTTCCATAATAACGATGATATAGATAAGTTTACTCAGATACTGGCATGCTTCATAGAAATTAGTGGTTCAGGCTATGACTCTTTCTGATGCCTTCTCCCATTCCTCCTTCCTTTCTTCTCTGTTGTTTTTTTTTTCCTTCTGTTTGTCTCCTCTCTAGTTTTATTGACTTTTATATGATTTGTATTTCATTTTGTGTGCAAAAGCTCGTATGACTGACAGTTTTATTCTCTGCATGGAAACTTACTAACTACTAACTAACTACTAACTCTGTAGTAGAGAGGTTTGGGTTTTTTTTAAATTATTACATTGGTATATAAAAATTCAATAAAAAGACCATGCAGAATTGTGCTCTCTGTCCATCAACAACATCTACAAGAAGTGCCCCTTTCCTTCCCAGACCATCCAGAGTAAGAAGAATTGGAGGCTCTGGCCATCAGCTATATCAGCTTAATCAGTCTGCTCCTATCTGAGAGAGCCCTGCCAGGGTCAAGTGCTCTGAGCGACTACATCACTTGGTTCCACTTAATGCAACCACGTGAGTTAAAGATCACAAAACCACAAAGCAGAAAAAGTTCAAATCCTTTTTGTCTTAAGGGAGTGATAGCTCTTTCTTTGTATTAGGGTGTGGACATGTAGATGGAGAGTGTATGTATATGTTTTTTGGAAATGGCACTATTAATGAATCCCTCCAAATTAAACCCCAAGTCGGCCACCTATGTATTAGCTGGAGCTACTAAAGTGAACTGTAAAAAGTGTTCAGTAATCCCCTCTGTTGTAAATCACATGGTATGCTCACGTGCCCTGTGGTGGGGTGGGGATGGAGAAATAAGAGTAAAATTATAGCTACCATAACAGTGAAGTTTAAGGAGGAAGCATGTAGTGCTAGTGAAGTTGTGGTTAAAGAAACCAATTTAGTTTCTATTCTTCCTTAAGACCAGCACTCTGTGCAGTCATGCTTGGTCAGGGTCGAAGACCAAAAAGAAGTCATGTCTTAAATTCATTTCATCAAGGCAGGATCTAGGGTGACCAGATAGCAAGTGTAAAAAATCAGGATGGAGTGGAGGGATAATAGGCACCTTTATAAGACAAAGCCCCAAATATCGGGATTGTCCCTATAAAATGAAGACATCTTGTCACCTTAGCATCCTAGATCTCTTAGTTTGGGGACTTTAAATTAAAGCAAAATCACTACTACCTTCAGTCTCTTGAAGGAAAATTAAGGAAAAGCAATTCTTATAGATATCAACCTCATTATTTGATTCCCTGATTATTAATTTGATGATCTAAATCCACATAATTATTAACTCATTGATCTACTGATCCAATCTCAATTGTAACCTTAATTTAAATTTTGATCATTGTATTGTTCCATTTTTAGTTTAGTGAAGTTACAGTAGCGTTAGCCTTACTGACCTGTTCATTTATAATATCTGCTTATTCTTTTAACAAAACCCATAAAAGGTCCACAGAACTGTTTTTTGTTTTCAGATTGTAACATGGGACCCAAACTACAAGGAATAAGGTAAATTAACTGAGTTATCTTGACACTTATGTGGCCTTCTACTTAAACTAAAACCTTCATCACTTATATCACCATGGCCATAGATCTGACACAGTGTTAGAGGCATCTGTTGGCACTTGCAGGGCTAATTGGCTACCACCTGGTCTCCTTGATTATTTCTTTGAGCTCCTCCTTGTTCTCAAGCAGGAATTATGTTAGAAAAGGGTGTCAACTCTGACCTTTTCTGTATGTTTTATGAACCATCGTATAAACATAATAGATTATAGAATTCCTGTCCATATATTATAGAATTCCACAGAATGATAAAAAACCTATAAAAAGGATATAATTTTCTTTACAGTTCTGAGTGTTAAAGAGTAATTTCTATCACCCTATATTAAATTTGTATCCAGCCCTATTGGTTTAATACCCATTAAATTTTATAGAATATAAGAGTGTTGTGATACTTTGTCTAAAAGTAACACCTCAAAAACACCATATTCACCAATATCATAATTATGATAGGTTCTGTACAAAGTATGCCTTATGTGGTATTATTTTAAAAGTCTTGATCTGCTAAACATTAATATCCTGGCCAATTGTATGTGCTACTATTGTATGTGACGTTATAAAATATTATTGAATATGCTACTAGAACATGTGGAGAACTGGAAAATCCCCACAAACCAGCTTTTCAAGTACAACGATGACATGGCCAGACGTGCTAATGGCCCATCAAGGAAAGAATCCTTTATCCCAGAGACACTATACACTGGGGACTTCACTGAGGAAGCATGTAGGCAATGGACCTTGACTGAGGAATGAGGATCCCCCAGGTCACAAGCATCCCTTGTTCCAGCAAGCTGGAACAAACTATAAAAGAAGGGGAGTGACATCATCACTTGGCTGCTCTCTCCCTGCAGCTCAACACCTGAAGGAAGACAAAGATCTTTGGACTGGGGGAGGGGTGGTCTCTGGCAGGAAAAGCAGTTTCTGCCTGTGTACTGAAGATTTGTAGCCGGCTTGCACCGTCTCTCAGGGTGAGACCTTTCTAGGCTCAAATCCTGTTAGCGTGAAGAATTTAGACTGTGATCTTATTATTATTTATTTGATAACTATTTCCAGTCTGAAAAGTTCCAGAGGGGTAGCCATGTTAGTCTGTATACAGCGAAAACAACGAGAGTCCTGTAGCACATTAAAGACTAACAAATTTCTGTGGGCATAAGCTTTCGTGGGCAGCAACCCTCTTCATCTTACCCTTGGATGGATATATATATATATATATATATATATATATATATATATATATATATACACACCTCCTATCTGTGATTTCCATTTCATGCATCTGACCAAGTGGATTGCTGCACACAGAGGCTTATGCGTGCAGAAATTTGTTAGTCTTTAATATGCTACAGGTCTCTTGTTATTTCCAGTCTTTTTTTGTTTACCATTTATAATCACGTAAAATCTGTTTTTCTAGAGTTAATAAACTTGTTTAATGTTTTATCTTAACCAGTATGTTTTTGAGTGAAGCTCGTATTTAGGCACTCTCAACTCAGGTTAACAGGGCCGTGCACATATTCTCCCTAATTAAGGGTGGGGGTGGACTTACTAATGAACTTGTACTGAACAAATCTTTGTCCACCACAAGACATTATAAATGCAGGGTGCACTCCTGTAGTGAAGAGCTTGGGGACTGAGGGGGGTTTACTGGCTAATTCCTTGCTCTATGTTGAGTACATGAGTGGCTCAGGCAAAGTATTTATGTGACTCAGTTGTGGTGTGTGGTGGCACCTGCTGGGTGATAACAGGGCCCAAAGGGGCTAGCTGTGTATCATCAGCAGAAGTATGGTTGGAGGTCAGCCCAGGCTGGAAGGGTAAGGAGGCTCAGCAGTACCCCACATTCAAGCTGCATCAGAGTGCAGACCATGACAAGTTGGAAAAATTGGGATTTCCTCTTTGTAGGGCTCCTATGCCACACTGACATAGTGTTAATATTTGTTTATAGTGTTGTTTTGTTATTTTGCTTGCATGGAGATATATATAATACTATTTACTTTTGGGATGTATGCATGCAAACGCTCACATCAAAAGTAAATAGCAGCAATAAATATAATTCAGTACAAACCTTTATAAAATAGGTTGTTAAACACTGTATCCATAAAGCTTTAAAATGGGCATAAAAGTAGACATAGCCTTTCCAGTCATATCTCCTTATAAAGGAGTAGCAGGTTTTAATGAAATGTAGTATGTTTTTTGTGGCAAACAACTAAATTATAGCACTTTTTGAAAAGTACGGTTATTACTCTGTTGTACATTAAGTACATTCCCTATCTGTCTTCTACATGTGGGGTGCACATGCATACCAGGCACCTGAGTCTGCAAGTGTTTTTTTAGCAGTATCCATTGATCCACGTGTGTAGTGTGTCTTCTCATGTTCCCAGCCGAGGGCACAAGAGACAATGCAGGTCAATGCCTCTCTGGTCTCCCTCTTAGTGTAATGGAATCCAGTCAAATCAGAGGGTATGGAGAGCAGGTAGTGGAATACAGATAGGGACCACAGATCTCAAAGAATATCCAGTTACAGGTAGGTAACCTCCTCTTCTTCTTTGAGTGATGGTCCCTATGTGTATTCCACTCATAGGTGACTCCAAGCAGTGTTCAGTGCAGAGGTAGGTACAAGGGTGCCAATGGAAGTGTGGTCTGCAGTATGGCCTGGACCACAGCAGCGACTGTAGCTGCTGCTTGTGTGATGGTGTAGCGTGTCATGAACATATGGATGGAATGCCACGTCACTGCACAGCAGATGTCTTGCCAGGACACATCCGCCAGCGAGGCCAATGTGGAGGCCTGTGCTTGCGTAGAGTGCGCCACGATTCTATCAGTTGGGGTATGCTGGATTGGTTGTAGCATCCATGGATGCACCCAGAGACCCATCTGGAGATTTGTTGGATTGAGAGATCTTGACCCTTGGACTGTTTGGCGATGGCCACAAATAGTTTCAGCGATGAGCGAAAGTGTCAAGACCTGTGGAGATAGAATGCCAGTGCACGACAGATGTCGACAGAATGCAAGGCTCTGTCAGTAGGGGAAGCATGTGATTGGGAGCAGAAAACCATCGTGTATGCACTGATTTAGGTGGCACTCAGACTCCACTTTTGGATGCAGTCGTAAGGACACCTTGTCCTTATGGAATATCATGGGGTGGATGGGGGGGGGTGCCATCATGGCCACGAGTTCATTGACTCATCTGGCTGAGGTAATGGCTACCAAGAAAGTCATTTTCATCAGGAGGTGGGAGAGGGAGCATGTCACTAGCGGCTCAAAGGGTGGTTTTGTGAGGGCAGAGAGAACGAAATTAAGATCACACAGTAGCATGGGCTTCAGAATTGGTGGACAGGTGTTGAGTAAACCTTTCATGGAGTGGACAGCGAAGGGGTGTGTAAACACCAAGGTGCCGTCCACAGCTGTCAGAAAGACACTGCGTGCTGCCACCTGCACTTGAACAGAATTGAAGGCCAGCCTTGAGGGCAAGGAGGTGGTCAAGGATGACTGGAATTGAAGCGTCTCCATTTAGCTCAGTAGGAGGCTCTGGTGGATTCTCTCCTGCTTTGGTTAAGGATTTGTCAAACTGGAATAGAGCATTCACAGTCTACCCTACACAACCATCCAAATACAGGCTGAGGTGAAGAGAGCCCAGATTCGGATGATGGAGCCTCCCCAAGCTTGTGTGAACAGGTCCAGCAGTGTGTGGAGGCAGAGAATCCGAGGAGGTCCATGAACCAAGAACTGACAGGGGCAGAACAGGGCTATGAGTGACAGTGGCTCTACCCCAGCAAATCTTAGGTAGCACCTGTGGCAGGAGGGGAAGGGAGAGGAGGGGGTAGTGGAGGTCACCTGTCTACACTGCCCTCTGGGGCATAGGGGGCAGCTTCTTAGTTCTCAAAGAGGTCGCATCAGGAGGTGCTCCACTTCACGAAAAGGAACAGGAGTGTAGTGGCATCATGTAGCTCCCACTTGTGATTGAGATAGAGAGTCCTGCTGACATGGCGGCCAAGGAATTCTAGGTGCCCAGTAGGTATGCAGCTTGAAGCATCAAGTGGTTCTTGATGCACCAGTTCCAAAGTTGGACCGACTCAGAGTAGAGGGAGGGAGACCTGGCACCACCCTGCTTGTTGATGTATACTACTGCTGCAATGTTGTCAGAAAGCAGTTGAACGTGGAGAGACTGAGTGAGTGGGAGGAAGGACTGGCATGCTAAATGAACTGCCTGCAGTTCTAGCATGTTTATGTGCATCCTGAGCTCAAGCCTCATCTACAGCCTTCCTGGAGAGAGTGCCCCTGCAGGACATCTGCAAAGCCACCACCTGGTCATCAGTGCGCACCTTCACGTCCCACTACGCCATCATTCAGCAGGCAAGAGAGGATGCAGGATTTGGCAGAGCCGTGCTGCAGGCAGCTCACCGGTAACTCCAACCCACCTCCAAAGGTATTGCCTGTTAGTCACTTATTGTGGAATGGACATGAGCAAGCACTTGAAGAAGAAAACAAGGTTACTTACCAGTGACTGCTGTTCTTCGAGACTGCTGAACAACATAGCTGGGTCCACCAAACTTTTTAGTGTAGACCTGGCCTCGTGTAGGTGCAGCATATGACAACAGAAGTACTTCGAGTGCTTGCTCATGTCCATTCCACTATAGGTGTGCACTCACCACCATGCACTGGTCCCCGGAATGTTTTTCCCCTTAGCAGATCCAGTAGGGTTGGCTGAGGCGCCCCCTGGAGTGCCGCCTTTATGCCACAGCACATAAGGCACCGCCGACCCAGCAACCCCTCAGTCCCTTCTTTCTGCCAACTCCGACAGCGGGGACGGAGGGTGGGTGTGGAATGGATATGAGCAACACATCTCGAAGAACAGCAGTTACTGGTAAGTAACCTTGTTTTCTTCTCTGAGTGCTTGCTCATATCCATTCCCCTATAGGTGAGTACAAAGCCGTACCTTGGCGGCAGGTAGGAATTATTGGTGAGCTGCCCTCAGCACGGCTCTGCTGACTCCTGTGTCCTCTCTCGCCTGCTGCACTATGGCGTAGTGGAACGTGAAGGTGTGCACCGACGACCAGGTGGCGGCCTTGCAGATGTCCTGCAGGGGCACTTTCTCCAGGAAGGCCGACGGTGCCTGGGCTCTGGTTGAGTGCACCAAGATGGGCCCTGGGAGCGGTGCGTTTGCCTGTTCGTAGCAGCACTTGATGCAGACAGAGATCCACTTGGAGATGCGCTGGGTGGAGACAGGGGATCCCTTCATCCAGTCTGCCACAGCGACAAAGAACTGCGTCGACTTCCAGAATGGCCTTGTCCTGTCAATGTAGTAGGCCAGGGCCCATCTGACATCCAGGAAGTGCCATCTCTGCTCCTCCTCTGACCCGTGCGGTTTGGGAAAGAACACGGGGAGGAAGATGTCTTGGTTATAGTGGAGTTGCAAGACCACCTTAGGCAGGAACGGTGGATGGGGTCTCAGCTGTACCTTGTCCTTATAGAACACTGTGGAAGGGGGCTCCAAGGTCAGTGCCCTAATCTTGGACACCCTCCTAGCCCATGTAATGGCTACCAGGAAGGCCACTTTCCAAGACAGAATGAGCAGCAGGCATGTAGCCATTGGCTCAAAGGGGGGGCCCCATCAGCATGGAGAGCACCAGGTTGAGGTCCCAGGGAGGCACCGGGTCTCAAATCTGTGGATAGAGCCTCTCCACTCCCTTAAGGAACCTAACCGACATGGGGTGGGAAAACAGGGATCTCCTATCCATGGGCCAGTAGAAGGCCGAGATGGCCACCAAGTGGACCCCAGGAGGCTAGCACTAGGCCCTGGAGCTTCAGCTTTAGCAAATACTCCAGGAACGGGAAGATTTGTACCCCTCTACGCCTCAGGTGGGCCGCCACCATTGCCATACATTTGGTGAAGACCCTGGGCACAGAAGATAGACCAAAGGGTAGAGCCATGAACTGGTAATGAGACCTAGCTACTGTAAACCACAGGTACCGTCTGTGGCCTGGCTGAATCGAGATGTGGAAATACGCATCTCTCAGATCTAGGGCAGCAAACCAATCCCCTGGATCTAGGGCCGGAATGATGGAGGCCAGGGAGACCATGTGGAACTTTATTTTTCTTATGAACATATTGAGGCAGTGCAGATCCAGTATGGGCCTGAGACCCCCCTTCGCTTTGAGGATAAGGAAATACCTCGAGTAAAATCTTCCCCCTCTCTCCTGCGGTGGTACCAATTCCACCGCCCCCAGAGCCAGGAGGGTTCCCACTTCCTGCAGCAGCAGCTGCTCATGGGAGGAGTCCCTGGAGGAGGACAGGACGGGGGGAATTCTGAGGGGATGGCCGTGAGCTGAAGGGCATACACCCACAGGATCACCTTTAGCAGCCAACAGTCTGAGGTTATACCCTGCCACTCGGGATAAAAAGGCCTCAGCCTGTCCAAGAATAACGGAGATGGACCATGGGAACGGGTAATGGTGCCACCTCTGTGCCCACCGTCAAAACTGTTTTTTATTATTATTGGGCCCTTTGGATGGCCCACTCTGGGAGGCCGCAGAGGAGTTCGACCTGTCACGTCTCCCGAACCCCTTACCCCTAGCCCTGCCCCTGCCAGCCTGGGACACCCTGGGCGACGGCCTGGGCTGCTGCGGTGGGCGGTAGGTCTGAGGCCGAGGCTGCCGCCTCGAGGCCTGTGGGGTATAGAGACCCAAGGAACGTAGGGTGGCCCTTGACAGCATGCAATTTATCATCCATCTTCTCAGAAAACAGGCCTGGCTCCTCGAACGGCAGGTCCTGTATGGCATACTGGACTTCCTGTGATAGCCCCGAGGATTGCAGTCAAGATCAGCGTCTCATGGCTACTACCAAGGCTATGGCCCTGTTGGCCGTATCTGCCGCGTCGCTGGCGGTATGCAGTGCAGCTTCTGCCACCATAGTCCCCTTCTCCAGGACGGTGGTGAAGTCCGCAACGAGGTCCTGTGGCAACCTCTCTGTGAACCGCCGCATAGAGTTCCACAAATAAATTGTAACGACCCATCAGCACCTGGGCAGAGAGCTGCCTCCATAAGGATAGCCTTCCCTCTCTTTTTGGGTGCGAGGCTTGAAGGCTCAACAGATCTTGCACTTTTCCCTCACATGCTGTTCTCCCAGACACTTCAAACAACGATCATGAGGGTCACTAACCAGGAAAGCCTTGCCACAAGCAGTACCAGGCTTAAACCCAGAGGGACCGGGCATAGCCTGGGCTCTAAGTCCCCTGTATAGAGAAGGGTTTCTAATACTAACTATTTTAAACTAAAACTATTAACTATTTAAACCACTAAAACTAGCAACTACAATAACAGCAACCAACAGTTCAAGCAAGGGGAAGCTACTTGCACAAGCAAGAGATGTTCCAGCGACCATCACCGGCGGAAAGACGGAACTGAGGGGTTGTAGGGTCGGTGGTGCCTTATGTGTTGTGGCATGAAGACGGCACTCCAGGGGGTGCCTGAGCCAACCCTACAGGATCTGCTAAGGGGAAAAAAGTTCCGGGGACCAGTGCATGGTGGCGAGTGCACACCTATAGTGGAATGGACATGAGCAAGCACTCGAAGAAGAAAGATCGATTGTCAGGTAACCCCATTGTTGGAATATGTCTTCTAGGACTTTGCTGTGCAATTCCCACTTGTGATTGTTGCTAGATTGTCTGCTCAGATTGTCTGCAGTGGTGTTCTGGATACCAGGTAAGTATGCTGCTGCTATGTAGATATCGTGGCCTATGCACCAGTTCCGTAGCCTTATGGCTTCTGAACATAGGGAGTTGGATCTTGCCCCTCCTTGCTGATTGATATAGAATATACATGCCATGTTGTCCATCATGATTTTTACAGTTTTCCCTGCTATGAGAGGTAGGAAATGTCAACAGGCATTGTGGATGGCACGTAACTCCAGCAGGTTTATATGCAATTTGCTGTCCTGTATTGATTATTTTCCTTGAACGGTGTGTTGTTGTAGGCACACTCCCCATCCGATTAGTGATGTCGCTGTAGTGATCATGACGGAGGGTGTTTCTCTTATGAACGGAATCCCTAATAGAAGGTTGCTGGGCTGTGTCCACCATTTTAACAATTGCTCGATCTTTTTTGGCATTACCACATTTTTGTATAACGATTGCCTGTGTGGTTTGTAGATGGAGGCGAGCCACATTTGGAGGGCTCACATGTGCAATCATGCATGTTGTACTACAAATGTGGTGGCTGCCATGTGCCCCAACATTTGGAAATAATGGGAATGGAAGCCTCTGCCTCAGTGTTGGTAGGGAACATACTCTATGGCACCTCTTTGGAGTAAATGTTTACCTCCTGTTGTAGAAGGTGCTTGTGAGATGGGTCCCTGAAGCAGGATGGGGAAGGGATTTGGATTGTAGGGAGGGAGGTAAAAAGGATAGAATACCCAGAGCAGATAATTTCTGGTACCCATTTGTCCATTGTTATGGCCATCCAGTGATGGTAAAAGGGTTGTAGGCCGTGTCTGAACAAGATGGTGGATGTTATGGGCTCTGGCTGTGGCAAATGGGGTGATGCTCTGTCTGCCATGTCTACTGCAGCTTGGAGGGTGACTTTGGCCAGCAGCTTGCCATCTTTAACCAGAGATTAAAACTCAGCCTGTTTATCTTCCAGAAGAGAAGTCTGAAAATCTGCGAGTTTGGTATATGTTCAGAAGTTGTATTTTAGCAGTATAGCTTGTAACTGCCTATGTGGAATTGCAGGCCTGCCGAAGCAGGCAAAAAATCCTGGATAATCATTGCCACCTATGGCTTCTTAAAATTAAGGCAGTTTCAGAGATTTGTCCACAAAGGCTTACCATCCCATGCTTAAAATGTCTATTACCATACCTTTACTCTCTCCCCCGCATTTGACTCCTATCCTACCTTTCATTCAGCTACTCCCCTCCACCATTCCTTCACCCTTCTCCCCACCCAATGAACCTGAATGATCAGGTCTCCTTCATTCTTCTCCCTAATTCGTCAATTCTCTTCCTTACCCCACTAGATCTACTACTTAAGAGGCAGCTTTTTATAACTGAAATAATTACCTCAGCGCTTGTTGCTTGGACCAACTTCAGCTTTTTCGGCTTTCTTCAACATGCTTCACCTTTGTCCATCCATCCTGGCTGCACTGCTTGCAATGCCACTTCTCAAACAACAATGGGTGGCAAAGAGGTAGACAGCACTGCTCTACTCCTCCCCTGTGGTAAGTATCCTTAGGCCCTCCTTAAGTGAGAGAGGACCACTGGAGTAGGCAGACCACATCAGGACCAGCCACAAGATATACTATTTCCACAACTATAAAGCCAAACAAATAATAGATTCTGTATTAAGCTCAACCTTGGACTTTTAATATTCCAATTAAATACTAATACAAATAAGTGAAACACAAATAGGGAAACATTGTTTAAATCAAAAGTTAATGAGTAGAGACATGCCAGTAATAAACAAAATTCAATTTTTGGCAATATCTGTCAGCTTTTAACTATCAGAAAAAGGTGATTAGACAGGCAAATTATATTCAGTTCAGAACTTACACTGGAATAGATTGAATTCAATCTTCTGGCATCCCAGAGTGCAGTTTAGTATAGTATACTATTTGCAAGATCAAACAGTTATGTACATGAACATTGAACAGCCAAAATACTTACACTAAACAGCACAATTATGTACACGTACCCCAACAAAAATATGCAATAGCCATACAAACATGAAACTGAAGGGAGGGAGAAAAGGAAAAACGAAACATTTGAAGAACTTTATTAGAAAAGTACAAAAACAATAGCTGAGACATTAACAATTGCACTACACTAATACTAAGTTCAAATATAAAATTGGTGCATTTAGTTCACAATGCACTAGCTTCAAAGAAAAATGCTGCTTTCACTAAAGGCAGCTTAGATATTTTTCACATAATTGTTTTAACAGAGAGCCTATTAACACAATGATTGTTTTAATGCTACAGTTTACAGCAAGGACAAAAAACTAAAATAGCAGCGGTTTCACATGGCATATACTTCCTCAGGCTTATTTATCCATGCTTAAGTAATGCCTACAAAGTGCTCCCAGTTGAATAGACAAGTAAAATTCACAATAAAAGTTCACCTGATACCAGGTATTTTGAATGGCCTGAAGCCAGTCTTCTCAGCATTTCTTCCCTATTCCAAAAACAGTTTAATTTCAATAAAACCCTTTTAAAATTACTAAGGAAGATACCTTTGTTACAATGTAGTAACACTAAAAAGCAGCATGCCACTATAGTGGTTAACCCTGGATGGTGTAACATTTAACAGTGTAACTGAAAGGCTTCTGGATTAACATCCAATGTTTTCAATAGACCAGATATTAGAGTCCAATATCTCAATTGTTAATACAGCCAATTAGCTGTATTTTGCAGTTAAAAATCTTCAAAGCAATTTCTGTAAAACTAAAGACACTGATTGAAGACTGGGCAAGAAACCAGAAATGGAGTTCTTCCTTCAACTCCTCAAATTCAATTCAAGAAGATTTTATAGTCTCTCCTCAGTTTTTTTTGGAACAGGTATTTCAGTATATAGTAAGACTAACTGAGCGGTTCATTTTCTTTCCAATGAGTCGAGATGTTCTATTCTGTGTTGTCGATCTAGTTGCCATTCGGTCAGTGAACAGTGCCCTCTCTTCCGCTGCAGCTTTTGCCATTTGTGCCTTCTTCAGTTCTCTAAAAGAGATTTAAGAATCAAGATTTTTCCATCTAATATAGCAAGGAGGACTTCATACAAACCCCACTGAAGAATCACAAGCAATTCAGAATTTAAGACTCTTGATCAGTCTCAAGACACACTTCATCAGGATTTGCACAGGCAGTATTAAAGCAGTTTGCAGATCCACCTAGTTGCTATCCCCTGAAATGAGTGTAGACAACAGGCAAAGTTCAGGGTCCAGTTTTTGCATTATGTCTGAATTTCCTTACTTGGAGGAAGAAATAGGAAGGACCTTCCAGAAAATATGGTTACTTACCAGTAACTGCTATTCTTCAAGATGTGTTGCTCATATCCATTCCACTTAGGTGTGTGCACGCCCTCGTGCATGGTCTCCGGAGAACTTTTTCCCTTGCAGCCCCCTGTAGGGGCCAGTCTCGGCGCCCCCTGGAGTGCTGCCCTCATGCGGCAGCATATAGGGCGCCGCCGGCACCTCCCCTCCTCAGTTCCTTCTTTCCGCCCGTGACTGTTGTCGGGAACAACTCTTGCTCCTCACAAGCCTTTCCCTTTACTGTAAGTAGTTAGTTAGTTCTCCCTGAACTCAGTTAGTTTTTCAGTTAGTTAGGTACTTAGTGTAGGAAGAGCCTTAGGGCTCTAGCGACCCGGCTATGCCAGGCTAGCCGGGGTTCAAACCCTGTGCTGGCTGCGGGAAGGCCTTTCCCGTCAGCGACCCCCACGACCGCTGTCTAAAGCGTTTGGGGGAGCAGCACCGAAAGGATCGGTGTCGCATTTGTAAGGCCTTTAAGCCACGGACCCAAAAAGAGAGGGAAATCCGGCTTAAGGCCATCTTGGAGTCCGCACTGCGTCTGGCGTCCGAGCCGATGCGGACTCCCTCCGCATCGAGCGTCTCATCGGTGCAGAGTGCTCCGCCGGCACCACAGGTGGCCCAGCACCAAACGCCCCCGGTGCCAAGGAGAAAAGTGTCGTCCGCGCGTGGAGCGCTCCCCCACACCGCAGGAGCGGCCGGGGTCGAGCCCCGAGGTGCTTCGGCTCTCAAGGGCACACACACACCTAAGTGGAATGCACAGAAGCAATCACTCGAAGGAGAACCACATATATTGTTAATTCTCAAAATACCCAGAGATTTTTTCAATTTATATGCAAGTGTAAATCGGTAGCTTTTAAAAACACATTTTAATAAATGCCAGCACTCCCAAATATAGCTATGATGGCAAGTGCCACTAAATACACAGAAATTAAATAGTATAGTTAGTTAATGCAAGGGCCTTTTACTAACCTAATGAGGGGTCTCAGTTCAACTAAGAGTTTGTCACCAGTGACAACTAACAGATGTAAAAAGTTGCTTAATTTTAGCACGGAAATGAGAAACAAAAAGAAACCCCATAATACTGATGGTTAATTGGATTGGTAGAATAAAGAGTATCTAATTCTTCTTGGGCCCCAGTTATAGTACACATTAGTAATTAATTCAGTTAATTGCTCGTAGGCGCTAACCTTAAGATCTCCACAGCTAGCCAACTTTTAGAATGCTAAGTGCAGACTTCATTCTCAAGACTAGTTACTCTTGTTAAGCTATCTTTGAAACCTCTGCAGAAAAATTCAGACCACAAAAAAAACCTGTTTTCCTTTCAATAGACTGCTCTCCAAAAGAATGGCACCAGTGATTAACAGCCAAGAATGCCACCAAAGTCCTTTTCCTTCTTCTACATGCCAATATAGGTACTATGCCCAGAACTTTTAGGTTGCTTAACATGCCCAACTTGAGCTAGGCTGTAAGACTATGTTGATGAGAGAGCAGAAACTGCCATGCTGGATAAAACCAATAGTCCATGTCATATCTTATGTTCTTGATGCACATAGTTTTAATTACACAGATCACACTAGATGATTGTAATGATCCTTAACAACTCTGAAGTCTAAGTAATTGAACACTTCTAGTATTCTAGAAGAGGGCTGATTCTACCAATGTGTAATTGCACCATTATTCTCCATCCATTCTTTATACAACTTGATTTTTTCCCTTTACATTGTCTACCAAGCCTCTAATGTTGTACTTAATCTAATCCAACCCACTATTGTGTACAAGCAGTTCAAACTATTACTTCGACACGCATTACCTTGTGTTTGTCAAAATCACATTCCTATTGCCATTGTGTTATCCATCCATTTTGTTTTGTTAAGTCCCTTTAAAATCCTCAGTGTCTTCTTTGTATCAACTACTCTAAATTATGAGATTTGCAAGTTTTGGCATCTCAGTGCTTACACACTGTTTTGCACATGTATTTAATATACTAGTTGCTACTCATCAGTCCTAAGATGGAACTTTAACTAACTCTTACCATAGTGAAATGTCAACAGTTGAGAATGCTATTTACTCCTACTGTTTTGTTTCTGTTCCATGACAGTATTTTACCTCTGATTCCATGAATACTTAATTTTTTCTTTTTTAAAATAACCTCATGAAGGGCTCAAAGGCTTTTTCAAAAGTCCACAAAAATTGTCATCTGTCTCTTCTTATCTACTTGAGACACAAAAAGCTGTAAACAGATCACTGAAAACATTCAGCAGCCAGATTCCTTTGACTGCTGGTGCGGACATGTACCTTTGATCTAATATATCTTAAAGGCCAATGCTAGCATTTAGGGGATAGATAAGTTCTTACATGCAGTTGAAGGAGCAACAACTATGTACAGCGTATTAAGGAACAGCCAGCCATACACAGACCTCATGATAATATTTGCAGTAGCTATTAGTTATTCTGTCATGCCTATGTTAACATTGAGAGAGATCTTTATTTTTAAAGAATACCAAGGACACCATGAGGCACTTCAAAAAAAAAAAAAAAAATTCTATCTATAAGAAGGGTAAAAGTGTGAAAGACAACTAGCATTTCCCATTACTGATAATTCTTAGAGAAGTTCTGTAATATAACATGCTTCAACTGCTCCATGGAAGCCATGCTTTGAATCTGGAGAAGTGAACCCTTCCCACTCCTTTAAGCCTGATGACATGGACGGAAAGAGTTTGGGTTTGTCCCTCAAATGGGTTCCTTCCACTCAAGTCTGCTTTTGTACAGTACAAAGTAGTATGCACAAAGTCATGAGTGAGAGTTTAAGATATGGAAGAAGTAACTGAGAAAGTGGTGGACTACAAATATTTTTCAAAGTATTTCTCTATCCAATTTCAAAGGCTGTCTTGTGAGGACTACTTCAGAGGAATTGCATCTATGTTCTAGTTAATCTTCCCTCCATTTCAGAATGATGGAGCTAAGGGTAGGTGCTTGTTCCTAGATCCAGAAGTTGCTTACTAAGTGAAAGCTAACTCTTCATGCATACAAGCGAGTGGGGAGTCTCAGTCCTCAGAATCTCTTTCAACAAAAGTCCGTAGAGTCTAGATCTAATTCCTCCTTTCTGCAGCCAGTGTCATTCATCAGGAGACTGAGTATAACCATCCAAAACAGCAAGTCCACCTCTGGCTGTACTAACCATAGCAAAAGCTAGAGGAAAAGCTGTAAGCGGGAATGGTGGAAGGCATTTAAAAACGACTATGAGCAAGGGCAACTATATTATTAGGAAGAGAGAACAAGGCACAGAAACTCAGCAACATCCCCACACCTTCTAACCAGTAGGCACCAGATACGTAAAGTAACAGAAATAAGAGGTTCAAAAGTTGGTCACCATAATTCTTCCATCTCCCGCCTAATATTTAAAGAATGACCTATTAGACAGCTCAGAAGAATTAAGGTTGTTACTATTCTTCCTAAAGGGAATCTTTCTAAATCACACGTATTCACACACCCACAAAAACTGATTACAACTGAAAACCTGTCCAAACTTGTACTGCTCACTAATTTATGCTGTTTACATTTACATCTGAGAAAAAACAAGACAGTGTTTTACTTCAACTCCTAATGCAATAATTACATTAAAATATTTCAAAGGAAATTTTTCTTTAAGAACAATTACTTATTTTTAAAATGTTATGCAAACATTTCCATTGTTCTTAGGTTTCTATGATATATTTGGTCCCCAACTTAATTTAATCTCCTTTTAAGACTCTAAGAGTAGACTTCGGTTTAGTGCATGTACAAGTACTGTGCTCTTATGTTTTGTCTTTAATAGTCTTAAGATTTGAAATAAGTGTATAAATTTCATTTACCACCCTTAAACACCAATTATTACAAATCGAATTATATCTCATCATCAAGGTACTTTTGCACTCACTTTTGCAACAGTGAATTTTTGAACTTCTCAGCATTCAGCTCTATACGAAGTTGCTCTGCACTCTTTTTGGCAGCAGACAGCAGCACTGAATGCTTGCCCAGAGCCACTGCTGTAGGTCTTCTCTCTGGATCTGGACTAATCATAACCTTAAACAAAAGAGATTCATATTTAAAAACTAACTAATTACAGTATTAGAACAAGCAAGGAATCATTTCCATACAATAATTCTTACTTTTAATAACTCCAATAATTCTTGAGAAAGCACTTGTGGTATTCTAGGCAGTTTTCCTTGTCGAATTTCATGCCATTGGTCCCCATTAGTTGGAAGTGGTTCAGCACCAGCAGCACACACAACAGTTAGAGCAAGAGCAAAAATATCAGCTTTTGGCAAGTGAGTATAGTTCTGCAAAGAAAGCAAAAAGTTAAACTTTCTGTGCCTACTTCCACCAGAATAGAAACCTGACATAACTGACCTTTTTAGAAATGGACACATCCAAAATACCTATATTCTGTCATTCAGCATTACCCATATTCTAAAAGATCAGCAGTTTAAGAAAAACTCATGTTTTATAAAATTGAAAAGAATGGTTACTTACCTGGTAACTTATTTTTCGAGACGTTGCTCGCATCCATTCTGAATTAGGTGCGTGCACTGCATGCAATGGTGCCAGAAATTTTTCCCTAATGGTTTCCATAGGGCTGGCTCTAGCGCCTTCTGCGGTGGCATGTTTACGCACTCATATATAGGGCACTGCCGGCCCCCTCCCTCCTTCCAGTTTCTTCTTGCCGGAACTCCAACAGAATGGAAGGAGGGTTGGTTGTGGAATGGACATAAGCAACTCATCTCAAAGAACAATAATTATGAGGTAAGTATCCGTTCTTTCTTCTTTGAGGCTTGCTCATGTCCATTCTGAATTAGGTGACTTACCAGCAGTATCTCTGGAGACAGGAAGGAGGAGTTCTGGCTGTGATGACTGCAACACCACCCTTCCAAACCCTGCATCATCCCAAGCTTGCTGCGTGATGGCGTAGTGGGACGCGAATGTATAGACCAGTGGTTCCCAAACTTTTCTCTGCCATGGCACACCTTGATACCTTTAATTATTTTTCAGTCATACCACCATATAGTCTCCAAATGAACTGATGGATATTCATGAGCCAACTCAGAACTTTTCAAGTAGTTTTTCAAGAAATTCTGTGGCACACCTGCTTCAGGCCTGACGGCACACTGGTATAGACTGAAGTCCATGTAGTAGCTCTGCAAGTATCTTAAATGGGCACCTGAGTCAGAAAAGTTGCCAAAGACACTTGTGCTTTCGTGGAGTGGGCAAACAGTGATGCTAAGGGGCATTGCCCCTGCCTGTTCATAGCAGGCTCGGATGCAAGCCGTGATCCACAAGATATGCTATAAGGAAACTGGGCAGCCTTTCATGCGTTCGGTGATCGTGACAAAGAGCTGTGTCAAGTGACTGAAGGGCTTGGTCCTGCCAATGTAGAATGCTAGAGCCTTCTTACATCGAGAGAATGGCGATGCCTCTCCTTGCTGGAGTTGTGCATCTTTTGCTAGAAAACTGGCAGGAAAATGTCCTGGTTGACATGGAAGCAAGAGATTACTTTTGGCAGGAATGCTGAGTGCAGGTGTAACTGGGACTTTTTTTTTTTTTTTTTTAAACAAAGATAAAACACTAAGGAGGTTCTGATGTTAGGGCCCTAATCTCTGATACCCCCTTGTTGAGGTGATGGCCACCAGAAACGCTACCTTCCATGACAGGTGTGTAAGCAAGCAGGAAGCCCAGGACTCAAAGCAGGGGGTCCAGTGAGCTAGGAGAGGACAAGGTTCATGTCCCATTGGGGAACTGGGTCTCGGATCGGAGGGAAAAGCCTCTCTAGTTCCCATAGGAACCTTGCTGCCATCTCATATGAGAAGATCGTCTTACCTTGGACAGATGGGTGGAAGGCAGATACTGCCACCAGGCATACCTTAATTGACAAAGGCATGGCCTTCTTGTTTTAGGTGGAGTAAATAATCCAGACTTTTTAGACAGGCAAGTTCATTGGAGAGAAGTTTCAATTCGCTGCCAAGCAGGTAAAACACTTCCACTTAGCCTGGTAGGACGTCCTCATGGATGGGTTTCTACTTTCCCATAGAAGCTTTTAAACTTGAGCCATGCAGAGCTGCTTTTCTGTACTCAGCCATGGAGTTTCCACGCCGACAGATACAAGGAAGCCAGGTCCAGGCACAACAGTCGACCCCCGTCCTGGGAAAGGAAGTCCAGCCATAGTGGGAGCTTCCAAGGGCAAGCCACTGATAGTTCCAGCAGCGTGCTGAACCAATGTTGGCAAGGCCATGCCAGGGCTACCAGGGTGACTCAAGCCCTGTCCCTCTTGAGGTTGCCCGACCATTAGAGGAGAAATGCATCAGTCAGAGAAGCACTGTCGATACCCTGCAAGGAGCAAAAGCGATTAGATTACACTTCCTGTTCTCAAAGATCACGAAGAAGTCCACCTGGGGAGTGCCCCACCTTTGGAAGATAGTTTGTCACCTCCAGCTGCACCAACACTCGTGGTAAGAGCAAAAGAACCTGCTTAGGCAATATGCTAAAGCATTTCTGGCCTGAGGAAGGTGTGCTACCTCCAATTGAATACTGTGGCTTAAAAGGACCAGGCCTCCCAGCATAGGGTCAAGGATTTGGTTCCCTTTTGCCTGTTAATGTAGTACACTGCTGTTGTATTGTCCGTGAGGACTCTCACGGTCTTGTTGCAGAGGTAAGGGAAGAACACCTCGCACACCAGTTGCACTGCTCCGAGTTTTTTACATTGCTGTGGAAAGCTGCCTCATCCTTGGACCAGAGACCTTGAGTTTGAAGCACTCCCAGGTGAGCTCCGCACCCTAGATCACGATAGCGTCAGCCTTGGGGCTGTGAATGAACTCCCGCCATTAAATGCTGGGGTTTTGTCCACCAGAACAGAGAGGTGAGTATTCATGGGGGAATGCAGAGTATCTTGTCAAGCTGATGTCTGGATGGGGAGAATACTGATGCTAGCTACATCTTCAATGATCTGAGATGTAGTCAGGCATTCTGAACCAAAACGTAGGCTGCCACGTGTCCCAAGAGGCAGAGGCACACCCTCATCATAGTAAGCGGATGGGCCGATAGACTGGCTATGAGATCTGAAATCTGGCCACTAGTAGGAGTGCTTTGGCTTGCATAAAGTCTAGGACTACCCCAATAAACTCTGTTCATTTATCAGTAGATCAAGAGCTTGACAGGTGTCTTGCATGATCTCTATCCTGTGCTAGACTTGCAACCTTGACTGACCCCGGATAAGCCAGTTGTCCAGGTAAGGGAAGACCTGTATCCTTGATGCCTTTGCATTTGGTGAATACGCGTGGCACTGTGAATAGGCTGAATGGGAGCACCATAAATTGGAAGGGCTGACTGCCCACTGAAGTGCAGGAATCGTGTGCCCTGGGAAAATGGAAACCGGTGTCTTGAAGGTCGAGGCAGAGTACCAGTCACTTGGAGCCAGAAAAGGAACCATGGCAGCCAGGAAGACCATGTGGAACTTCAATTTTCTGAGGTTTCACAGGTGCAAAATGGGTCTGAGCTCACCTTTTTCCTTTGGGATTAAAAAAAAACAGGAATAGAAGACTTTTTCCCTTCTCTCTCGTGAGAGGGATCCCTGAAGAGGGACAGGGAAGGTGGGAAAAGGGTGTAGCCCATAGCCACTGTGCTCAATACCCATCGGTCCAATGTTATGGCTGACCAGGCTGGGAGGAACAGTGTGAGGCAGGAGGAAAAAAGTGTGGACTCTGGATCTACAGTGATGGGCATACCCCTCAAAGTTATATCCCCGCCCCCAGAGGTGATGACTTAAGCCTGATTGGTGGGCAGAGGCTGGTGATTGGCCCTGGTGGCATTTAAACTTTGTCCTTCCTATAATGTTCTCCTTGATGATGCCCTCCAAACAGTTGCACTGTAGCCCGTGAGTCCTTCAGGCCATGCAGCCTTGAGTCGGTCTGGTCAGCAAACAAGGCTAATCCATCAAAGGAGAGGTTGTGGATGGACTGCTGACCCTGTCGAGAGGCCTGATTGGAGCCAGGATGCTTTCCTCACAGAGACTGTGGAGGCCATAGCCCTCGCTGCTAAGTCTGCTGCATCCAAAGCTGCTCATAAGGAAGCCCTGGGCTGCTTTCCTCTCCTCCAGGATTGCCTCAAACTCATATCTGGAGGTCTGTGACAGGGAGTCCAGGAACTTTTTGAGGGACTGCCAGATATTAAAATGATATCACCACAACGCCTGCTGGGTGGACGCTCTCAGCTGTAGGTTTGCTGTTGAATATACCTTATGGCCAAAGAAATCTAGTTTCTTAGCCTCTTTATTTTTAGGTGTAGAACTCATTTGGCCCCGCCTGCTGTGCTCATTAGTGGCCACGAACACCAGCAATCTTGGTGAGGGGTAGGTGTATAACTACTTGAAGCTGTTGGCTGGCACATACTTCTTTTCTGCCTGTTTAGATGTGGGGGGCAGCAAGGCTGGGGTCTGGAGACAGGAAGCAGGATCCCAACTTCTCGTAACATGGCTCCTGGGACTGGTACCATTGGCCTGCTGATGGTCCAACAATCGGCACATTGCTAAAAGGGAATGCTGCGCCCCGCCTTCCCCTTCATGAACTCCTTGAAGAGGTAATCAGCTCATGGTGTGCAGGCCTCCCTTCCTTAGGTGTAGGCAGCACCGGATCTGCTAGGAGGTCCTTCATTGCCTGGAATGCTTCAGGTGTGGTGGGAACCACCAGGTGACCGGGCCCTCTGATGTGACCCGGGGCTGGTGGTGGTATAGGGGCTAGACTCCATGCCAATGGGGACAAATGACCAGACACCTTCTTAACTGATTTCGGTATCGGTGAGTGTCCCCTCTTCGAGCGCTTCTTCAGCATTGGAGACGTTGATCTGTGCCAGGAAGATGCAGGTTCCAGGTGAGCGCTTCTTGTCGACACTGTAATGCTCGGTGCTGAGTCTGACCTTGCTTCTGATGCTGGTCAGAATCCCAAATCCATCAGAATAGCCTTAAGTCTAATGTCTCTGTCTTTCCTTGTTCAGGGACAAAAACTTGTGCAAATTTGTACTTTTCCCACATGGGTGCTGCTCTTAAACACTTCAAAAAATTTTGGTGCAGGTCATTAAGAGGCATCGGCTTCTTATAAGCAGCGCAGGGTTTAAACCCCAGGGATTGGGGTATGCCCCGACCCTAGGATAGAGTCCACTAAACTATTAAGAGAACAATAACAACAACAACTATTTACACCTGTTTAATCAACAAACCTCTAGGACTATGAATACTTGCAAGAGCGAGAGAGTGTTCCAGCAATGTCATGGGCAGTAAGAAGGAACAGGAAGGGAGGGAGGGGGGCTGGCAGTGCTCTATATATGGGCATGTATGCGTCACTGCAGACAACGCTAAGCCAGCCCCAAAGGGGAAAAATTTTCCAGCACCAGTGCACACTTCAGGCACAAACCTAATTCAGAAAGGAGATGAACAAGCACTCAAAGAGTAGTTATTTCAACTCAAGCATAGGGATGGTTAAAAATGAAACTGTAAAGGCAGCATACAGACATAAATCTTATTTTAGCTTCAGTTACCAAAACAATGCTGTTACCTCTTGTAAAACTTCATTTGCAAGAAAACGGCTATCACCTTCCTCCACTTGTGGACTAGATACTCTAGTTACATGACCAAGGTCACCTACAAGAAATAGTTAAGGGGAAAGGTTACTTTCCAGAAACCAAATTAATTATATCATCTGATCTTTAAGCATGCAGCATTTTCTTTACCTATTTTAAATACAACTTTTTCAGAAGACCAGTCATCATCATCACCTTCCTCTGATGTTATACTTGGAACTGCTGTCCTAGATATGAAGATATTACCTGCAAAAAAGAAGAACTGTAAGGAACACAAATTTTGATCAAAGGTTTACCTTGTTGGGTTTCACAGACAATTGTATTTATACAGAAACTGATTTCATTATATACCCATCCCCTAGAGCAATGGTTCCCAACCTGCGGTGTGGGACCCTCTTGGGGGCTGCGAAAGATTACAGGGGGTCCATGAGGCTTCAGTAACATTAAGGTCATTTATCCCCCTGATCTCTGGAGTGGGCATCAGCCCACCATGAACTCCAAGCTGGCCAGAGCAAAGAAGCAGGCCCTCCGAGGTAGCAACAGCCCCAAGCTCCACTCCAACCAGAGCAAAGGAGCAGCCCCTCTTGGCCCTGCACCTGTCGGGTACTCAACCAGCTAGAGAGGAGCAGCCCCATGCTGGTGGGGGCCTGGAGCAGCCCCAGCCAACCTGCCAGGTCCCACTTCCATTACCCTCAGTCCATTAGGGACAAGAAGAGGAGGAGCCACACAGGGCATGTGGTGGCAGCTCTGCCAAAGAAGGCTTAGCGTCTTACTGACATAAGAGTAATTTATTATTAATGTAATTTAGTGTTAATTATTATGTTTATAGGGGTTTGTATGCTTATGGACTGAGGAGGAAATAGGAGGGGCATGTTTTACTAAGTGTTAACCAGTGGGGCTTTAACTCAAACAAGTGGGGAACCACTGCCCTTGAGTAAGACAAAGTAGAATAGAAAACGCACTCATGGGAAAGCAGCCAATTTTTTGGGAAGTCAACAAACTTAGTTCCACAAAAATGATGCAAGATAAGCTTAAGAGCACTTTAATTATGCTAGCCAATTCTAATATTTATCTCTTTGATGGTCTGAGTAGCAACACAAAGAATTTACAGTTATTGAGGTGTGGCTAACTGCTTTTTCCTGCAACAGGAACCCTCAAGAAATTGTAAATATCACTTCAATAGAGTATAGCATTTTATATACTTACTAGGCTTTATATCCATGTGTACCAATGACATTGAATGAATATACTTTAAGCCACGAGCCACCTGAAGTAGTAGATCTTTCAGCTCGGGTTCAGTAAAATAGTGCATATTTCTGTAGTTTTCACTTATGGCATCAGCTAAACTGCCACCTAAAATAAAGCCATAATATGTCAGCTACCTTCTTGCTCAAGTATTTTATGTGAAACAAATAATCAGAGATTCCATGTATTTCAGTGTAGGAGCTAGGAATAAGAGGAAGGATATATACACAGGACTATCGCTGTAGACTACCAGCAATGCGTGGTAGTGCATGAGCCACATTTTGGGAAAGTAATGTAAGCAATAGCTGTAGCTGCTATGGGATCCCAAATGTAAGGAAACTGTTCCAAACAGCCATGAATTGGAAACCATGTCACCCATATAATCTGTATTAGAATGCCATAGCTAAGTTAATATTGCAGTGAAAGTCAAATTTTTTGAATATCCTGTCTTGGTATTAGGATATAGGCTACAGAGAGGGCAAAAGGAATGCAAAAGGAAAACCAGACACTAAATATCTAACCCTAAACCACAAAGGTGTAGATTTAGTCTGTCCTGGTGAGACTACCCACACAAGAACAGTATTACAATCAAATAAGAAGAACTGAGCATGTCCTTAAACATAACTAAGGTTAAGATTTTTGTCATGGTTGTCTTTAGTAAAAGGCAGGGTGAGGTCATGGGCAATAAAAAAATTCATCGAAGCCCACAACCAGCCTGACTTTTACTAAAAATAATTGTGGTAAGATGGGGCTAATGGGGCGGGGGGGAGAGAGACTGAAGCCCAAGCTTGAGCAGGGAGAGATGAACCCGAGTCCCACAGCAGGGGGCGAGGGGCGCACCAACACCCGCCAGCTGACAGCTCTGCCCACCACCCCAAGTCTTAAGTGGAAAATGTCACAGAGGTCTATGAAAGTCACAAAATCCATGACTTCTATGACAATCTTATCCTTAACCATGACCTTTCTTAGATGCCTATTTATTCTCTCTGTGCATGGGAGTCATTTAACCTAATTTTTGTTTTAAACTCATCTAATGGACTTTGGTAAGAAACCACAGAATTTCCCTGATCAAGTTCTTTAAGGTTAAGGCTTTTTCACATTTAATAGGTCAACTCATGGCAGGGACCTAAGTAAAAGAGCTCTATACCTACTGCTTTTGTAAGAGAAAGATTAACACACTTTGCACTAGCAGCACCTTTCAGACAAGTGATCTACTCATCGTTCCAAAATAATTCAGCACAGAAATATACTTCAAAGCTTCATACACAAGTAATATTTCACTGTCAACATATTTTCTGATATTAACAAGAAAAACAATACAGAAAGTTATTACTGTTGTAAGATTGTTTTATAAAATTGGAAGCCGAAGTTGCAATTTGTTTTCTCTGGAAGAGGAAAAAATATTATACAAGGGATAGTCTGAGGTGGGCAATGTGTAAAAGATATTGAAATCAAAGTCACTTCTAGTTTATGGCTTAGCCCCAGTTGCTTATCCTGATGAAGGTTGCGTTATTCAGTTAAAAAGCTAGAAGACAGAAAAAACAAAACTTTTTTCTCCCCTGCCCCTTAAATAAAAGGTGACTGGAATTTTGACACACAAGGGATTTCCTTTTTAGTTTAGTAGCAACATAGTTTTATGGTGCTTTAGCATTTACAAGACAAATGGCACAATACTGATATGTCCAAAGCGAAAAAACAAACAAGAAAGACTTCCTCCCATAAGGAACGCATTAATTTACTTAGGAAAAAAGGGTGTAAACCCTGCAATATTTACTTTGCCAATCTGGGAGTAGTCAGCAGCCCCCTAGCTCACCAATCTGTTAATTTGATCAAATGCATTCTCCTACAAAAAGGGACTGCACATACATGTAACTCCATCTCTTTCACATTAGGAAAGTATCTCCTACAACCAACCAGTGCCATCCACCCCAGGCTAATGCCTAAGAGACCTATCCACCTCCAGTTCAAAACCTGCAGGCAACTTTAGAAGACCTATGGTTCATAGCAAGGTGACTGATAACAGGTTCTTACCATTACAATACTCATTCTGTATAAGCATGTGATCATCTTCTGCCCAGGCAGAGTAGTATCTGACTACATGAGAATGCTGCCCCAAAACTGCATGCGCATAGACCTCTCTTAAAGCATTCTGCCTATTATAAATAAATAAATAAAAAAAAGTATTTAGTAATAGTCTATTTCAGAATATTTAAATGTAGGCTTGCTGGAAGTTGATATATACCTATATGATCTTTTTATAGTAGTTACAGGTCAGTAAGGCGGTAGCCCTGCTAAAATTGAGCCTGAAAAACAGGTATTCATCAGTCAATACTGGCTTTGTTATCGAACAACTGATCTGTCACTTACCAGTGAAAAGAAAGTACTCATCTTGGCATAATAAAGTAAAGGCTCATGTCTTTTACTGAATGTAGCGATTTCACTGGGCAGTATCTTACATTTGCACTGATATCAGTGACTGGTATGTGACTAAGTAAGTTTTAGATCATTCATTTATATTATGCTATAAAAAGATTAACCATTATGAATATGCTAAAATACAAGATCAAGTTGTATAGCTTCACTTCAAGAACAACTGAGATTTCACCACCAAGAGACTATAGAGATACTGGAAGGGGCTGCAAGTTCACTATGCTTTCAAAGTACCATTAACATCATTTCAAAAGGCCTTCCATTAAACAGTTTCAGAAAAGGCCCCTGACAATAAGGTTGTGGATCCCATATTTTGGTCCAGAGTATAAATTTTAAAAGGGAACCAAATAATTACGGTTTATATATGATTTAAATATTCCTTCGAATGTTGTAAACTCAGTAGCATTGTGCTTGAGCATGAGAACCAGAAGAAACAACTGAACTATTTTATCCTTCACTCAAATTGGATATGGTGCAATACTTCAATTAACATTCTGTATTTCTGTGGAGCCTTCGCAGCAGGGATCACAAATGGCTTTACAGACATCAGTGTAACATACTTCCCTCCATTAATGGTACATATTATCCCGACTTTACAGACAACTAGTACAATTTACTTAAGTTCATACTGGATGTCTGTGGCAAAGATGCGATTACAACCCCAATCTCTGTTACTAGTTCACATAAACCACACTACTACCCGTAACTTCAGCAAAACTGATACAAAGTTAGTTTTAGATTTCTATTTCAAGGTGTTAGTTGTAAAACTGAAATACTTGCTAACTTATATTCATCCTGAAAGTATCATTTTAAGGTGTACACAGAAATGCTTCGTGTGGGAGAAGCAAAAAAGTAAAAAAGCAACCAGAGTTAGTATCTAGCTTTTAATAAAAAAACCACATACTCACTCATCAACTGAGCCAGCCAAGGGCTTCTTGGACCGTTTTATAGCATAGATACAGCCATCAAGCCTTTTCACACATTTAAACACGGAACCAAATTCTCCAGACCCAATCTTCTCCAATTCATGAAATTCTGTTTCATACCGAGACTTCATATTACTTTCTGTTATTGTGATCCGCTGCAATGATTAAAATGGGAAAAATAAGACGTAGGTTTGCAAATACACACTACTAATTAAAAGAAAAGTTATAAGTATTACCTTAGCAGGTCTGATAGTTTCATCTTCAAGCTCTCCATCACTTGCTTCCATGTCCTCCCCACAAGAGCTGAAAATTACATTAATAGTATATTCATTTATTAAACTTATTTGATCAAGACCATCAAAAGCCACACAATAATTCCCATTTTTACCTTCTACCCAGGGCAAAGCTAATGGAAAACTAAAACCCGAAGTCTGGAATGTGAAATCATACCGCAACATAATACCCACCTACGAAATTTTGCTCTCTTGCATAGATTGTTCTATTATGTCTAGGGGTTTAACTGCTGCAGCTCACGCATACTGCTACCTGCCTAGCCTATCACATCCCCTTTCTGGTTCCCATCAAGCAGAATCAATACAACCATTACTACCTGACGCATCATCCAGTTGCTGGTTTCCCACTCCAGCTAAAATCCAAATCTGGATAATATTGTTCAACTGCTTTCTCCTCCTTATGCAAGGCTTGTCTGAACCATCTGGCAAAAATTCCACTGCAGATTATGGTTATGCACATCCTAGTGTCCTCAGCACAACCCAGAAAATATATTTCTCGGTGTCATTCACCTTCAAGATACCTACTGCTATTAAATCCAGAAGCCACATTTCACATGTTGATTTTAGGGAAATAATTTGAGCTACTCACTCATTCCAGTGCGTTCTCTTTCTCCTACGACACTGTCCAGTTGAAGTCTGAAGGAACAGAGAGTCTGGAGTAAAGGGATTAATGTTCACATGAGGTGTCTGCCTCATAACGGCATCCTGTTTTTCTGACTTCCCAACATTCATGAAGAGAGATCCTCCCCGGAGTTTAACTGAGCTGGAGCCCATTCCTTGGGCCTTGGAAAGCAAACTCTACAAAAACACAAAGGCTAATCAGTACTATAGATACTCATAACTGGGCACACTTGGCTGTGTTTTCCAGAAGGTTGTTATTCTAAGGACTGCTGTTTAATCAGCACAAACTTAGCATAAGAGCTGCTTCATAGGGATGAATTTGTCCACTGTAAAGCATTTCGGTATGAATTTTTAAGCTTTAGTAATGATAACAATTGCCAGAATAAACATTGATATTTTAATCATTTTTCAGAAGTCTGGGGAGAAAAAGTGACCACTTCTTAGTCAGGATAAGGCCATACATAAGGATGAAACAATTAACATGGTTCTCTCTTTCAGCAGAAAAACCACGAAGCATGATTATATAAACATGCGGTACTCGGAACCATTGAATTAGCACACGTTACTGGCTCAGCTACACAGCAACACAATGAAGTCTTGTTAGGACTTCCCTATAAAATTCTCATGTTCTTCTGCCTTCTGTAGAAAAACATTAGTCCTTACAAAGGTAAGACTAGCAGCGCTAGTGCCTCGGTTCTACACTGATGGGGCATTAGAAATACACAAGATATATGGGTGTCCTCAATATTCAGAAATTGAAAAGCTCTTATTATACACAAATATTGTAACTGAGTTTACGTCACTTCAAGAGAGGTTTTCACAGTGAAGAAAGGTCACCTACTGAAAATGAAGTAGGACCAATCTCTCGCCATGTCAACCCTACTACTTCTAGAAGGTGAGGGGGCAAGCTGACAATCAAACATGTTCATCAAGCCTGCTTTGGAGAGAAGTGGGAAGATGAAAGACTGGAGAATATGTTATATAACCAGATTACCAGGGCTTCACCCATCATCACCTGTCACGACCTGCAATCCATAATATTGGCTTGGGCAGGTGCGTGCTTGCTCTCTCTGTTTTCAGATGCATCAGAGTTTGATGGCACATACCACCCACTAGGCCTGTTTCCTGTTGTATGTGATACAAGCAACCATTTTCACTTAAGTCACACTTGCATGCTATATAATTGCATTAATTACATCTTGCTTTGATTGCTCCATCCATTGTTACAATTAGAGATCCACGTGTCATTTAAAGGGACATTTTCAAATTAAGTTATTTTTTCAAGTGTTTTATCACTAATAAATGAAGTAAGACTATTTATTTTCAACTACTTGTGTACAATATTTCTCAACACAAAGTTGAGACTAGCCAATTCCATACTTATATAATATTTTCAAATAAATTCAGTGTTCAGGTACTCAAGTTGAAACTGCTGGTTTGGAAGTCTTGCAGGAGAATAATTGTTTTAAGAGAGTTTGAAACAGCTTAGATATTGTTTTGACACTCATCAGATTTCAGCAGTCCCAAGTCCCTCTAGCAATCTCCTCCCCCCAAAAACAGAAAGTGTAATTAATGCGTCAAATACCCACAAAACAAGAACAATAGAAACTACAGTGATGTCAAACATGCAGACAAGTTGACAGAATATTTTTCTACTGTTAGAGAGCTTATATATTTAAAAACACAACAGATAAAATTCAGACAACCATGAATGAAAAGTTGATAAAATATCACCTCAAAAACGTGTCCATTGTAGAGTTTAGACATATTGGAACTTATTGCTCTTAGAACTTGTTTACAACATTTTTTTTTAGAACCTATTGCTCTTAGAACTTGTTTACAACATTTTTTTTTAAATCCACACTGGATCAGACATGGTCCATTTAACAACTGGTAAAAATTTATCATGAGAAAGTAATCAAATTAAGTTGACTAACCTAAGTTACTGTATTAGAATTTTAAGATCAATCAAGAAGTGAGGCTAGAAAAACTCTTGTTTAGTAAAAATAGTGAGAAAAAGATATGCTCATCATCTGCATTAAAATATGAATAAAAATAGTTCCAAAACAGACCAAATTCAGCTGTTACATAATTTTAACGGACAATTTGTGGGCAGGACTTGCAAAAGATGCCAACTTTTTTCTGTAACAGGCAAACCAATTACATTATGTAACCAGTGCTCTAGAGTGGACAGTGGCACTGGACATGTAATTTAGAATTTAGTTTCTAAACAGGCACAGAGGAATGAAGTATGCCATTATGCTGTTTTTTAAGTTCCCTGTCAAACTGCACCAGCTATCCTCTGCTGGTGCAATTTCATAGTTAAAGAGTCAGATGACTTTGTAAAATGCTGCTTTCCATTCAAATTCCCTTCTTACACTTAAAAGAACACAAAACCTATCATTACCCTTACACCACGTGTATTGAGTATTATGCAGTGTGGTTCTAGCCATGTCAGTCCCAGAACATTAGAAAGACAAAGTGGGTGAGGTATCTTTCATTGGATCAAGTTCTGTTGGTCAGATGAGCTTTCCAGCCACAAAGAGCTCTTCTTCAGGTCTGGAAAAGGTACTTTGAGCATCAGTTAAATTCAAAGTGAAAAGGACTGTTTAGCTTTAAGCAGTCAGCATGTATTCAAGGTAGAATGGTCCCTTTTGTTTAGGTTTAGGTAGTTAGCACATATTCAAGGTAGAATGATTCTTTAGAATACGTGCTAACTGCTTGAAGCTAAACAATCTGTTCCACTTTGGATTTAGCTGTGATGCTTTCAGAGTACCTTCCCCAGACCTGAAAAAGAGTTGTATGGCTGCCGAAAGCCGATCTCTCTCACGCACACAAGTTGGTCCAACAAATATTTACCTCACTTACCTTGTCTCTGTAATGAGTACTGTAAGTCCTTATTGCACATCTATCCAACCAGACCAACCCATTTCAAATAAGCGAAAGCATAATGCAGATGTATTAATACTCCCAACCCACCATCCTCCTGACATCCAACATTTTGTGCCTGCCAATAACATTGCTCTTCCAGTAAAGGGCTCTGGCTCTAGCTCCCCGGAGCATTTCCCAGCGGGCAGGTGGGCTGATTCTTACCGTCGCACATTAAATAAGACAAAGCCAGGCCTCCATCCGCCCTTCCCCCGTGTGCCACAGCACAAGCGCTAGGTGGATACTGCAGACCTTCCACACGGCACGGGGCTCGCGGCCCCTCCCCCGCACTGTGCGTGTATGGACGAGCGGGGGTCACTCCCGGGAACCAGGAGAGCGCAGCAGGGTCACTCCCGGGAACCAGGAGAGCGCAGCAGGGTCCGGGAAGCGGGGGCCGCGATACGCCCTGCGCTGGCGCAAGGGGCACACACGTGCTGCGACCCGCCCGCCACCCTCCTGGGAACAAAAGTCAGCGAGGGGGGCTGCGCACGAGCGATCCCCGGCCCCTCACCTTGGGCGTGTGCGGCGTGTCAAAGAGGCGCAGCTTGCGGAAGGTCTTGTGGGGCGGGGTGCCGGGGCACTCGGGCAGGGGCGAGCGCAGCTCCACGCCGCGGAGCCGGTAGCCGCCCACGGCGAAATGCGTCGGCGACTCTCCGCAGCAGCCGCGGCCTTTGAGCGGTGGCGAGGGCGAGCCGGCCATGAAGTAGGCTCCGGGCGACTTGACCGGGGACGAGCCGAAGCCCTCCTCCTCCCACGAGTCCCCCTCGTCCCCGGGCAGCGCAGTCGCCGCCGGCTCCATCTCCTCCTCCTCCAGCGGCGGCGGCTCGCCCCGCGCCGGGGTGCGGGCTGCCGAGAGCGGCGAGTCCGCCTCCTGGAAGGCCGAGTCCTCGCCGGTGCTGTTGCCGCTGCTGCCCCCTTCCTCCTCCTCGTCGTCCTCCTCGCAGTCGCTGCTGCCGGCCGAGAACAGCAGCTTCTGCCGGATAGGGGCGGCCGCCCGCCGCGCAGAGAGGCGCCGCGGCGCGGCCTGTTGCAGGCTCAGGAAGCTCATGGCGGGACCGCGGCTGCGGGCCGCTCCAAGCTCCGCACGGGCCCCGCTCACTGGGAGACGCGCCCCTCGGCCCCCCGGCTCCCCGCCCGCCGCTCCCACGCCGCAGGCCCCGCGCTGGCCGCGCCGCGCTTCCGCCACTCTCGGGCCTGGCCGGGCCGGGTCAGAGTAAGCGCCGCGCCGCCCCGCACCGCCGCAGACTCCGCGCGGATCCACCCCTCCTCGCTCGAGCGCCGCGGCTGCTCCGCAAGCTTCGCAACAACCCGACTCGCTCCTGCCGTTCGGACTCCGCGGCTTTCCCGCGACCGTTAGTCTCGTGGCCCCCACGCCAGCCAATCACACACGCCCCCTCGGTTTGAAAGCAAGGAGGGCGGGGGGCGGGGCCCCGCCTAGCATACGTCATACGCTCGTTTGGCGCGAACGGGGAGCTGGAAGTTGGGACGGGCGGGGTGGCCGCTGGAGCGGAGGCTGTCCTGCCGTGCCGTGCCGTGCCACGCCACGCCACGCCACGCCACGCGAGCGCTGGCGGCCCGGTAGCCACGCGGCTGCGGAGGGGCGCCGGGGCAGCGCGTGCCGGAGGAGGTCGCGGCATGGGAGGGGCCCCGCCTGGGCTAGAGCCACCATCGGGCTGACCATGGCGGTTGCGGTGACGAGGCTGAGCCGGGGCTGAGTCACCAGAGCGGCGCCTCCGCCCGCACCACCCCCGACCGACCGCTGCTGGGCGAAGGGGCGGCCCCGCGCCCCTGGGGCAGGAGCGTTCTCGCCAGGCTGTGAGGAGCCATGGGGGCTGCTCCGTCCCCCAGCGCCCACGGCTCCGTCTGGCAGCCCCACCCATGGAGCCAGAACGGGCCCTTTAACAGCCTGACTGAGCCAGGCAGAGGAAGACGCGCTCGACTCCTGTGGAGTGCTGCGGGAGCAGGTCTGTGGGGGGGATGCTGTGAGCCCCTGGACCAAACTGAAAACCCCGCATAGACTAGAAACCACTTGACGCCGGGGTGCAGGAGCACCCCGAGTGCCAGCACCTGTTCTTTGCACTGGGGCAGGCCGGCGGCGTTCCCACGACCAGGGCTGCACACTTAGTGCTGCTAGTGTAGCAGCCTGCAGAGGCGTTACACGCAGTTGTTCAATGGCCCTCCTCCCCTAACGCCCTTGTTTCAAGGGATCTGTTTGAACTATCAGGAATTGAGCCAGTTGCAGTGGCGAGGTGGAAACTAGAGAGAGGCACACCCTGGCAGGAATCGCCTGGGGCCAGCCAAAGCTGCTGCATGTCTCATGCAAGGGGAAAAAATACGCCAAACGTTATTTATTACTTCCTTTTTTAGAGGGAGATCCCAAGTAAGCTTTTCAGCTCTAGGCACATGTGGTGGGATTGTAAGTAAAAGTAGATTGATAGATCCCCAAAGTAAAATGCTGCTTTGCCTATAGCCCTTAGGGGAAGGGAGTTTTGTCTCTGCCTCCTTAAGAACAAAGACAACGGCTGAACCCCTTTAATTCTATATCAATACAACACTGCTTGTAAACACTGGCTGCTTCGGGAAGGCTAAAAGTTTAACTTTTTTTTAAAAATTGGTTCTATCCTGGGAAATTTGTTAATACCAGAAGAAGAAATAGAACACCAATAACTAAACCATCTTTTCTGATACTCAAAATCAACAAACCCAGGTCTAGTCTGCACTTACCTTCTGGATTCGGCAGCAGTCGATGGGAGATACACAAGTGACATAAATCGCTTGCGTATCTCTTCATCGACTTTGCCGCATCTGCTGCACACACTGTCCACACTGTGCTGTGCCGAAGGGAACAGTGTTCCCTTTGATGCAGCGCTATGCGGTTTTCTTGCGTTGATTGCAGGATCGACTGAGTGGGTCTACACAGACCACACGGTTGATCCAGAGCAATTGATCTAAGGGCAGCAAATTTAGGCCTGGTCTACACTTGCCTTTGGGATTCAGCAGCAGTCAAAGGGAGATATGCAAGTGACGTAAATCACTTGTGTATCTCCTGTCAACTTCGCAGCATCTGCTCCATGCACTGTCCACACTGCACTGCGCCACTTACCGGGGTGGTTTTCGTTTGTCACTTGTTGGATTGACTGAGCAGGTCTACACAGACTGGTCAGTCGATCCAGAGCAATTGATCTGGTGGGGGCAAATTTGTTGCCCTCAGTGTAGACCCAGCCTAAGTGTAGTCAGTAGGCAAATTTAGTCAGTGTAGACCCAGGCCCAGTGTATTAGAATTTTCCCTCCAAGATACATATATTTGGGTGGCATATACATTACCAACTTTTTGTGATAGTGATTTCAGGTCCTGAGGTCAAATGATATTTAACGATCTTAGTTTTCATAAAAAATTAGTTTTTAGCATTCTGGTTGGCAGTAAAAAAGCACACATTTTAATAAACAATTTGTACATTATCTCATGATATTGGAGAATTTTGAATATTTGAGTTTGGCAATATAGCAGAACCACTCAACCCATTTCCATTTATGCCATAATTAAAGCTTTGAATTGAAGGGTCTAGCAGGGGGAAAAAGTTAGGCTTTTGTTCTCTTTTGCTTTTTTGGGATGCATAATGGAGGACTAGTGGCTCTTAGCCCAATTTAAAAATAAATTCATTTTTTCATTAGAATTTAAGTTTAACCATTTAAAGAAATGCAAATTAGTTTGATTTATAAAGCTTTCAAACTTCTCAGAATATTGGGACATCAAACAGTGTTCTGATTGGTTGACTGACAGCCCGTTTTGTAAGGACTTCTTACTCTTAAACTAAAAAGTCATCTCACAATGAATGTGTTATCTATCCTGCTTTCTATTTGATATACACTGACCTCTCAGCACCCCCATTCTGCTTTGACTTTGGCCTGCCACTTCATCTCAGGTTATCTATCTATCTCTACTAGTCCTTGCTGGACTGATAATGCCATCAGTATCGGTCCTTAATCAAATTATGTTAACTAAAACTAATCTTTTGACCAAAGCTGTACTGACCAATTTTGTTTTCCCAGCCAGAGGAAGCCAGAGTAATCAAGAGCTGATTCAGTCTAAGGCTCATGACCTTTATATCATCAATGTCTCCTGATTCTCAAGACAATATACATTTCTCCCCCCATCCCTCTTATAGGTTGAAGAGTCATTCTGTGGCTGACATAATGGCTAGAGTAGCTGTCAGTCCTACTACTCCTGCATCCTCCTGGTAAGATGAAAAACACAGAATTTATCTAGCAGCAGATCTTCTGGCTCCTCCAGTTCCACACGGCAGTATGTACACAGCCCCCTCAGAGCTGATGTCTGTGCTTTTTACTCCTTCAATGACATCTACAAATCCTGTTTCCTCTATCCCTTTAGGAGCAAAATCAAACCTATTCTGTTACATGAGGGACCTCTGCAGCCAGAGAAATGGGGGCAGGATTTGCTTCTAAAAGTTTAGGAGACGAATTAAACACACCAGACCCAGACTATAGAGAAAAGAAAAAATAAAATTTATACTTATCCAGGTGCTCCAGTTGTTTGCTGCTTGGTGTGATTCCAGGCAATGGTGGATCCTAGTAACAGAAACCTTAATTTAAAACCATAAACTTAACATTTTTCTACCTCTCATTTTCACTTTTCTATAAGCCTAACTATTAGTCTCTTCCTTCCAAAGAGCTATTTCACTGCTCCTTTAACAAAGGTTTGTGACACTTCCATTGCACTGTAACTGCATTATTTCAAAAAGCCTGCCAGGCACAATTCTTCTTCACCCTGTTTCCCTCTGCCACAACAAGTGGGAGTGCCACTGCTGGTTTTGCTGTGTAATTGGTGACATGACAGAGCAATGAAAGGCTTTGCCCCTCCACAATCAGGAAGCCGTGACAGAGAGAGCAATGGAGGGCTTTGCCTCTGCCATCCCCCCCTCTTCCCCATGCAAAAGCTACCACCATTTCTCCTGGCTATCCCTGTGAAAGAAGAGTGAACAGTTGCCTAATCTGCTGGGCATGAACCATGGCCTCTGTAAGAAGTGGCTCATCTGAAGGCTGAGTGGCCTCCCAAAGTCTCAAAGGCCTGATAACACTTGCCACCTTTACTTGGTTCCTTCACCAAAATGTCCCTCTATGCACCCACAGGAATATCCTAAATCCATCTCTCACCACCACTCTTCAGCAATTAGGGAATTAAGCTACATTGCTTGAAAGCAGTTTTCTATTTTACCAATTATAATCATTTCGCCTCTCATTACACTAGTTGCTGGTGATACAAACTGAGGTGGTATGAGGAGGATGTCTTGGGAAGTTAGTTCATGTGTATATGAACTTTGGTTACTTTCAGCACTACCTGCTCTCCCCAGCACTAAGAGACCTTCACCACTGACCAACCAGCTTCCCTCCCTTCTTCCCCATGCACACTCTCTCTCGTGTAGTCTAGTCCCACACATTTCAGTTTCACCTCAGACCAGACTACTGCCCTTGCTCTGCTTGTCCTCCCACTTTTGGGTGGACACGTCTGCATTGCCTTCTGCAGGTCTCAGGCCCCTCTCCCATTGCAGCCCCTCCTGGTTTGGCCTGACCGGAGGATCTAGGCTTGATAAGAAGCCACTGTTGTGGATTATCTCTAATCTCTATGCAGCAAGTGGTGTCCTTCCTGCAGCTTCCCTCATATCAGAGACAGCTAGCAAATGGGAGAAGGAAGTAGTGCTATTGCACCAAATACTGGTTGGAGGGGAGTGGGGTTTTGCAGGAAGCAGCTTCAGGAGTCGAGAGAGGGCCAAGAGGCACCATATACAAGCACAACTTTTGAATGACTCTATGATGCATCTACCCACAGTGGAAAATTTAAAACACTGATATTTCCATGTTGGCTGCACCCTGCAGTTCTGCCCCCAAAGCTCTCTTTTGCTGTGACCAAAAAAAAAAAAAGCTTGAAAATTTATCTTTTAAAAATCAGGAACACAGTATAACCCCTGACTTTAAATGATAGGACAACAGCAGATCTCCATGGCTCAAGCACTCTTCTTTTCTAAACAGGACCTGTCCTTCTATGTCATGTATCTATCCATAGTCAGGTTCTTGTTGGGAGACCCCCAGCAAAGGTCCTGAGCCCCTATTCCTCTTCTGTTCAGTATCACCTGTGGTTTTGGAGGCCTGAGAGCCCACAAAAGGTGTGAGACCAGTGTATTCTAGGGCCAGTGCTGGTCAATGTACAAGGCTTCTTTCTTCCTTCTCCTTTCTAGTAGTGCTTATGCCTTGCTTCTGTTCCTCCTTTTCCTTTAATTACTCTTTTTACTCTCGAGATTTTCTGAACCTCTCTCTCCTTTGAGCCAGGATAACTGCCACCAACTGCCAACTCCAAGAACAGAGGCTTCCCATTGGAGCATCAGTTTGTCAATCAACCAACTCAGGCAGTGGGACTCTCTTTCCCATGGCTAGTTTTACACATACAGCTGTATGGGTCAAACTGAAGGTGTCATTTTTATTGTAACCCACTTAGGTAAACTGGTGCAACTTTGTGTTGGGCACCATTGTAGCAGTTAAGGGCTACATAAATCAATTTATCTTATGTCTTTTTGTAATTGACATAAGCTGAATCAATTTAAGACATTTAAACCAATTTAAGGGTGTCCTTAATGGGGAGGAGAGTTACTCCAATTTAATTAAATAGGTTTATATGCAGATTTAGTTAAATTGCTGAACAAAAGGTGTGTAGACAAGGTCTCCTTTGCCAGCAGAGCAGATAAATACACTAGGATATCAGATTAATTATTCCTTTTGTTAGTCATAAACATGGACGCTTCCATAAAATATCAAACTTTTATATACTTTTCATGTTCTTTAGTGTGCTGAGAGCCAAAGCCCTCTTTTTATTGATGAAAAGGTACAGTACAGGTGGTGGCAAACCCCAGAGAGCCTCCAAAGGACAATCTTTGGGATATGGAAACCTTGGGCTAATATGAAAGTGAACTATGAACAACAAAAGAACACAAATATAAAGTACTATTAAAAGAGCAAATCCTGTGCTGGAAAGTGAGGTAACATTGTCTCAATTCATTAGATCATTAGTTTAATCTGTTCTTGATAGGTAGGAGGTATAAGGTGTGATCATATGTATGTTTAAAGACAGCCTACCTTCCTACCTACAGTTCCTATGTCACCTTCTTCTGTAGACAGCATAAGCCAATGATCCCTGGCTGCTGAAGTATTCTTTTTGAGGCAGCTGCAGCTAGTACAAATTGGAGCATCCTAATGGTCCCAACATTGGAGGAGCTCAGAGGTGGTTTACAGCATCCCCCACTCCTAACTTGTATCAAGTGTTCTCAGCCAGATCCTAGGATCCAACCTAATATATTTACACTCCTTTATGACTGCAGATCACTGAATGATTTTATTTGTTTTTGGAAAGCAATCGTACTTATTAATTTGTTTTTTTGCCAACCAAAAAATTCCATCTTCTCATTTCCATTGACAATACTGAATAAAACAAAGATTGATATAAACAGTAACATCTTGGTAAATTCTGCTCAACGTGCTTCCTAGATCATCGGTTTGCTGTCATTACTAAGAAGTCTCCTCATCCACTTTAACAGGTCAGGCCACAAGTGTGATCCTATACATGAAGATTTTCCCCCATAGAGAATGCAAAAACAATAAAGTTAAGAGTTCATCAAATGGGTGTAAGACACAAGCTCTTTGGATTTTTGAATGTCAGAATGAAAAAAAATTACTATATGCTTTAGTAAAACAGCATTGTTTCTCCAGAATGCCTTTGATAAATTGAAAGATCTAATAAAATCTCTTGTATTTTTCTTTTCCATTCTTTATTCATGCTCCAGTCAAAGATGGTTCTTACCAGAAATTGCCAGTGCATTTAGTGTTAGAATACTATGGAATTATATTGTGCAGTAACAGATTTGTATAAGATACTCAAAGTCACATTACAGAAAAGGTCTGATCATGATTCAAGTTGGCAAAGGAAAAAGTAAGTCATTATGTAAGGCTCTTTTTTGAGGGAGAAATAAGATTAGTGGTGTATGAAATAGGAAGCTCAGTGCAATTCCTAATGCAGGCGCCAAACATCTAGCTCATATGCCAGATCTTACTTGCCTGATGACTATTGTAGACTACATGACATTTTCAAATTCTGCAGAATTTAAGCTTTTGATTAAAATTTAAGGCCCCAGTCCTGCAAACAGTTACACTAATGTTGACCCTTATGTTCCTGCAGTGTCCACTGAAATCCCTGGGACTCCAGATAGTGTAAGGGTCTGCACCAATCCATCTATTTGTAGGATAAGCCTATATTTTTGCATATAAGTTTAAATAAATTTTAGAAAATAAAAAATAAATGCACACAGGGTGGAACACAGAAGCCTTTATAATCAGACATGCTTCTCTTGGCCTCCACAGATTTGGTGGCAAATGACTGCTTTTAAAATTTAGTAACCTAATAAAATTAACTTAATAAAGGTTTTGAAGCTCAAAGGGAAAATGTTGTTACTTCCTTTTGTGGGTAGAAGAGGAACCTTCATGCCAAAAGGGAGGAGAAATAAGTGAAAAGACTGTTTTTGTTTGTTGTTTAGCTGTTGGGGGAACTGACACAGAAGTGGGTACAGTGCCATCTTGTCAAGGTTTTCTGCATTTACAAGATCAGTCATTGTCTCTGAACCCACTTGTGGCTAAATTAGAGGAGTTCAATCGAGGTTTGAATGGTGTCCAGTCCTCAGCAGCCAACATGAACTTAAAACTGGTTAAAATGGAGAGAAAAATAGAACAGCTGGAGAGCCAAATTGCACAAGTCAGAATCAGAAGCAACTAGAATAAAGCAGGACAACTCTCAACCCTGATGACTAATGTAATGAAAGAAAATAAAACAAAATGCTATGCTTGTACAGTGGTTATGCTTGAAAAGCAAGGTAAGATGCATAATAAACTGCTGCCTAACATTTTACACATCGATATAAGCAATGACCCTGTTTTCATTGAGCAATAGACTGTCCTGTCATAACCACACAGCCTTGACTAAGAGTGTTATTGCTAGAATTACTGATGTTTAAGATAAAAGCTTCACCCTTCAAACTGTGCAGAAAAGCACATACTCTGTAACAGCAGCAAAATTCTTATTTTTCCAGATCTTGATCATAGACTGATCTAATTTACTCCAGGTACTGGCCCAAACTTACAATCAAAACTATTAAGATAGTTTAAAAGCAATCCTCACCTCTCCCTCTGTCTTGCGCCAAGCACAGCTAATTTGGACAAGAGGATCTGGCCCTCTGACTCAGAAGTTCTTGGTGTTGAAACAAAGAACTTTATACAGAATTCCACCCATTTGGAATGTGCTGAAGGCGTCTAACTTTCACATAAATCCTTAATATTACTCAGTAGTACAAAATAGTTATATAGTGATTGAGATATTCTAGTAGTTTTATAAAGCCCTTATTTCTTATCTTTAGGCATTTTAGGATCTGATCCTGTAACTCTTACTCATATAAGGAATCAACTTGAAGTCAAAATAAAAGTTAATGAGTCAGAATAATTTAAAAGAATTATTGCTGTGACCAACATCAACAGATACTGTGACTAATATAGAGCTAAGATGTTCTATTCCTTTTTTAAATGGATGGCTACAATGATTTAGCATAAAATGGAAATCAGCATTTTGTATCAGTAATTAAAAATTATTAATCAATTTCCCAACACAAACTAAACAAATGTAAGTAATCACAGCTAACTGACCAGTAATTATTTCACTAGCTGTTAGTAATAATTTTTTTTAGTGTATGTAAAACCCTAAATAATTCCTCTACCTTCTTAGGGTTTTCACTATGTTTGTCCCTCTTTAGCCATCTCTTTATACAAACTATGTAGATCGAGGGCTAGATTTTTAAAGGTATAGATACAGATAGGTATCTACGGTAGTAGGATTTCCAAAAGTGCCTAAGCACCTAACTCCCATTGAAATCAATAGGAGTTAGGCACTTTTGAAAATCCCTCAGGCATGTCTGCATCTTCAGATGCCTAAATACCTTTACAAATTTGGCCTTTAGGTCTTGTAATCTTCGCTCCTAAATCAGTCCCTTTCCCAAGAACTTTGTTGCAATTCTCTGAATTCCCTTCAATTTGTCAATACCTTTCTGTTAAGGAAGAGACCAGAAATGAATGCAATAGTCTAGTCAGACGCAGTCACACCAAAAAGGGATCTCTCTCTCTCTTCCTTCATGACATAACATTTCTGCATATGCAGCTCAGAACTACATTAGTTTTTTAGGCCGCCACATCACATACAAACTCTTTACATTGCCTGGCCATTGTCACGTCTAGATTTTTTAACATTACTGTTTCAAGTCTCTTCTTCCCATTGAATATCTGTGCTTCAGATTATTTTTCCTTAGATGTATTAATCTGAACCTCATTTTATTTTCTAGGTATGTTTCTAACATAAGTACCTTTATAGTATGTTCACATCCTGAGTGGTATTTGCAACTCTTCCCATTTTAGCATTTGTGAATTTTGTTAGGCTGTTTACCATCTGTTCTAAAATCTTTAATCCTGGGTCATGATGTTCTGGGCAGTTCAAAACAAGGAACAAAACAATGTTCTGTGAAGTAAAGAAAATACAAATTATATTTTAAAAATTCTAAGTTGTAGAGGGATGAAATCCAAAATATATACTAGAGGGCCATATTATATGATTTATTATTTAATATTTAGTTATAGTAGTACCCAAAAGGCCCAACAGAGTTCATGGTTCCTTTGTACTAGCATAGTACACATAGGAAAATAAAGTCCAGATCCTCAACGTTTAAACTGTCATAGCTCCATTGACTTCAACTGAGCTAAAACAATTTACAGAAGTTGAGAATCTGAATCATGGTCCCTGCTCCAAAGACCTTAAAATCTTAGGCTACGTGTCTACACACAAAAGTTGTACTACTTTAAGTATGCCGGTGCAGTTAACACAATACAACCCCCCTATTGTGGATGCAGTTATACAAGTATTAAAGTGCTTATTCTGGTATAGCATATTTCAGTAGAGGAGGATGCACCTTATAAGGGCATACACACTAGAAGTGTTACTGGTATAACTATTTTGGTAACAAATCACACACTGAAACAAGAGTTATATCAGTGCAAATATGATGTGTAGTCAAGGCTTTAGTCCTTCTACTCCTGCAAATGCTTATGCATGTATGTATGTATGTACCTTTACACATGTGAGAAGTTCCAATTAATTTAGTGGGACTATTCACATGGATAAAGATGCATATTGCTCAAGTGTGTAAGAATTTGCATGATTTGGGCCTAAGAAGGCACGCAATATACAAAGAGGAGGGGGTAGGGTGATACAACCAAATATACACATTTTAGATACATTTTGATGTTTTAAAAACAACTATACATGAAGTAAATGCCAGCTAATTCCATCTGCCCCTCAATTCATCTTACCTGGCTGATTTCTCATAGGCATCACAGCATATATTCAAATCATATGATAATGACCACTAGGCTAAACTGTCTGTCTAAACAACCTCTATACCAAAGGGAGAAAAAAATAATTTTGTAGTGTCGCTATTTCTTGTGCCGTTTCCAACAGCTTAATATTAACATTCTGCTGACAGGAGACCGCGTAGGCCTGGGGCTCGGACTGCTGTCCTTGCCTTGAATTACTCAACTGTATACTGACAGCCCATTCAGCCAAGTATCACAGACTATTAGAACTTAAATACTATGGTGATGTGAGGGTCATAACATTACCTAGACTGACAAATAAGATTAGGTAGCCAATAAGAAAAGCTTTATGGACTCTTAAATCTCAAACATTCCTTCTCAGCCAGAAGGTCAGTGCGGAATTTAAAGGAAAGAAATAGTGAAATCCTCATAGTTCTGATAGAGATGCAAAAGACTTTTCCTCAGGGTAAAAAGCATTCAATTATGCCACATGACCTGTAAATATTTTGTCATTCCTTTGAGCAAAATATTTAAATAATCTCAATAGAACAGAAGCAAATCAATACATAAATCTCTCTTTTCACTTCAGAACTTGAAATGGGATTTAAGAGAGTCATTAGAGAGCAACATACACAGAGAATTTAGGACCAAATGCTTATAGAAAGGTATGTTGCTGATACATGCTTGTAGGTTTATTGGGCTAATAAAAGTGTCTTCTGAATATACCTTTTGGTTGAAGAAGTCTTGAATCACCCTCCTGATGAGTGTGTCAGCCAGTTATCATTTTTAAAGTATAATTGCATTAATGTCAGATGCTCCCTTCCTTTTGAAAAAGTGAACTCTGCTGGCAGAATCAAGAACAAGAAGCAATGTCACAGCTGGGGGCAATGCCTAAGATAAATTCTTAAATCAAGATACAAGAAGAGATTGTTTGTATTGCTTAAGTGCAGTGTAATTTACTGTAATAAAAAGTGACACATCAGAGTTCTGGTAAGATACTGCTCTTTATTTCTGGCTCCTATTTTATGACATGGGGCAGAGTTACAAAAGATTATATCTTTGTCACATTGCAGGGGTTACTACCCATTGACTTCTGTAACATTTACCACCACCTTTAAACATTATGTGGAACTGCAGGAAATGTAAAATTTGTCAACATTTTGTAAATCATTTTCTGACAACCATATTTTAAATTTGCAGACAACTATAGTTTAAATCTTAAATCACTATATAAATCCACCTGCAAACAGCTTCCTCTAAACAAACATACACACTATTGAAATTTCAGCTTAAAATCTAAAGGCAGATCCTCAGCTGGCATAAACTGTCAATGAAGTCAGTGGAGCTAAGCAATTTACACCATTTGCAGATCTGCCTTTAGAGATTATACCACGTCACAAAAAATTACTGTACTTCATTATTATTTGTGCTAACTTGGACCTCAGGTTTTACACATTTGTAAACTCAATGCAAATAATTATCTAACTGCATTTAGTTTATGAATTTATTTTATAATTTTTCCAAGACGGTGAAGAAGCTAACGGGGTACATTTTTTCTAAATGCTCCTAACAACTTAAAAGTAGTATCAGAACCAGACATACAGGTCAGGTACAACCCACCACTTACCGTTTGTCGATAACTATTTCCATTCCCTAACCAGGTAAATAACAATTCTCGTCTCTCCCATCCACCAGAGATTTGTATTTTTTTAAATAGCTTTAGGGTTTTATAAAGTATTTCAGTCCTGTCACCCACTGACACATTGGGGCTAAGTCTAAGAGTACTGGAGTAATTGGAGTGCAATTCTATCACAGAGCTCTCCTGCACCAACAACAGTGTACTATCTGACTGAGATAGGATGACCTCTATAACCCACAGGCCAAATCCCAGAGCCACCATGAGTGAGCTCATGGCTGTTGAAGCTGCCAGACTCTGAGGAAAGAACCTCACCCTCTCCTTACCAGTGGCTACATAGCGATCCACCTAGGGCAAACTAGGGGTCAGGACAAAGTGGGTCATGACTCCATTTTAAGGGGGTCTCTAGGGTGTTAGATTTGTTGGGGCCTAGGGCTGAAGTCAAAGCCTGAGGGATTCAGCCCAGGGCCGTGGGCTCAGGCTTTGGCTTCAGCCCTGGGGGCGTGGGGCTCAGGTTACAGGCCCTCAGGCTTCAGCTTCATTCCTGTCCCGTCCCCATCCTCAGTTTGATGAGGCTTGGGCTCGGGCTTTGGCCTCCCCTCCAGGGTTGTGTAGTAATTGGGGATTGTGATGCAATGAAGTTTGAGACCTGTGTTTCACCCCACCTGTGTCCTTGATGCATTTGGGGAAGCACTGGGCACGCTCAGTGCCTCAACACTCACTGCCAAAAGGCACTAGTCTCTAGCCCATGGGCATCATTAGTGGAATGTGCCCGTGGACAAGGTATGGACTCTTTCATGTTGTCTGACAAGTAGCCCCCAACGAGCTTTATATGGTATTTCACATCCCTTATGGGTTTCCAAATCAGAGGCGTCAGCCAGTAAAGAACACAGGGCCATTAAGCCAAAGAACCCCTCCATCCAATGCAGTTGGGGAGTGAGGCACGAGAACTACTTTCCAGGGTGAACCATTTCCGTTTTTTTTTAATTGATCCCTAGCCCTTTCTTTCCCCACACCCTTACAAAAGCAGCTAAGAGCTGCAGCAGCCACTGTGGCCCTCGGGGGATTCAGACTATCTGGGAGCCACAGAGCATTGCTCAGCTCCCAAAAAGCTCTTTCCCTGACCGCCAGCTATTCACAAACTGTCTCCCTCTCCTAGATGGCACTCAATAGCTCACTTAATTAAGCAGAAGGGACTTCCAAGTGAAGGGAATGAAACATAAGGGGCAGAGCAAGATATTCCTGCTCCCAACTGCCCAATTTTCAAATGCCACTTCTACCTCCCCATCTGTCGACTTCCTCGCTCACACATGCCCCATTGCTTCTCACTGCTTCAGATGCAATTCCCACTCCCTCCTACTGATTGTCTTTTTGTCTATCCCTCCTCCAGCAACCCAATTCCCTATCTAAACTGACCAATACCAGTACCAAAGAATCTTCCACTTTCAGCATCTTATACTTTCTCCTAGAAAAGACAGTTTATCAAAAAACCATTCTTCTGGCTCTCAGAGTAGAAGCAGCGATTAAAATAACATTTATCTCTTCACTAGGAACTGAATATCATCTCATTCATTACACATGCACACTTGATTCCCATTCAGGCCCCATATGTAAATTGTATGTAAACACCATTTCTCCTTCCCTCTCTAACTTGTATAGGCAGCCTAATCTTTCCATCTCCAGTTTATTATGTATACTGAACTGTGAGGTTTTTTCTTTCTTTTTTTAATAATTGGTAACAAACAATACTAAAGCAAAACTCAGAACTTGCAAGTTTCATAAAACTATTAGGATGCTTCCTATGATATATAAGAGGGATTCCTTAAAGGATAATACTTTAAAGAGCCTTCCAAATAGTGATAGATTAAGAGGCCGTGCAACAGACTGAAAAGTAGAAATAGGAAAGGAGTAATCAAACTTGGGTTGTGGAGAATGTACAGAAAATAGAACTGAAGATATTCTTGTCCTAGCCCTCTTCTTTCTTCAAAAAGATGTTAACAATGAAGAGTAAGTACTCTCTTGGGGAAAGTTTATGCCAAGTCTTTAATTTATGTATAAAGGGACCATTTTTAAATGTTTGTAAGAAACTAGGATATTTGGCAGGCTGCTTTATCCCTCCATGCCAGATCATATTTACTTCTGTGGGATAGTAGGAGTTACACAGCACGCTGAGGGAAAACTGGGGATAAAATTTGCAAAAGCAGTTCAGTGATGTAGGTGCCTAAATCCCATTAAAAGTCAATGGGACTCAGGCACTTTAGAGAATTTTGCCCTAAACTCAAAAATATGCTAGATTAAAGAGAATATTCTTGTACTGTATTCCCAAATTACTCCATATTACTGTATTTGTTCATTACGATTGTTTTTGGTCATTTGTATGAGCAACCTGAAAAGATACCACCAGTTTAGAACCAATAACCCAGAATAACACCAACACAAATTAATCACTGATTTGACTATTTGCACCTGGGTTCTTTGAGGTCCAATTCCATAGCGAATAATGAGGCACAAGTTTTTTATTAACTTTTTTGTCACAATACTTACAGGGACTGACTATTTTTTACAGCTTTATCCTGAAAGTGCAGACTGCGTTTATGAGAGGAGCTGAGGGCATTCAGAACCTTACATGATCGGTTCCTTGAAGAGAATATTCATCTAAAACTAGCACTAATTTTGTCTTAAGACAAAGGTTCTTCTCCTTAGCAAGTCTACTAACCAGACCAAATGAAAGGCACTTTTTACTGTATAAAAAATTGAAAGGTTCCTTTTACTATCTCCAGATTCAACTACAGTGAATCTTCTTTATTTTTCAGAATAGTGTATGATAAACAGTGTTGTACTTACAATGCCAGGATTTAAACCTATTTCTAGTGACTTCTGGCCTGATTTTCTGAAGTTCTATGCATCCATAAATCCCTTATAAATCAATAGGAGCTGCAGTGCTCAGCACCTTTGCAAAATTAGACTATTAATACTTGTCTCTGTATTATAACAAACATTTTTAAATTTGAAAAATGTTTTATTATGATCAGAGTTTACATTGTTAGTAGAATGTGTTAGCTAACCTGCCATCATAATCATTCTTGTAGTATCTCAAATTTCTTTTAAATTAAAAATGGATGCTAAATGTATAATACACTATGCTAGCTGCTGGTTAAAATTAGTCTGCCACAGAATAAAGTTTATGATAAATCAACTTTGGAACAATTTATACAAAGCAGTAAATAAATAATTTACACTTCAGTCTCATTAAAAAGTAAAACAGTACTTCATACCACAGTATCATCCTATCTAGATAATATAAATTTGTTATCCTTTATTGCATCATAATTTGAAGATAACATTTTAAGATTAAGTAAAATATATAAAGAAACAGAATAATTAGATTTACTTCCTTTAATATTGAACAACCAAAGTTTCTCTTTTGTACATAATCCATTTTTAAGATAATATACTTAGTACTTCCAGCATTAACAGTCTGTATTTACAATGAATGAGATGTGCAGGGAATCTAATTAAGAAGAATCTTCAAATCTGTATGAAACGCAAATCAAAATGTAAAGATTTACTGTAGGCTCAAAATTCAAGAGGAAAACAATGGGAAACAATTAAAAAGGCTTTATTTTCTTTATTACCTGTAAGGGTTCCTGAAACGATGATTTTGCTATAATGTTTTAAACATTTGAATTCTTCAATAATGCCTTCATTATTTTGCACATTATGTTAAAAATTCATTCCAATACTTCTACATCAGCTTTTGCTTTTCTGTAGACTGGTTTGAAATCTGACAAAAGGATAACAATGAAATTTACTGTGTAATCCTAATTTCATATTCCTGGATATGCAATGGATTGAGAAGATGGTGTTGGTCTATTCCATGGGTCATGTACACAGAAGTTACGCACAGGTAAAATGTTCTTCACTCTTGCATAAAATGTGTACGCAGATTCAATTAGCGGGAAAACTTCAAAGTTTTTATGGATTGCAACTGGCATGGATCTTTGTTGATTGAAAATAAAACATTCTTTCTATTGTTCTTGTAGCAGTGTTAGAAGTTAATCATCAATCCCTGGTGTTTCACCCTGTTGTATTCTGGAAGCTATTCTAATGGCTTCTTCCAAAGACTGCTGCTCTCCAAGCTGAAACAATGGTATGTGAAAAACATAAATTGATCAAAAACATTGCATAAAAGATAGATCAGTGTTTTCTTATGACAGAAAGGGGTAAAAGCAAAAACTACGCCAGTCAATACTCCTTTCTGCAGCCAGTATTGTCACCTCTTTTCTGAATAATATGTACTAGCAGTTATCTAATCAGTTTTTGCTGAATGGCCTTTCTTCAAAGTGCTGGTGCAGTGCAAACAAATTTCATCACACACATTAGAGATAATCTTTCAATCTGGCAGATATAAAAATAAACTGCTAAAATAATGTTTTCAGCATGCCAGGCAGGTGCTAAATGATGACCTATTAATACTCACGAGCCAAATTTTATTATACCATTTTTGTTTTAAGTTTTCCACATATAAACAACATTTTGGGAAAAGTGGCAAATACTTTTAAAAAAAAAAAAGTGTCATAATTCAAGTTGATGGAACCAAAGATTTGGGAAGTAGGGGTGACAGTGCTCAACAATACTGCAGTTTAAAGAAAGACGGTTTTGGCAGCAGGTACAAGATCTTCAGTATACCTGTATCATTGTTTGAAGCCATTCCATCAAACGCTGATTTTTTGTTGTTGGAAATGATTCTCAAAGTATTCTGTATCACACACATGAAGTGAACTCAGTGCTGAAAAAGTCATCTTTAAATTTAACCTGCCATTAGCCATTACCAAGTTGAGGAGAGGGTGAAGACAAAGTGAAGAGAGAAAACAGACGACATAACAGATTACTAGATCTGACAGGATAGTTCCATAGTCCAAGTAAATGTGGTTTTGTAGTCATTGGAAGTGAAAATCAGAGAGAGCTTTGCCATTGAGTCCAACAGAATTTCTCCATGGATGTGTATCGTTCTACTGGTCTCATTAATATTTAGAAATCAATGGAACACATTTATCAGTATAGTAGGATGGTGGAGGAATTATTAAGTGGTAAATACAGAATTTTCTATATTTGCTATTTTGATATATATTTGAAACTTTTATTAATATAGATTTTTCCCTGCACCTATATTACTAATAAAAGCTATGAAATATAATGAAAGTAAGATGTTCAAAAAGAACCTGATACAAAAGAAAAAATAAATGTATTTGCCTGTAAAAAGGCCAGCAAATAAATACTATTAGAAGCTTGCAAACCTGGTACTTTGGCTTCTCTAACAGTACCTGGTCAGTGTGTTACTTTGTGCAAACTAACAAAGGTATATGCTCCTGCATTTTAATTAACTCCTGAATACTGCAGATTCAGAATATCTATTCCATCCAGTAAACATGGCATTCAGAATGATTTTCACTGTATCCCAAATACTGGCAGTCTGGAATATCTGATGGACTACGTTGCTAAGAGACACAGGCAGGCTATTTATTCACTTTAATGTTCTTGATAAGCAGTCAAGGAAATCAGTAAGCATGGGCATTGTTTTAAGTTTCTGAGTAGAAAGAAATAATACTTATTCAAGTATGAAAGTGTTCAGTTAATCCTACTTTCTGCACGCCTTCCCAGTATTAGAAATAGAAGAACAAACAAAATTTAGGAGCTCATAGTACTATTATTCTCCATTAAGTATTTAAGAGTAATTTTTCAAAACTCATTTACAGCATATGACAGACATATTGTATAGAGTACATTTTCAGCATGGTATGTGGGAATTTAGACACGCAAATCCAATTATTTTATTCCTTTTGGGGATTTTTGTTTTGTTATACCTTAAATTTAAATGAGTCTTGCCCACATGCTCGGGGTTTAGCGGAGGTCTTCAAATCTCACTTTTGAGGATTTCAATAACTCAGTCATGGGTTCGGGGTTGTTATAAATGTGTATGGGTAGGGTTTTGTGGCCTGCCTTGTGCAGGAGGTCAGACTAGATGATCATATTGGTCCCTTCTGACCTATGAGTCTATGAGTCTATGAGTAAATGTGTTCTCAGAAGAAGAGTCTAACTAATATTACTGGAAATGGGAGTCCAGTAACCATGAAACAGGCTTTCCGAGGCTGACTTGCCAGTGTACTTCAATTTTGACTTGCAAGAGTGATAACTTCTATGAGTGAAAGGGCCATTTGTTTTCCTTGCCCATTCAAATAACTGGACGCTCTGCGGAGGGTGCCAAGTGCTAATTACACTACTGCTTTTTGTTATTTGGAATACTAATTTCAGAGGGACCATTAAAATGCCCTCACATAGTATCTAATTTTAATCTCTACCAATATAGGCTAAATTAGAACCAATCTCTCAGAGCTGAAAGGCTCTGTAATTCAACTTTGTTTCTTTCCTCACGAACCAATCCTCTCAGGCTCAGACCTCCAACATCAAGGTTATAAAAAAGGGAAATAACCTGTAATAAGAGCTCTTTGAAAGCTGTATGCATTTGAGAACACAGAATTTAGTTCTCATGGGTGTGTCACTTTTAGATTAATAGTGAGTTTGGAAGCTTTTAATCTCTCTGTTAGCTTTATCAAATATGTATAGTTTTGAGTGGTCAAAACACTTCGAAAGAGTTATTTATTGTGACCCAAGGAGCCCCTCAAATACCAATTGACAGAGGGCACATCATATCATAAAACTTTTATCAGGCCTGACACACTCATTGCCCCCAACTCACTCTTGTCATAATCTATATTTAAAAGGTATCAGGTTAGATGCCATATGCAAATTAGTAACATGCTGATCATTAATATTATTGCAGGACGTATGTATAGGCAATGTATAAAGAATTATAGACACGTGCTGGAAATTTGTTCCTAAAATGTGTTTGCCTACAGTGTCTGAGCCCATCTTAAACAAAAGAATGTTGTTTTGTCCAGCTGGACTGTCTCTCCAATGTAAATTAAGTAAAGTGAGACTATAGACAATGAAAAGGGCATTCATATGTAAGGTAAACAAGTCACCAGATGAGCAACTGGTGGAAGATGACCACTTAATCACGATTGTGAATAGTGGCTGTACCCCCAAGAAGCCTTTCTGTCTCTTGAAACAGGGTCAATGAACTTTGGGAAAATATAAGCAGAAGAAAAAGCCATTTTGTTATCTATTATAGGTCAGGAGACAAAGGATCAGAGCTCCTGTAATCTGAGAAAGTTAGATCCTTCAACCAAAGTGGCTGAAGTATCTGAGAACTGATGACAGGTGAGGAACCTGCTTAAACAAAGATTATGAGTTTTACTCACTACAAAGCATGTTTTCTGTTTTACTTGTAACTATATCTGTGCCGTCTATTCACTTATTATCACTTAAATATCTGTTCTTTGTTAATAAATTTGTTCTTGTTTATTATAAACCATCTCAGTGCTGTATATTAAACTGAAGGGTAAAGTCCTTGGCCAGACTACCAGACTCGAGTGTCTTCTGTCTCTTTGGAGGCAATGACCGTAATAACTTCTGTGAGGGTCGAGTGAGAGGGACTGGACACTGCAGGGGAGATGATTTTGGAGAGACTCAGGACTGGAAGGGATGTTGGTGTCACCCTGCAAGGAGTAACCAGGCTGGTGGATGCCAGGATAAGGCCATTGTGCTGCGAGCAGACTGCTAATGTCAGGGCTCAGAGCCAAAGCTGTGCAGCACAGAAGCACCCAGGATTAAAGGCAGGTGGTGACCTGTTACTGGTCTGGGTGAATCCCCAAAGCATCGCACTGATATACTCTGGTAAATATCACAAAATATATTCTGCCCATACAGTATTTCCTTTCCATTCATTACTAATTACTAGACTATTTTTATTGATATTTACCTTAATCTGGAAATTTCCAGGTACTCTCTCTTCCTTTTAACTCATCTACTTTGTGATACCTTTTGCTGTTGAGCACCTCAATGCTCAATAATGCTGCTTTATGTTCTTTGCACAGCCACACCGTTGTTCTATATAGCATATTTGCTTGAGTTAGGGCCCAGTCCCGCAATCCTTTACTCCCAAGAGTAGTCCTTTCTCAGTTAGGGCTTGTTATGTGGATAAACAGAAGATGCCCATTTCTGGGAATGTCAGTCCTGCACCTAACTAAATAACTGATGTCACTTAGCAGTTTCACTACGGTATTTCAAACCATAAACAACAAAAAATCAGTCTCCCAGGGGAATCATTTCAATCCCTTTATCTAGTCCTGGCAATATAAATTGTGGAGTTTTGAATGTCTGACCATCCCAATTTTTAATCTTGAAGGATGGATGATAGGGCTTCTCACTGAAGGCCTGTGCCTCGGGAATATTCTCTCACTCACTACATGAAAATATATAAATATGGCACTTTTCCAGGTATGGCTCAATATGCCTCAGTATTTTTTTATTTTACAATTTGATGGTTGCTAGTTTTATGTTTGGAAAAAAGGAAATAATGGTATTTCTTATTTCTGCATCCAAGCTAGTATTGTAAGATAATGAAATATAGCTCACAAACTGAGGTGCCCTGAGATCTTTGGACACAGAGCACACACTAAATAAAAATGCATTATTTTCTTACCTGCACTGCGATTTGTGTTCCATTGGATGTAGCCAGCAATGTGACAGGCCTGGTTTCTGTAGTCACTAGGTGATGGCCATGTTGCTGATGGCCCATGTCTGATGAGGCACTATGGAAGGCTAAGTCTTGAGCCACTATAGCAACCTTTAAGGCAAAAGAAAAAAACCAATTTGACTGAAATATAAAATGTTTCCATAATCTCATTTTAATGTTAAGCTAGGATCATTTACTATTCTAACTTTATTCAGCAAGGCAATCTAAGAGACAGACAAATAAGATCAACATTTTTTTAAAACGCCATCACCATGCTGTGCTCTTTCTCAGATCTCAGATCCAGAGCAATCGATCTGGTGGCAGCGAATTTGCCGCCGTCAGTGTAGACCCAGCCTAACAGCCAGGACTAGTTGTGGATGATACTTCCAGCTTTGTCACTGGTTTGTAGTACGACTTAGGCAAGTCACTTAACCTTTCTGTGCCTTATTTTACCCATCTGTAAATTGGTTATAGCTAAATCACTGGTCATCACTAAATCACAGGTTGCTTTGAGGTTCAATTAATTAATGTATATAAAACAATCTGAGGCCTGGTCTACACTTAACTTCGGGATTCAGTGGCAGTCGATCGGAGATACGCAAGTGACATAAATCACTTTTGTATCTCCTGTCGACTTCGCGGTGTCTGCTCTGCGCGCTGTCCACACTGTGCAGCGCTCCGCCACTTTGGGGTGGTTTTCGTGCATCACTTGCTGGATCGACTGAGCGGGTCTTCACAGACTGCTCAGTCGATCCAGAGCAATTGACCTGATGGTGGTGAATTTGCCACCATTAGTGTGGACCCAGCCTGAGATACTTCCATGTAAGACACTACAGAACAGCACACAATCATATTATTAAGAGAGGAATTATATAATCACATATAGAAAACTTTGAATGAAGCAGATAATAATACTTCAAGTGTCTTTATGTATATATTTAAAAATATTTTTTTTTGGAAAAAGAGATACGAGTAAGCAGAAAAACATTTTACCTGCTGTCCTTCAGTGCCCTCTGCAGTTACCATTGCAACAGAATGTGTTCCTCCAGAAGAAATGACTGCATCATGGGCAGGGACTGTAATGGTGGTGCCATCTTGTGTTACCATAGTGATAGTATTTCCAATGGCCTGCATGTCAGCCTGAGATATGTTGACCTGAAACACAACATAATTTTTTAATTAAAACAAGTTTATTTTAAACTGCTGATTGAACCTTAAATGAGTTTTAACTTTGGGTCATATGGCAATGTGTTTTTAGACAACAATCCAAGATTTGTAAACGTTTCCAAGTAAGAGTTTAAATAAAGACAACACAAATATAAGTGTTTGTAAAATAAACTGCCATCTGGTAACACAATTTCTTTGTCAATGAATAACAAGCCAGAACTATCTTTGAGAAGGCAGTTTGTTCTCAATAGCACTGAAGAATTTACTTTATCCAGTCATCACATTTAAGTTAAACTGGCTATAGACTCCAGAAGCCATCACCCCTCTTCCTGCTGTGCTTGTTCCTGCATTTCCTCCAAACCACTGTCACTTTCTTTCCCAAGCCTTCTTGGACAAAGTGTCACCATCCCAGCTATTTTACTGGTTGGAATCCTTTATCCCACCAGCTTTCATGTATTTCCTAATTCATAATGCATGTTTACAGAAATAAAACTAAACTACAATGGACAGGTAATAGCAGCATGTATTTTCTTTCAGTCAGAGAACTGTCTAGTAGTTCTGTTTTAATTAGATCATGTCCAAATTAACCTCAGACATCAGACTGACCAAGGAAGCATCTTGCATAAGGAACAGCGTAACTAAAAGTTTCACTGAAAGTGTTGGAGATATGAACTCAGCATTTGACATTTTGTTTTGTCTTAGCAGAAGTATCAAACACGCTTGCATTTTCATTTGACTTGGAAGATGCTGGTAAAACATCAATGTAATTTTCCTTAAAAACTCAATGGTATAAGTATTTATTTTGTTTTCAGTTTTACATGCATTACCAAGCAGAAAATAAATCAAAAAATGAAAGTCAAGTTGATGTATAAGAACAAGGGTAAAGAATTTCTGTATTAAGGCTGCCACAGTCCTTCACTTTAGGGGATAAAAATACACTACAGTCATGGTTTCAAATACTACAATAGTGTTACTGCAGTATTTCAGGCCCTTAAAGCAGAACTGTATATTTCACCTTTGATTCAGATCTGGGAGGTATTTTTCAGATCTAAATACATGTATCAAACTGCTTGCCCTGCTGAAATATAAAAAGCAAGGATTTCCCAGATATGTCTGTTTTGCAGGCCTCAAACAAGAAATGAAACAGATGAACCTTATGGTGAGGTCCCATCTCAACTAAGTTCCTTATTTACCACTTAAATGAAAATGAGCTTTCTACAGAGATCTCTGTGCTGAGGTAGTGTCAGTGCAATCCTCTTCTTGTTCCTCCCTTGCCAGTGACTGAAGCCTGCCCTAGTAGGGTTGGCAGCAGGGCCGGCAAGACCCTGCATTCAGAAGGTCTGTACAGACATCGGAGAGGAAAGCCTGAACCTATGAGATCCTAGTAGGCTATTAGGGAATTTGAGGAAGCCTCAGACACCAGGCTTTATGCAAAGATGTTCTTATTATGGGGTGTGTCTATGACAGTGGTTATGAGCAAAATGAGCCTGAAAAGCTTCTAAGGCCTTCTAGCTTGTGAGAGAAGGAACAGATAAATTAAAAGGTAATAAGTCACCAGGACCAGATGGTGTTCACCCAAGAGTTCTGAAGGAACTCAAATCTGAAATTGCAGAACTAATAACTGTGGCATGTAACTTCTCTCTTAAGTCAGCCTCTGTATCAGATGGCTGGTGGGTAGCTAACATAACATCTATTTTTAAAAAAGACTTCAGAGGCGATCCTGGAAATTACAGGCCAGGGAGCCTACCTTCAGTACCAGGCACATTGGTTGAAACTGTACTAAAGAACAGAATTGTCACACACTTAGATGAACACCATTTGCTGGGGGAAGAGTCCACATGGCTTTTGAAAAGGGAAATCATGCCTCATCAATCTATTAGAATTGTTTGAGGGAGTCAACAAGCATGTGGATCAGGGTGATCCAGTCGATATAGTGTACTTGGACTTTCAGAAAGGCTTTGATAAAAGTCCCTCACCAAAAGCTTGTAAGCAATCATGGGATAATATGGAAGATCCTTTCATGGATCAATAACTGGCTAAAAGACAGGAAACAAAGGGTAGGAATAAATGGTCTGTTTTCACAGTGGAGAGAGGTAAATAGTGGGGTCCCTCAAGGATCTGTACTGGCACCTGTGCTGTTCAACAGATTCTTAAATGATCTAGAAAAAGGAATGAACAGTGAAGTGGCAAAATTTTCAGATGATACAAAATTACTCAAGATAGTTAAGTCCAAAGCTGACTGAGAAGAGTTACAAAGGGACCTCACTAAAAACTCAGTGACTGGGCAACAAAATGCAGATGAAATATAACATAGATAACTGTGAAGTAACGCACACTAGAAAACGTAATCCCAACTATACATAAAAAATGATGGGTTCTAAATTAGCTGTTGCCACTCAAGAAAGAGACCTTGGAGTCACTTCAGATAGTTCTCTGAAACCATCTGCTCAACATGCAGTGGCAGTCAAAAAAACCAACAGTGTTAGGAACCATCAGGAAGGGGACAGATAATAAGACACTAACTATCATAATGCCACTATATAAATCCGTGGTACACACAAACTTTGAACACTGTGTGTAGCTCTGGTTGCCCCAACTCAAAAAAGATGTATTAGAATTGGAAAGGTGCAGAGAAGGGCAACAAAAATGATCAGAGCTATGGAACAGCTTCCATATGAGGAAAGATTTTAAAAAAGTGGGACTGTCCATCTTAGGAAAAAAGATGACTAAGGGTGGATATGATAGAGGCATAGAGAAAGTGAATAGGGAAGTGTTATTTTTTATCCCTTCACATAACACAAGAACTAAGGGTCACCTGGTGCAATTATCAAGCAGCAGGTTTAAAACAGATGTAAGGAAGTACTTCACACAATGCACATTCAACCTCTGGAACTTGTTGCTAAGGGATGTTGTGAAGACCAAAATGGCTCCATAATCATATTTTACTCAGATCTCAGAACAAGCAGGACCTAACCTGTGTATTTCAGAGGAAGCCCATTCCTAAACTTATTTTTATTCTGACCCAGTTATGAAACCTGGCCCTAACACATACAAACATCCATTAATCAGGAATTCTAACTCTAACATTATGCTTAATGTAAGTAAGCATAATAGAATATCTGAAGATAAATAGCAGCCTTAATTCTGAATATTCTCTTGATATCAAATTTTTTACCATGGTGAATACTTACATGCTGGGTCCCATCCTGGGAAATTAGTGCTACTTGTTGACCCAGCCCTGACTGTGTAACTGTAGCAACTTGTGCAGAAACGACATCCTCCTCTTCTACACCTGTCACATAGGTTATCTGGGAGCCTTTTAGAACATCTTCACCTTGACCTATTTCATGAAAGGAAAGCAAGAGGATATTTTACATACTGCAAATACGAAAAGTAATAAGAGTAAAGCTAACAAGAAGAAAATCAACTTTCTGGTTGAAGCGTTTTTAATTCTGGGCTGTAAAAAGAGGAGGGGAAGGAGAGAGAGAAGAAAATGGAAACTAATATTGAAATCAAATCAAAATACCCCAAATGACTGTTTTACTAGCCATGGGGCATATTTTTTCAATGGAGAATAAAGCCTATAAATTCTGTGCATTGAAAAGAAAATAAACATTTTGGTATTTACAACGTATTTACTTAGTTTATAGGCAAAGAGAATATTTAAAAGGGTGACAAACAATACTGTGATTCATTTAATTAAACATTAACCTCTGCATATGAAGGGTTTGATGTAAACACAATCGACAGCCCATTAAAAGAATTATTCATTAACGAACACACTGAAGCTCAGAGGAGTAGAGTAACATCATTGTGTGAGGACTGATGCAGCTGTATATTATCTTAATAAATGTTTATCCTTGGCAAATAGAAATCTTCCATTCTAATCTTTCCTTTGTAAGTGGCAATCAGAATGTGGCAATTTACTTAAGAGGAGTTTCACTCCAGTCTCCCATATACAGATAGTAAAACTGCTCTTCCAGTCAGGATAGATCATTTATTTACAGGTACCCTATATCCAACTACAACACCAGTTAAAATAAGAATGCAACAAATTACATTTGTTTTCTTTAATAAGAAAATGCATTTTCTTCATACTGCAGTCGGTCTGACTTTTTATACTCACTGGATTTAGTATTTAAAGTACCATAAATAACACTGTCTATGTACTGCTCCTATGTACAGAAAAATTGTTTGCAAACAGTAAATGGACATTTTGTATGGGCTGTGCTGGGGGCAGGTCCATACAGCACAGCACTGTCAGCCTTCTCAACAGCCCCACTACCCATAAGGCAGCCTGGGAAGGCTTCTGTAACTTTAGGGCAGCCCATTTTGGTCTCAGGAGTAGCACAAAATCAGAAAGGTGCAAAGACAGTGTACAAACATTTTTCAGGGCTGCACCTTTAAGAACACAGCATAGATTCTCACACATGGTGTTTTATATACTTACAAGAATGCTTTAGGATGTAAAATAAACATTTTGGTCTGCTTCAATACTGATATTCATAGAGGGTGTGATCATAGAGGGTTAGAGCACTGGAAGGCTGTTTGACTGTTTTATTCTCAGCTCTGCCACTGACTGCTTTATGGCCAAGTCAATTACTCTCTCAGTGCCTGTTTACTCATCTATAAGTGGCCAAAGCAATATCTACCTACTACCCTGTTTCCCCGAAAATAAGACCTACCCCGAAAATAAGCCCTAGCATGATTTTTCAGGATTTTTGGAGTATGCTTGAAATATAAGCCCTACTCCAAAAATAAGCCCTAGTTACAGTTTACAAGCGGTTCACAAGTAAAGGTCCCCATACACTTTACACTCATGGAAAAAAATAAGACATCCCCTGAAAATAATCCCTAACCCATCTTTCAGAGCAAAAAATAATATAAGACCCTGTTTTATTTTCGGAGAAACACGGTATGCCTCACAAGGGTATTTTGAGGTTTACTTAGTGTTTGTAAAGGACTTTAGAACTCTCAGATAAAAAGTGCTCGTTAGTGCAAAGTATTACTTAAGAAAATATCACACGCATCCTTCAGTTTCCCTGGCTATGAGGAATACTGATATTCCTAGGGGGTATGATAGATCTTTTGTTTTGCTACTATGGGAGGAAGATCAGAGACTGGGAACACCAAACACAAACCTGGAGGTGGCTCAAAGAAAGCTTCCTGCTCTTCTTCGATTGGCTCTGTGTCATTGTGTGCTGTCCGCTTGTGCATAGCAAGTGTGGAAATCTGCTTGTATGTTTTCCCACAGTGATTACAGTTGTATGGTTTGGAATGAGTATGTACAACATGGTGTTTGTATAAACTGGAATATTCTGTGAAACGTTTGTCACAGCCAGGAACTGTGCAGACATAGGGCTTCTCACCTGGGGAAAAGACAAAAGAGATGAAGAAAATTGTAACCATACACATGAAACCCTGACAACAAATATCTCGCCACTTACACAGACATTTAATGACACAGTTTTACTACTACCCAGGTCAGTCAGGCATTCTCCAGCTTCCTTCTCTCAGGCAGCAGTGACTGCAATGCAACCCATGGCTTTCCTCCTCTTTAATACCGAGGTGCTGCCATGATACGCTGGACCTACCATACTATCTGAGGAGGCCATTCAGATCAAGATGGAACATGCATTCTGCAACTCCTAATTTTCATATGCCAGACATTCATACTAAAGATTATGGCAGCTGCAATCTGCTCCACTCTAAGAAAATAACATGTGGCCCTCCAAGCTCCTGGCAAGATACCAGCATAGCCATCAGTTTGGCACACTAGTAACAATTCAGCTGTAACACTTTACATTAGCTGTCCCTGCAGACTTTATAGGAAGACCTCCATTTCTCCTCAAAGATGAAATGTGTTATTTCTACAACATAACTTTGGTTCCGGTAAGGTCCAAAACTTAGTTTCTTTAGGTCTATAAGAATTTTATGGATTTATATATTAAAATGATTAAAGCTAAATAAAAATGATATTCTTCACTTAAAATCAATATAACAAACTCAAACCAAAAAAAGAGTTTGAGAGGTATACAAAATCTTGAACTCCAGGAGATTTATTCATCCCTGCTAACAATGAAACACAGGAGGACATAAAAAATCATGGCTACAGGGGTCTAGGATCCCACACATGGATGCAGAGTTATTTTTTCTGATTCATTCTAACAACCAGAGGTGGATCCTAATAAGTGCAGCACAGAAAGTTTTGATTGTTTCCACAAGGGAGGGGGAAATAGGGGCAGGGACAGAGGGGCCTGAAAAAGAAAAATTGTGATAACAGCCAACTTCATGCTGAGATTTGTGCTTTAGTATTACTTAAGGTAACAATAAAGGCAAATCTCAGTGAGATTAAAGGTTTGATCCAAAACCCTTTGAAATCAACAGAAGTCTTTCCACTGTCTTCAACTGCTTTTGGATTAGGCCCTAGGTATAACAGTGTTAAGAGGAGGATGAGAAAGCCACCTGCTTACAACAGTCAAAGAAGAGAAAAGGGTAATCAAAAATAACAAAAACATGATATATCACTATAAAAAAAACTCTCTAGCCCAGCTCTAATGTGCAGCAATAACCTCTCCATCAAGGAAAAAATCATAGCAGCTAATGAGCAAATTGCTCTTCAAACAAAATGTCACTCAAGTACCTGTATGTATTCTCACATGGTTCTTGTAATTGGTTGCACTGGCAAATGCTCTCCCGCATCCTGGTTCTGTACAGTAATAGGGTCTCTCACCAGTATGTGTCCTGATGTGTACTTTTCTAATATTGGATGTTGTGAATGACCTTCCACAGCCTTCAAAGGGACATTTGAAGGGTCTTTCACCTGGAAAAAGTTACAGAAAGTTATACAAGTAAAGTTATAAGCTACTACAAAAATAAATAACTGGATTTGGATTAATTTTGGGATTCTAAAGCTGCCTGTTTAATTATTTGTCATTTACCATGTATTTCTTATATATTATGTTATATTCCAGTGCAGTCTTACTGTGAAAGAAAACCACACAGAGAAAATGTTTCAAGATAGGTCATGTGGTGCAAGAAAAGAATGGTTACTTGCCCTACACTAACTGTAGTTCTTCAAGATTATGTAATCAGTGTGGATCCTACTGTAGGTTCGCATGTGCCTTATGCATGCACACTGGAATTTCTTTGACTAGCAGTGTCCATTGGGACTATGCATACACCTCCTCATGTACCCATACAAGGACATAAAGGGAGGGGAGTCATTAGCCTCCATGAGTTCCTTCGTGTTGCTGAGGCCTCTGAATACTGGGGATGTAGGACAGGTTGTTTGATCCACACTGACTATAACATTTCAAAGAACCAGCTACTGTAGGGTAAGTAGCCATTTTTTTCTGTCCTCCCTAGGTGGTGGGAATGAGGAGTTCCAGCTGTATCAGTCAAGGCTGCCATGTCAAGGGAATAATGTTTAACAAAAAAAGTTAATGGGTTACTCCACATTGCAGCCATACAGATCTCAAAGACAGCAATGTTTCTGAAGCAGGTGATAGATTTGGCCTCTGCCTTAGTGGAGGGTGCCTTGATGAGTCATGCCAGCCAGCTGACCACAAATGGAAAATGCACTGTGAAATCCCCTTGGAAATTCTCTCTGATCAGATGGTTTGGCCCTTAGATGGGCTGGAAATGGCCACAAAGATGCTGAAAAGTATTGGTCCTATTCAGGTAATATATCAAAGCCCTGGCAACATCCAGAGTGTGGCTTCAGGAAGAGGACAGGCAAGGTAATTGACTGGTTAAAGTAAAAGACTGAGACCACCTTGGGGATAAACTTGGGGTGTTGTCTCAACACCATCTTGTCCCTAAAGAATGATGTGTAGGGCACACTAACCATGAGGGCTTGGAGCTTACTGACTTTCTGGGGTTGAAGTGAGAAATCATCTTTTCTGGCAAGATGTACTGAGAAATCCAATAGCGGTTAAGAGGGAAGTTCTGTGAGTTTCAGGAGGATAACAGAGATTCTGCAAAGGAGTTGGGTCTCTAACTGGAGGGTAGGCATGAAGGAGGCCCTTAAGGAATTTCAATACCATTGGATTTGAGAAGATAGAATGCGACTGCAGCAGCGTGTACATACCGATATTGCTGCTAGGTGAACCTTGAAAGAGTTAAATATCTGTCGAGCCTCTTTTAGTAATTGTGTATAGCCAAGGAACTTTGGTATGTATACCTCTACTCTGTCTATATGATTTTGGAATACTCATTTGGAAAATCTTTTCCATTAGAAGGAGTAAGTCTTCCTGGTGGAAGATTTCCTGCTTTGGATGAGAATTTTCTTAACCTTCAGAGACCAGTCTCTTGTCAGTAGTGCCCACGCAGCCAACATCCAAGCCATCAGCCACAACAACTGCAGCTCTGGGTGCAATTTCTGACCTTGATTCTAAGATATTTTGTCCAGGCAGGCTCAGAGATATAGGAGGCTGCATGGACATTTGCATCTTGTTTGACAGCCAAAACTGCCTTGGCCCATAAAAGGCTATCAGAATGACCACAACTTTGTCTCATCCTGGGGCTCAGAGGAGTCAGTGGAAAAGAACAGAGCAGCCCTCAAGACCACCAAAAAGGAAGAAAAAGCATCAGGTAATGAGCCTGGACTCACACCTCCTCTTAAGCGGAAGTTTGGTCATTTGGTGGTGTCTTCTGTAGCAAACCAGTCTATCATGGGGGGAGCCATTGACGGAATAATGGCTCCATGATAGACCCTACAGTGACCATTTGTGACTGGTCACTGCATGCCTGCTTAAGAAAACTGCCAGATTATTGCTGACCCTTGGTAGCAAGCAGGGCAATTTGTGTTGGTGACATCACATTCAGAGCCTGATGGCTTCCTGGCAGAAACGGGATGATCAGCCACTTCAGTGTTTGCTATGTATATATATTGCATGGTGGACATGTGGTCAGTCAGGATTTGCATTGTGACATTCTACAGAACAGGCAGGAATGATCTGTTGGCTAGTCTGATAGGTGTCAGTTTCAGGTGATTCATATGTAAAATTTATGTCATCCATCATACTTAAAGCATTTAAAATTGTATTCCATTTTTTAAAATTATCTGGCATTTAAGAACTAAAACGGTGTCCTAAATACTACAGGAAGGAAAAAAAGAAATGTACCTTAAAATATGTAACAGGCTGGCAGTCTTTGCCTGAAACACCCCATCCTGTCAGCAGGCGTTGGTCTTGCTAAGAAAATGGTTAAGTTGTTTCTGCTGAATTACCAAGGCCTGGTCTACACTTACCTTCCAGATTCGGCAGCAGTCGACGGGAGATATGACATAAAACATTTGCATATCTCCTGTCGACTTTGCTGCGTCTGTTCCGCGCGCCGTCCACACTGCGCTGCGCTGATGGGAACAGTGTTCCTGTTGATGCAGTGCTACGCCACTTATGGGGGAGGTTTTCCTCCACCGATTTCTGGATCGACTGAGCGGGTCTACACAGACCGATCAGTCAATCCAGAGACATCTTTCTGACGGCGGCAAATTTGCTGCTGTCAGTATAGACCCAACCAGAGGGAGGTGACTTGTTACCTCACCTATATTAAGAAAGAGAGGATTTAGAATGTAGGCTAAGCTAGTCCTAATCCCTGGAAGAAGCCATCCCTGGGAGAAGGCTTGAACAGAGTTTTAGTCTTATTTTTATGGTCTTTGGTCCTGATCCTGTAATCATATTTGCTTGGGTGAATCCACATGACCACTAGAAATTCCAATGAAACCAGTGGGCCTCGACATGGGCCCAGGGTTCCCTACATGAATGAAAACCGCAGAATCAGGGTCTTCATTAATAAAGTTAACATCACATGAAGGGGTTAGGGTTTGATTGTACACATTAATTTTTAACCAATATGGTACCATAAAAATTAACTATTTTAATTTATTTTGTTGTTATGGAGCTTCACTGGTGTGCCCAATGGAACCACATAAGCCTCCAAGAAAGCATCAAACATTTTAGAGCTTGATCCTTCCATCTAAGTGTTGTGGGTTTCCAAGAAAATGATCTTAAATTTTTATGAAACCCTTCATCATGAAACAATCAAAAATGCTTCATAAATTTAATCACCAAATCCTGCCAACCTTACTCAATCAGTGGGACTACTTGTGTGAAAAGGGACTTCTTGCATAAGGGTTGCAGACCTGGGTTCTTAAAGTAAGTATACAAACTATGAGCATACCCATCACTAATATGTAGCCACCTCTTTGGTTAAATGTGGTAGCTATATAACTGCACACAGCATTACTATACATCAGTTTAGAACAAGAAGTCAATACTGTTCCACTGAACAACAGGGGAGCTTAGGTATGCAGAATTAAATTACTTTAGCATGAACTTGCACAACAGAGAATGGAGTTGTCTTTCATTTGGAAGAAACTTCTTTTATGTTTAATTAAACACTTATTGCCAACTGCTTACAGGTATTCTAAAAAATTTGTTAGTACTTTCAATTGCTCTGCCTATAATTTTCTCCATTTTGCAAGTGGCATCAAAGTGATGTTTATAATACAAAAATAATATTTAGAATCTTTGGTCCTTAAAACACGTGAAGTCTGTTCCATGGCTTATGATTCACATTGCGAAAATGCATTTCATGTAAGTCCATTGTGTGGCTCAAACACAAATATCAGGAACATACTGCATTAACAAGTCTTCTGCTAAGAGCAGCTAAATCATTGTTACTAAATACTCAGCTGAAACTGGGGAAATCATATTGCCTTTCAAGAAAATTCTCAAAAATTCTCAAATATATTTAGATTAAAGGTGCTTACAAATTTGTATAATTTATTCAATAATTTTTCATTACTCCTACCCAGTCCATGTTCTTTAACATGTAAATATTAATTTCGACAATTGTAAACATATCATACAATTTGTACGTTTATAAGCTGCAATTCACAAAGTACCAAATTTTTTTTTAGGGATTTGGTATTTAAGTGGATTTTTTTTTTAATTTAAAGCTTTTTCATAGTTAAAACTCTTTAATAAAAGAGATTACTCTGCATGAGCAGAAGCATCTTTTTCAAGATAGTATCGCTGACATAGTTTATTTCTTCAAAATATCAAATGCAAATTTATTACAGATATGGCTGAGGCTTTTTTTTAAACAAATCTATTTTTGTGTAACAGAATTTAAACACAGCATCTTAGAACAATAAACGTATAGTGTCAAATTCATCCACGGTATAACTGCACCAAAAATTACACAGGAAAGATGAATTCGACACCCTTCTCTGGCATCTCTTTATTTACACTCATCTATTTTAAAAACAGACACACTGATTTATTTTTTTAAATCCTGTAATAAATTATATTATATTGGTAGCCTCCCCACATGCTTGGGAAAGGCAATGGATGGGCTGGGCGTGGGGATCATCATTATAAGACAGAAATTAAAAAAATAAAATAAAAAAAAAAGCCCTGAGAAAGATAACATTAACTCCCAGGAAACTCCAGAGCAGTTAGCCCCTTGGCAGAGGAAAATGTAAATGATCCTTTAAAGCCGCAGTTCTAGAAAAGTTTGTCAGTCTCCTGCCAAAAGGATGGATGTGTGTATTTTAAGTGTGCATGCCGCAATGTAGTGTTGCCATGGTTTCTATAACTCTTCCCTGAACACTGAACATCAGATTACAGGTAGAAAAGAGGAGCGTTGGGGCCAGACCTGCCCAGCAACAGCGTTTTCTTAAAGTCAGTTTTTTTAGTTTAAGTGTAAAGAATGCCTGCAGGAATGTCACACAACCTGTTTGTGAACCCAGCCAGCCCTTTGTGTTTCAAATTTAACTGTTAGAAAACAGACCAGTTTCCGGGTCGCTGGAAGATGGCTATTTTAAAGGCAGAGAACAGGGTCTGCTGGGTTAGCTAGTCTAGGTTAGTCTAGTCTAAAGATGGTTACAGTGAGTAATAGAGACACAAAGCAGGTCCAAACTGTTTCATAGAGCAAGTTCTGCTTCCCTCCCCACTACCAGAAGCCATGATTAATTCCTGGAGATGTGCACTCTTCCATCTGACCATCTCTCAGCTACTAGTTTCCAACCAGACCAGAGAGGTCACAGAAGGCCTCTGTGCAAATGGGGAAACCAGTCTGCCAGCAACGGATGGGCCTGGGGGAGAACTGGCAATGAGGAAGAGGGATAATCAGATTGAGGTAGTTTGGGGAGTTGCACTAGGATTTCAGTAACTCAGGCTATGTACACACTGACAGCGCCAAATTCAACGCTCTCAAATTGATTTTCCCGGATTGATTTGGCAGCAATGAAGACATACCCAATCAATCTGGAAGTCGATCTATTAAAATCACCTCCAAAAAACACGTAGCGCTGCATTGAGAACGCATTTCCTGTTGGCGCAGCACAATGGAGACAGTGTGCTAAGGGGAAGTTATGAATTTGACAGGAGTTACGCAAGCTATGCAGAGTAACTTGCGTAACTCCCGTTGACTGCCGCCAAATTTTGCCAGCAGTGTACACCTGCCCTCAGCCAAAGGTTATGGGTGTTTTACAGCAGTGGGTGAGTGAGGTTCTGTGGACTGTGATGTGCAGGGGGTCAGAACAGATGATCACAACGGTCCCTGCTGGCATTAAAGTCCATGAGTCTTATCAAAGAGAAGGAAAGGAAAAGCTTTAATATTTATAGGGAGGGTTCCTTGGATTTTATGTTTTTATACTGAGCTCATCACCATAGTATCAGAACACCTTCCAGTTGTGCATTAAGCCACATGACTACACATCTGTACCATGTCGTTTGCTCTCTCCTCTCCGCAGAGGAAGATGCATCTGCAGTGAAGTGTCTTGTTTAGAGATAGTGTGTGTCTTTATTTATTTTTTTAAATATAAATATACTTGGTGCTACATGTTTATATTAGTGAAGGCAAGGTCAAAGAAATGGGCCTTCGACTTGGAGTGGAAGGTGGTGAGATTTGTGATCAGCCTTAGTTCCTGGGGAGTTCATTCCACAATTTTGGATCATTCCTGAAGAAAGGTCTGTCTCATACACAGATGAGTTACTCTTACTGTTGAAAGAGGAGCAAGGTTATCAACCATGGTCTTCATCCCAGAGCTTTTGGAGATCTTTTAGGTAATGTGGCCCCAGTGTTATCTGGCAGCTCTGTGTTCTTGGGGAACCAGGGTGCAAAACCCCTACTCTCTCTCTGGCTCACCTGAAATCCCCCCAGCCTCTGCTCGAACCAGAAACAAAAGCAATGAAAAGGCAGTGAGAGACACACCTAAAACCCTCCAAACAAGGGTGACAGGATTGAGACAACTCCCCATGCCTCATCTACATAGAACATGTAAAAAGAGGCATCTCAATTAGCACATTGAATGGAGAACTGGAGCCTCATTTACATCGAAGATGGAACAAGAATTAGCATGAAGAATGGAGAACCAAGCTCGAAAGCAGGAACCGCACTGAACTCTGGGATTGGCAAGGCAGGGACACACTGCATGATGGGAGACCTCTGCTCTTGATGTAAATGAACTCACACCTACACCCATCGAGCTCCGCAGTTATCAGACCACTCTAGTTATTGCAAAACACTGAATCTGCCTGGTTGCGTTGTGAGCTCCCTCAAGGAACACTGATCATAACTGGGAGTGATCAGCTCCTATTGTCCAGCATAGAGAAAACCACTCTGGGGTACTTCATTGAGACGTTATTTACCCATAAACAAACCTGGTTCTACAAAAAACCCCTACCCAAATTCAAACTCTCTTCTTCTGATGCCTGGCCGCAAATGCTGCCTGCTTCCCCATTTCCTGACTGATCCTGTTGTGGGCTTTGCCCCTCTCTCAAGCGCTCCTGACCCTAAGCTGATCAGCCTGTCTCCTGGGAACGTCTGAGCTGCAAGGAGTGGTGAGATTCCTCCCATCTTTCCCCAATTCTCTCTCTCTCTCTTTAATCCAGGTATAACTTTCTACTTTTGTAATGAAACATGGGCTCGCCTTCTCCAATACCCCTACTGTAATTTTGTTGTATTGTTAGATTGTTTTTCTCTCCTTGGATGGCATCACTATTAGTAGCATAAGTTTTACATACTTGGCAATAAACTAACTATTATAATCAAGCTGGTTGCCAGTTTCTCTCTCTCTCTAAATGCATTTACTCCTTTGTGTTCTTGGCTTCCCTATCTTGCTCTGTAGCAATGCTTCTTTTACCTGAGCCAAAGATCCCTGAAGTGCCCAAAATCCCATGGGGTTTGCTTATCAAGGGGGTTACTGCTAGAACAATTGTGTTGTGAAGAGGCACATAAAGGAGGCAGCTGAGAAGTGCTGCTCTGCCTAGCCTACGGAGTCCAGGGGCACATAAGGGTGACAGCTGAAAGTGCTGTTTGGACCCAGCCTGCTCATAAGTGTGCTCCATTCTGGTGTGATGCAAGGGGCACATGGGGTGACAGCTGACAGTGCTGTGTCACCCAGCCTGCTGACTTCAGGAATGTATAAGGGGTCAGCTGAGAGTGCTGATAGCCTGGTCTGCTCAGACGCACTCAGTTGATCTGGAATGGTTGTGTGTATCTGTGGAGGGTTTAATCTGAATCTGAAAACCTTAGGTCCTGCAGGATAGCTCCATTGGGAGGGGACTTATAAGCATATGAAAACACAAGTAACACAAACAGCACATTAATAGAATCACACCTCCTCTTCCAGGAAGGTAACCCTAATAAATAAGCATACCTCAAAGTGACGGGCAAATCTGGTAACACCAGGCAATGGAGCACTTTGAAGACCTTGAACTTGATTCAAGCATTTATGTGAAGCCTGTGTAAAGAATGAAGAACAGGTCTGATATGTTTGCAGTAGCTTGTGTTTGTAAGGAGATGCACTGCAGCATTCTGTACTAACTGGAGTGTCCTAAGTGTTGAAGGCTTTATGCCCAGATATACAGCATTACTTTAATCCAAACGAGAAATGATGAAGGCATGAATAACTGAGGCCAGGTCTTAGTCAGCCAGGATAGGATGGAGTGTCCTAGCCAGATGGAGATGGTAGAAAGCATTACTTTCGGATATTGCTATATCAGAATTCAGCATCTGTGAGGGATCCACTAGGGATCCTAGATTATGGACTAAATTGATCAATTGTGGGTGCGCATCTTCAACCAGTGGAGACTACATTGTGGTTGCAAGCTCTTCAAAATTCTCTTTTCTGCCCACCGACATCACTTCTGTCTTGCTCAGATTCAGCACCAGCCAGCTGTTCTTCATCCAAGAACTGGGCTATCTTGGTAGTAGTAGTATGATTGTATGTAGTAAAGGATAGGTAGCGCTGGCTATCACCTGCATATTGCTGGCACTTGAGTCCATGTCATCTAACCAGTTCACCTACTGGTTGCATACAGATGTTGAAAAGTACTGTAGAGAGAATTGATTCTTGTGGAACTCCACAAGTGAAGGGTTTAGTGGTGGAGCTGCAGTTTCCTATCATTACCCACTGGGAACATCCTTCCAGAAAGAACTCAAACCATTTTAGTGCCTTATCCTGGATCCATGTCACCCCACTCAAACAACAGAATCTCATGGTCAACAATGTCAAATACTGCAGAGAGGTCCACAGGATGAGAATGGAGATCTGTCCTCTATCCATGATAGAAGGAGATCATCCATCAATGCAGCTAAAGCAGTTTAGGTTCTGTGTCCTGCCCTGAATGTGCTGGGTCTAGATGTTATAGTCAGTTAGATGAGCTTGTAAGTCAGCCTTTTGCTAGCTTCACTCTGAGCTTGTTTAAGAATGGGAGGTTTGATGCAGGGTGGTAATTGGTTAAGAATGAAGTATCCAGGATGGGTTTCTTCAGGCTTTGGTCAAACAATTATGTGTTTGAAGGAGCAAGGGAAGATTCCTTCTCTGAATGAGGCACTGGCTATTTCAGTCAGGAGCAGTACCAGCTGTTCACAGCTCTTTCACAAGCAAGGAAGGGAATGGGTCAGATTCACAAATCTTGGGTCGAGTCTCCTTTAGGGTATACAAAACTTCTTGATGAGTTAATGTACTAAACTCTGGGAACGCAGGTCGCTGTTGGTTGGTGAGTAGAGGCGGAGCAGATTCACACTCTTTGAGAAGGCTTCTCTGATGTAAATGATCTTTTCAGCAAAGTAGCATTCTTTGTGCTTGGCTCTGTTGCAGGCTGTAGGCATTCAGAATTGATTAAGAGATCTGCCACCATAGATAGCTCCTACATGAGATTTGGTAGCCTCAACAGAGACTAACAGGAAGGCTTTTTTGGGCCTGTAACAGCCTCAGTATAGGGTTTGAGGAATTTGTTATGTTTCAACCTATCTAAATCAGCCTTTGGTTTCCATAATTGGAACTCAAGTTTCCACCCTACTCTCCTCACCCAGAACAGAAAAAGTCAGAAAATCAAGATCTGCATGAGTGATGGGGGGAGAGGGCCCACTGGGGGCCAGAACAGCAATGGCTGAGGAAATTGTAGAATGGCAATGACTCACTTGGTCCTCGACTCCACATCCTGCATGTGGGGTGCTGTTGTCCTTCAGAAGGCTTTAGAATTTGATGGAATCCATAAGTACTCATGGTTGAATCAGAATCACTGGTCTTTCTTGTTGCTTGGGCAATGAAAGGTCTGATACCATGGCCAAAATGACATGATGGTCTGTCCAAAATAGTGGCTAGGTTGTGATGATCTTGACATTGAGGCTGAAGAGCAGGTCTGAGGTGTGACTGGATTTGTGGATGGGACCAGAGATGACCTGTGAACATGCTACGTTGGGAGGTGAGGAGATGAGTTTTTGGGCTTTTGTATCATCAGCCTTGTTGATATCCATGTTGAAATCTCCCAGGATGACAAGTCTTAAGTATTTCATCACCATCTCTGACATGGTATCAGTGAGCTCCTTTGTGAATCCTTTCGTTTGTGGTGGTCTGTAAGTGAGCATAACATCTTTTTAGCTTTGGCCCTGGTTTCTATTGTGAGATGAATGAATTCAAATGAAATGGTTTTACCTGAAGCACCTCTCTTGCATTTCAGGTCTGCAGAAAAGATAAGTGCAGGGCTATCTGCCTTCTTATGCTGTCTAGCTCTGTGACATCCTGGGGGGATGAAGCATCAACACACGGATTGCGGAGTCATCCATCCAGGTTTTGGTGATGCAGGTGATGTTGGGTGCTTCATCACCGATGAGGGCACGTGTTTTTTGTTGTTGGCAGCAGACCTTGATTGATCAATATCAGCTTTAGTTCGTAATGCCAATCACAGCTGAGGGACTCTGGCATTGTCTACAGAAGAGAACTGCAGTGTTGCAACTTGCACTGGTTCAGTGCCTCCACATTAGTCATCCTGTTTTGGGTGCATCACTCTGTTTATCCAGAGACAGAACTCACTGCAACTACTGCTGGGCCTGTTGCATCTATTTGTAATTCCTGGTGCAGCATTCAATGGCTGTGGTAGACCGTTGATGGTCCGTGAACAACTTACTTGTTGTCTGTGAAGAGCAGTTGCAGCTGCTAAATTGCATTAAAATATATAACATTCCTTACTAATATGACATACCTATGTTTGCAATTGATGTAACTGTCAAACGTATGTGATTGCAAAAAAGAGGAGAGGCAGTCCACAGGACAATTTTTCTATTAAGAAGAGGTCCATACTATGAAAAAGTTAGAGAGCCCTAGTGTTGGGTATCTAAATGTGTATTTGTCTGCATGTGTAATGACTACATTAATATGGTTCAGTTCTCAACAAAGATCTGCATATGAGCTGGGAGTAGAAGGTGATGAACACTGGTATGCCCTCATGCAGATAGTGTACTGAAGAATCACAAGTGTCCCCTGGCCCACTGGAAGATTGACTTTGGGTCTGGAAGTCAAGGAAGGTGGAATGATTTTCATTTATTCATTCATTCAATAATTTTGATAATTGTCATTTACCTGTGGTTTTTGTTCTCTTTTCTGAATCTGAAATACAACTAAGGGTTTCCTTTTCGCTCTCTTTTAACCTCTAAAATCCAGAGATGTGAGTGATCAAGGCAAGGGTCTGGAGGAAGGAAATCCTCCATGTGGTCCAACAAGTTCCCCACTATTCCACCCCATCTAATAAACTGGGGCCCACTCTTTTATCACTCTTCAAAGGTACTTGGTTGGGGGAAGAAGAACAAGGAGGTGCTAGAGCACTATCATGAAGTATTTAGTGGCATTAGGAGCTGAGCAGGGATTAGGTGGTAGTCCTTGCTGTGTATTTTTAAATTAATGTCCCTTTTTCAGATCTCAGGAGTAAAGGAGACATTGTATAGATGCACAGATTGTCAGTACAATCCCTATTACAGTAAGCAGATGGTGTGTGAGTGTAGTGCTTCCATGCGCATAGCTGCAGCTAATAAGTGCTTTTTGTTCTTTTTATTTTTCAAGTGATCCCTCACTCCATGGGACAAACCAAAAGATTTTATTTTTTACATGACTGAAAAATATTAAAACATTTTTTTTGCATGATCTTTTTGCGTCCTTCCCAACTGCTTTGAGGGTGTAGGGAAAACAATCAGAGCCAAGACAAGCTGAATACCACCTCAACAGTTCTTAGACCTACACACAGCTGCTAGGCAAGGTATCTGATAGCTCTGAAATGGCAAAACTGGGAGCAGCACTGAGAGATGGCACTGGGAAGAGTAATTGCTCTGCTGCCACTGCAATTCTAGTACCTTTTATCCACAGTGGCACTGCAAAGGTGAAGACTGACGCAGCATAGGTTGCAATGGTGATGCACCTGGCTCAAAGACAATGCAACTGCAACAGTGGTGCGAAGGCCTGTGCACTGTTCCAAAAAATGTGTATGTTGAGATGAGGAACTTTATTATTATGTCAGGGACTTGCAACAGCGTTTGCAGCGCTAAAACTCTGTTGTGTCAAGTAGGCTTCAAAGGCGATTTCTGAGAGCAGTTATGTGCTAAGGCAGAGTATACTTATTCTGATTTCACCAGTACAAGACACTCAATAAGGTAATGGTTAAATTCCCCTCTATAATGTCTCTTTAGCTAAATAGATTTTAATTTAAAACAAAGAACTAAGAAAGCAAAGAGAGTGACTGTTGTAAAGACTTCCTGTACCTGTGTGGGTTCTGATATGTTTCTGCAGGTCTCCAGAAGTCTTGAATGACTTGGTGCAGTTCTCTTCTGTACACCGATAGGGCTTCTCTCCAGTATGGGTTCGAACGTGGCTTTTTAATCCGTAACCTTGAAGACAGTTTTAAAAGTCTGAAAAGGCGTGGGGGGACAACCCCAAAATCTTAGATGTTACAACATTGTAAACAGAAACATATCTAATATTCCGAATGTATCCCATCACAACAGCTGTGCTTGCCAGTCCAGGTATGAAGTTCTCTGATCAGTCAGTAACAAAAATCAGTTCTTCCATTAATCTCACTCTCCAACATATCATCTGTCACATAACCAAAGCAGAAGAGAACTGCTTGCATTTTAGAAATCCTCTTTCATTTTATTTGTGAAAAAAATACGCTTGTTCTAATTTTTCTCTCCTCCCACCCCCACCCCCTTTTTTTTTTTTTAGTGAGACAAATTCTGGAGACTTATGCCAAAGTGGTCAAACCTTTGCTCATGCTTCTGTAAAAAAAAGTTCAGAACAACATGTGCATGTTCTGTGTCTTAGCAGCTACTCTCATCATAAGAACCCAATCTTGCTCCCACTGAATTCAGACCTACAGCTGGCACATGGCTCTCATTTATTGGCTTTTTATTTTACAAATGACTATTTAGTTATAAAATTGCACCCATCAGTCAAGCCTCCAGGAGCTATTTCAGTTTTTATAAACATATTAACTTGTTCATACACACTGGCCATAACAAGCAATAGCCAAAAACAGTCTCCCCTTCTAAAGCAAACACCAGTATAGCAACAATCCTGTGGTAAGCAGCAATACCCAGAAATTTAAAGATCTGATCCAGAGTCCACTGAACTCAATAGGAAGACTCCCATTCATTTCACAGGCTTTGGATTAGGCTCAAAGTGAACTGCCTTGCACTGTGCCTTGAAGGGACAAAAAATGTTGAGGTTCTGGTGCATTGACAAGGTGAGGGGTTAGTTTCTGAGATGAGGACCCTTCACTGAGAACATCCTATCTCCAGTACCCTAGAAAAATGCTGATCCAGAGAACCCAGAAAGAGTTGCTGAACACATAAACTAACATGCATCTTCCCTGGTCCCTTAGTGATGTACATATTACTACTGCACAAAGGCTATGGATTCTCAGAATGTGTCTCCTGCCTTAATTTTACAATGTACTATTGCTACATCTCCACAACAGTTGAAGTTTTGATTTAAAAACAAACAAACAACTATTTGAAGACATGAAGTGAGTCTACCAACTCAGCCAATCCCCTAACTTGCATTCTTTCTTACTTCTACACCACAAACACAGCCTCAGGATCCAACTCAGAAAAGATGTTACTGTTCAATCCATGTAATTTAATCCTTAAAAATGCATTGAAACATCTGCAGGGTTTGCCAGGCTCACCCGGTATAATAACTGACCAAAAATACGCTTAGACATTAAAAGGAAAAAAGGTAATATATTTGTCCCTCTGTCTGTTGCAATGGTATACAGATTCTCATTCTATAATCTTAAAATTGTTTTACAAACATTGTGCAACTAAATTTACACACAGCCATTGAAGTGCAGTTGTTTCTGTGTTGGCCTTTCAGCCCAGTTTTGCTTATGTTAGTAAGCCTACAAAGAAATCGGGCTTTATATATTACAATAGGAGTTCTTCATGAAATCTTCTTAATATTTCAAGTTTCAAGGGTTTTTTTTTAACCCCATCACTGTTTCTATGTTTTACACAGTCAATTATATTCAAAACCCAAGAAAAGAAAAGATAATTTTTAAACAGCTTCTGATTGTTTTATTATACTCCATATTTTACTTACTTGTCTCAGCACTCCGTTTTACGGGATAAAATGAAATGTCATGCACAAATGGACTAGTTTGTATGAGCTGTAAAGTTCACTTACTTTATGAGAAACATTACTGCTTGATGTGACTGTGATAAAGAACCAGATCAATCACACCACTTGAAACAGAGAATTTCCTATCAAAATTCTTTTCAAGAAGGGATCAAAGCCTCAGATATCCTTAGCTGCAGCCAGCAAGTTGAGTCTTTTTATTTGCACCTCATTTAACTCATGAAACTTATTCCATGTTAAAAGATTTTTCTGTCTATAATGTAGAAACTGATAATAGGATACTAGATTACACATTTTCTTCTTTTTTCCTTTCTGTTTCATTACATTTCTGCTTCAGTAACGCTCAAAGTATTCTTTTCCATATACCACATTTCACCTTTACTAAGCTATATTACCTGAAAATATGCCCACTTCTATAAATGTCTCATAAAAGGATTGAAATCTAGCCTCTTTACATAGCAGTTTAAAAATTGCATTAACAAAATCATGTCTTATATGAAACAGACCGGCCTTAGCAAACAGGAGAAGACACTCCCCCAAAACACTACCTGTTGCAAACGCTTTGCCACAACCAGGATGTTCACACTGATAAGGCCGATCTCCTGTGTGTGACCTTTCATGCACCTGTTAAAAGACATCCACCACATTGATATAATGCAATATTTTGTTTGCTTTCTCAAATATAAAAACTATTTCATTGTAAAAAATTACATTTAATCTCTCTTCTTGGAAGTCGCTTCTTTTTTAAAATAGTAATAAAGATTTTTAAAAATAAGATAATAATGTGTTCTGAAAAAGTAATAATATGTCTCTGTTTTCAGATGAAGAGGAACTGTACGCATGTCAGCGAGGCTGCCAACTGTTTTCTGTTTGTCAGTTTGTGGATGATGGAATTGACTTGAATAGGACCAAAGTGGAATGCAATTCTGGTAAGATAATTCTATAATCTTTCCACAGGATGTAATATAATGAGACAAATGAAGGGAGGAGTGAAAACATTCAAAGGAACACTATCAACTTGGCTTTTTTTTTAAATTGATGCAACTTGTAAAAAAAGTTTAATAGATAACTCATTAAAATTTTAATAGACAACATTAAAATTCCTTAAATTTTTAAAAAGGAATTTCTGTGTTATTGTGAGTGCTTAAAACATAAGGGTCCTTTTAGCTAAGGAAAAACTCTTAGATGATGTACTCATAGTAAGTACAAAATGATTGGATGAAACTAATTTTCAAACTAATGGTGTCCCTTTTAATTGTTCCATGTAATATTGTATAATGATATAACTTAACTAATGACAATGTTGCAATGATTCTCATAATCAGGTCCATTTGTTGGGACCGTATGGCTTTGGATTCACTTCAACTGAAATGTTTGCTTTACAAAGCACAAATTTTGATGTACTCTATACTATATCACCTAATATTGCCTCATTCAACTAAAATTTATAAGCTATTTACTATGGAAAGAGAAACAAATCTTAACTACATTCTCTGCCTTGCAAGTAATTAAACAGCTTCAGAACTGGGTTTGTATTGTTGAATTTAGTCATTAAATATCAATCATTCATGAATAATTAATTATTTAAAGGATTAATTATATGAAGATCAAACCAGGAATGTCAATAGTTAAAACTGTGAATACATCTTACAAACTATATCCCAAGCTCATATTTCTTTGAGGTTCTGTAGTACTTCCAGCCAAGGATCTTAAAGCAATTGATAAATATTAAGGCAGCAATTCCCAACCTGAGGCCCGTGGGCCACTTTGAAAAGTGGCCCGCTACTCCCTCCCCTCTGGCTGCAGAAGGGGGCAGCTGCCTAAGGACCCAGGAGGAGCGTATTGGCATGGGGCTACAAGACAGGATTAGCGCCAAGTGGAGTGAAAGACTGGCTCTAGACTGAACTATCATTGGCAATGCAGTGGGAGGGAGTTTAACTGCACCCTCTCCCATCTGTAAGTGATTAACCTATTTTAGGTTGGCATCTGTACATGTTCCCTGCATCAGAGCTAAACACGGGATTAAGAAAGGGAACCAGGGAGCAAGTAGAGAAACAAAAGCTGTTCCAGCTTTTCAACTGAGAATATTTGAACACTCTAAAGAATTAAACATCATAATACAGCAATATGAGAATTCACATGATAGAGCAGAGCTTCCCATCATATCTGATATGATTAGAATCTAATTGTAGCATTTCTAGGCTACTGATAATGGTGGCTATCTTGATTAAAAAAGGGACATCCTTTTGATACTTGCAATATAGGAACCTTACACGAGACTGCATCTGAATCCATCCTGCTTTGACAATCAGAAGAATGACAACCTTTATATTCAACCTTTTTTCCTGCTGCTCATCTCACTTCTCAGCTGTGATGCATTTGTTTAATTCATGTTTTCTGGCAGTGCTTCCCAAAGCACGGGGTGTATATTGCTGGCCCACTGACTACAGTCCATTACCTGTTCAACTTTCTAAAAAGAGCTTCATGTCAGAACACTAAGCATGACAGTTTGGAGAAAATGGGGCACCTCAAACATCCTACTAGTGGAGATTTCAGTGTACTCAGCTTAGGATAAAAGAATGCCACTGTGGTTGATTTCTTGTACATTTCCATTACTTTTATCCAAGTAATTCTGTAATCAAAGAATGCCTGCAAGCCACTGACCCACATTCTGCAATTACCTTAAGATGGTGAGCTGTTGTGTACAGTTTTCCACAGCCATCATATTCACAACGAAAAGCCTTTTCTCCACTCTGCTGAGATTTAGCTGTCACTCTTGTTCCATGTCCTTGCAAGACAATCTAGGACAAAACAAATATGACAACATGATAATCATTTGAGACGTTTATAACCAATTAGACAAAAATTAGATTTTCAAAATAAGAAATAAAGGAGTTAATCCTAGTTGATTTATTTTGACTCAGTCCACCCTGCCATTTATTGTGTTTGCTGATTCTCCTCCTGAAGCCTGACTTCCTTCCAAGCTACTCTCCCTAATTCCCCTTAAGTTTCATTTCCTTCTCGCATTCTTGTCTTCATACCTTCTTCAATGCAGCTGCTACAATTGGAATTTGCTCTAAGACTGATCTACCAGGCAACTTTATTTCTCTTTATTAAAATATTTCCTTAAAACACATTTCATCTATGAGGCTTTTAAATAATAACCAACAAAATAATTAAGATTGTTTTTATGGTTAACTATTTTTAAAAAAGAATGTCTGGCTTGAAGTTTAGGACCTTGAACCTCTATGCATGCATATTTTGCCTGTGTAATCTATGTTTCGATTACTCTAAATTAAAAGGTACAGTGCCGAAAGTGAAATCGCTGAAAGCTGCATGGAAACTTTTCAAAGACACCATAATAAAGGCTCAGTTTAAACGTATACCCCAAATTAAAAAAAAAAACATAATAAGAGGACCAAAAAAATGGCACTGTGGCTAAACAACAAAGTAAAAGAAGCAATTAGAGGTAAAAAGGCATCCTTTAAAAAGTGGAAGTTAAATCTTATTGAGGCAAATAGAAAGGAACATAAAATCTGGCAAGTGAAGTGTAAAAATGTAATTAGGAAGGCTAAAAAAGAATTTGAAGAACAGCTAGCCAAAGACTCAAAGAGTAACAGGAAAACTTTTTTTTAAAGTACATCAGAAGCAGGAAGCCTGCTAAACAACGAATGGGGCCATTGGCAATCAAGGTGCTGAAAAATTAAGGTCGTTGAGAAACACTGGGTTAGACTATATGACTTGTCCACAACTAATGGGAAGGCTGCTAAAAGGAAGTGCTTTTCTGAACACATTCAGATGCTGTGCTTCCTTCCTTCTACTCTGAAAGTGACTATCTCTAAATTACAATACAATGTATACGTAACTACAGACACTCTTTAACTTTTATTTTAAGTATTAATCAGTATCAGAAACAACTCCCAATTAACCTTTTTAAAATAAAATAAAATATCAGGTCATGTCAATCCAATTGGGATTTACTTTTAAAAAGATGTACATGACCAAATATTAACTAATATGGTTTATTTTTTAAATTATTAGTATTTCAGTGAAAAACACTGGATCTAAATATTCCCCAGCAGTATTTGCAACCCAACAGAACAGTGCACTTCACTGGTGAATAAGACCTATAACATAAAACTGATTTGAAATTGATTATAAACAAAACCAAAACTAAAACTAACTAGTTTGTTTTCCTTGTCCAATCTGAAAGTGCAAAAAGTTAACAAATGAGGTTAACTGGAAAAAATAAATTATATTGTTAAAATTATTTCATTGTAATCATTTATGGTATTACTATTAATTAATGTAAGGGAATTTTTTTGTTAAATATTATTCATATCCTGACAATGTTCCTTTAAAGTCTAAAGTCAGTGTGCCCTTGAGGAAAAGCATTACTGAAACACACAACTCAGTTTGTTTCCTTTTTCAAAATGTTGGTGATAATGGGCTATTTTATCTTTAAACAAATGAAATAAGAGTCTCCATTTGCAATGCAGATTACAAGTAACAGAACACACTTGACATAAAAATTAATCCAATCTTTTGGATTTTAGCTGGATTTTTTTATTTTTAATTCTAAGTACTAAACTTGCTATCACCAGAAAAATAGCTATAAAATAACTAATGTAATGGCTCAAAAAGGTGCCTCATTGGACAAGTAATGACCATGATTATCTTGCACACTTTTATTGTTTAACTAAGAATTTCAATGCATCATTCCACTCATAAAACTTAAGGGCCTTCTTCTAGGAGCCCTGCCACTGACTTCAGTGGGTACTGGATTAAACCCTAAAGGAGATGAGTCATAAATCAGACCATCACTTTCTAACACAAGTTCATGCAAAGGCTAACAATGGTTAAATGTATTGCCTGAAACCTAGACAGAGAGGGAGAGCAATAGCCATTCACACCTTGATTAAAAAAAAGCCAAGCAGAGTCCAAAATTAATTGTCAACATTTTCGCAAAAGAGTCTGCAAAGTAACTAAAACTTCTTGGGTGCTTCATTCTCTTTTAGATGGATCTGATTACACTTTGAATTGCCAATTAGGGGTTCTTTGATTAGGATTTCTAATCCTAATTTGATTAGTCTAAAACTGCTCTGAAAACTCAAGCTTCAGAATTGAGCAGGGTATGAGAGATGGAGCTGAAATGCTCTGACTAGAGTTTCTAATCCAAGAAAGTTTCTCCTGAATTAACAAACTAACGGAACGTCATGTATCAGGAAAACAATAACTATCATTATTGTCACTTATCAACAGCCACAAAAAGTATACAGTAAATATTTGAATACAACATATGAGATACATGAGGAAAATAACCCTCCAGTGCCTCTACCTTGCTAAACAACCCACATTCCAATGGAACATCAGCACTTAAAAGAACACTTTCGGATTTGGCTGACAAATTACAAAGGTAATTCTTCTACCTATTAGAAACGAGCAGTGTATTGGTATACCCAATAACATTTCATTGTTATTTCAGCATGTAAAAATATGCACATTTGTTGCCAACTACAGATGTCACATAAATAAAGCATGTAACACCTAAGGAATGCCCTCAATCAGGTACATGAATGATAATAAAGCTACATGTAGTGCACTGTATTTTATAAACACAGAATCAGACCGATACATTTTTCAAACATTTAGATGGAAATAGATAAGAAAGAACCTATAAGAAAATTAAAAATTCAGGAGGAACACCCCTAGACTGTGAGAGTCAGTTAGAAACTATGTATGTTTGTCTCTTCAAATAATGGTCCAGGGACCCCAGAGTACATGCATAGATGTGCACACAAAATGATTAACTTGAAGGCTATCAGGAATTCACCTCTCACTATCATATACAAAAGACGTGACTCTGAAGTATGTACCTTTAGAACGTGACTCTCTCTAAAGAAAGTCAGAAACCTGGGCATTAGAACCAGAATCAGAGGGGCTTTGAACATAAAGACTATTTTATAATATGAAACTTCTGGATAGTAATCTTCCTTCAAAATACTCTTAAATGGATAAAATAAATTTGTAAAGTAAATGGATAAAGGTAATTTCAAGAGAGAACATAATATTGAAAAGCTGCCAAACATACATCCTAACACAGCTCATAATGGTGACACAGTAAAGAACAACAGAGATGAGAAAGACCTCCATGTTATTTTCTTTTCAGGCATGTTATACTGTCTCTACTATGGCATAGGGACATGTTCTGCCTGAAAAGAAACTATAGCATTTTAGATCTATTTGCTCGTATCTATTCTTTTGTTCCCAAATGTACAATTCATGTTAGAATTTACAAAGAGGCTTTGTGTTTTTCTATGGTGCAAAACCTAACCTTATGCAAGAGAACAGAATGACCATTCAGCAATAGGACATCTGTTCTGTTCCTGCATTGCAGAAGAAAGAAAAAGCTGTATAAGCATACACTTATTTAACACTATGGTAAAGCAGAAGATAAAGACAGGACTCCTATGAATACTTTAAATCTGTAGTTTATATTGTTATCCACAAGGAGTTACATGCAAACACCAAACTTAATCTAGATGATATCATGGTCAAGTGACTAATGATTTTTGGATGCCTCAACTAGACACACCTCAAAATCAGGTCTTATTATGTGTAGAAGTATGCTGCACCCTGACTCTCCTCAACTGACATATATTCCTTTGGGGACCACAGACAACTTGTGCAAGTTATAGCAGACCCCAAGTTGCTCTAACCTGCACTGAAGTTGCAGCGGAGAATCAATTTTCTTCTTAACATAGTTGCCTTTGAGGGTCACAGGTTGGACATTACATTCATAGACCATTTGAAAATACTGGTGCCAAGAAACTACCAGGCTGAGCATTTTCAAAATGTTACTACTACCAAGTACAACTAAAATTAGCAAGGGAACTTCAGAGAGTGAAAAAATAAATTGTTTTTGGCATTTTGCTTCTCAAGTAAGTTTGCTATTGGAAGCCTGCTACTCTGCTATGGTCTCCTCTCTGAAGGAATCCTGGTGACGAAATGGGAGAGTATCATTTGGCTGACTGCACTCCTGGTGGTCAAAAAGAAGTGTAGCATATTAATTTGTCCTTTACAAACAGAGGGCTCATACAGAAACAGATGGCCCATACCTGCCCTCACTTGGACATCCGTTCCCACAGGTCAACACAGTTTACAGATAACCTGTGACAGATGAAGCAAGAGCGAACACTAGAACATTGCTCTTGGATGTTTCATGCCAAGCCTGATCAGCTACAATAAAGACTTTTTGAGATCTTATGCTATGGGTATATCAGATGAATAGAAAAAGGCTCTTTTCTTTTATTTCTGTTCAGGAGTTCATGGATGCTGTTAAGTTTAGAGTGATGGATAGCCTAGATTAAATCAGGCTGTCTCCACTAAATAACAATCATGTTTCTTTATGTGAAGGAATTTTCATACCTATGGGATAAAATTACTCAAGATTTGATCCAAGCTCTCTGACATCATTGTGACAGATGAGATGTGAGTTTCCAGTGTCTTTGATATGTAGACAAAGGGAGGTTACTTACTGTAACTGATGGTTCTTAGAGATGCGTGATCCCTAGCTGGATTCCAGATTTTGGGAGAGGGTGGGGGAGAATGCCAGAACTGTTCAGGGCAGTGTCCATTGACCCACGTGCACACCTCACGTCATTTGCATGGCACGTCTGAGGTCTTATGTGGCTGTGCAGGTTGATGCCCCCTCAGTTTCCCCTTACTGACAGGCATCAAGCTCACAGTAGAGGGGATGGAGAGGTGAGATTGGAATCCAGTTAGGGATCACACACTTCGAAGAATCATCGAATATAGTAAGTAACCTCCTTTTTTTCCTTCGAGTGCTGGTCCCTATATGGATGCCAGACATAGGTAGTGTAGTGAGCAGTAACCAGCATGGAGGTGGGCACTAGGGCTCAGCAGATGCGAGTATGCACTACTGTGCGGCCTACTGGTGCATCACTTGATGACGAGGTAGCTATGGCGTAATGTGCAGTGAAGTTATGAACAGAAGGCCACTTTGCAGCTCTGCAAATGTCTTGCCATGGGATGTCTGTGAGGAAGGCAGATGTGGCAGCCTGTGCCTGTGTAGAGTGAACCTTGATGCTTGGTGTTAGCAGAACTTGGCAAAAGGAGCAACACGCCATGATACAGCAGGAAATCCATCTGGAGATATGCTGGGAAAAGAGAGCGCAGCCCTGGCACTGCTCCGCTATCGCAGGAGAGTCATGGTCAGGTTCAGAAAGTGCACGTACGATGGAGATAGAAGGCTAGTGTACAACGGACATTGAGGGAGTGTAGAGTACGCTCTCTGTTGGAGGAGTGTGGTGTGGGGTAAGAAACAAGGAGATGGATGACATGGTTGAGGTGGAACGGTGAGGCCACCTTGGGAAGAAACTTGGGGTGAAGTCGTAAGGAGACTTTGTCCTTGTGGAACACTGTGAAAGGAGGATGTGCCATCATGGCCACTAGCTCGCTGACTCAAAGTGATGGCCACCAAGAAGATAATTTCATGGACAGGTAGATAAGTGAGCAGGTGGGCAAGGGTTTGAATGGTGTTTTTCTAAGAGCTGAACAGACTAGTTTGAGGTCCCAGGTAGGGGTGGGTTTCCTTACAAAAGGGAATGTGTTCAGAAGGCCCCGTAGGAATCGAGTAGAGGTTGGATGGTTAAATATGAAAGTCCCATCTACTGATGGAAGAAAGGTGCTAATAGCTGCCAGGTGTACTCTTATAGAGGAATGGGTGAGGCCTAAAAGGTGAAGGTGGAATAAATAATCCAGGATGGATGGTACGGATATAGTTGATAAGGTGTGCTGGTTGTTGGAGACCCATTTCATGAATCGCTGCCATTTGGCTTGATAGGAAGCTCATAGTCTCAGTGCGTCAACTATGCATGTATATGTCTCATACTGGTGTGGAGCACGCATTTTGTATTTGCGAGCCCCATCAAACATCAGGACGTGAGGTGGAGAGATTGAGACTTGGGATGTTTGATCTTGTTGCTGGGTGAGTAGGTTTGGCAGGGGAGGAAGAGGGATTGGAGGGCAGGTTGAGAAGTGGAGAAGATCTGTGAACCAATAAAGGCAGGGCCAGTATGGGGCTATGACTATGACTGTTGTCTGGTCCCATTTCACTTTGTGGTATACCTGTGGGATGAGTGGAATGGGTGAAAAGGCATAGCGGAGGCCCAGTCTCATGGGAGAAAAAAAGCATCTCCTTGGTATCCCCATCAGAGAGTTCCTCTGCAGGAAAAGAGGGGAAGTTTCCTGTTCTTGGTTGTGGCGAAGAGGTTCCATCAGGATGTACTCCACTGCTAGAAAATGTTGCAAAGAGTGGGGTCATGGAGTTGACATTCGTGGTTGTAGTGGAAGGAGCAACTGAGTGTATCTGCCAGGGCATTGTCCGTACTTGGTACGTGAGTTGCATGCAGTGTATTATTGTGTCATAGGCACTGGTTCCATAGTCAGATTGATTCTTGACAAAGGGATAGAGATCTGGCTCTCCCTTGTTTGTTTATATAAACCACCACTGTCATGTTGTCTGCAAGGAGTTCTACAGGTTTGCCTTGAAGGAGCGTGTGACAAGCTCATTGGTCCGCCCTCAGCTCTAGGCTGTTGATATGCATCCTTGTCTCTCTGAGGGACCATAGTCCTTGCGCCATGTGGCCTTGTATGTGGAAGCCCCAGCCTGTGAGGAAGGATCCATTGTGAGGGTAATGTTTGGGGTGGGCTGGTGGAAGAGGGTACCCACTGTTACCTTAGATGGGTTGCACCACTATGACAGGCACATCACCACCAGAGGGGGAAGAGAGACTTGTTTGTTTAGATGGTCTTTCTGTGGATCATACATTATTCTCAGCCATTGCTGGAGACTTCTCATATGGAGTCAGGTGTAAGGGGTAACCGAGGTGGATGCCGCCATGTGTCCCGGTAATGAAAGGCAGTGGCGGACACGTGGACATGGACAGCTTTGCAGTCATGTAATAATGGTTCTGAGTGCGGCAAACTGGTCCCTTGGTAGAAAGGCCTGTGGTGCTCGAGAATCCAACCTGGCTCCAATGAATGTGAGCTCTCTGGTAGGGATGAGGGTAGACTTGTCCTCATTGATGCATATACCGAGGTTGGCAAGAAGATCCTGCAATGTCTGAATGATGTTGAGCAAGTGTTTATGGCATATGCCACTAGGAGCCAGTCGAACTGATAGGGGAATAAAGAGTGACCCAGGTGGCACGTGTACTGCAATGACCACGAAGACCTTCGTGAACATGCAAGGTGCAGTAGCTATCCCGAATCAGAGGGCACAGAACTGATAACTGAATTTTTCCACCATAAAACAAAGGAATTTGTGGTGGGCGAGATGGATATCCTTCATACCAAGAGCTGCAAACCAGACCCCGCATTGGAGGGAAGGGATAATTTGAGGGAGTGTGACTATGTGGAAACTGAATTTGCGAATGCACCGGTTTTGGGCCTGGAGGTCCAGTATAGGGAAAGGTCCCCCTCTTTTTTCAGTATGAGTAAGTAGGGGGAGTAGACGTCACGAAGGAACTTGTTCTATGGCCCCTTTCTGGAGGAGTGTGTGTGTTTCCTTGTGTAGGAGGCATAGTTGGGTTAGATCTGCAGGGTTATCCCAAGGCTGGTGGTGGGATGGGAAGGTGTGGAATTCTATCAGATAACCCTGGCAGACAATGTCTAGTACCCATCGGTCGATGGTAATCTTGCTCCAGTTGTGGGCAAAGAGAGTTAAGACGGCACCCGAACACCATATGGGGAGCTGAGGACAGAGTGGGGAAGGGTTCGCAGTTCTCCTACGGAGAGTCAAAAAGGTTGCCTCAAAGGGCATTAGTGAAAGATGGAGGTAGCAAAGATAGAGACTGTGGGATGTCGAGGTCATTGGCAATGGCAGGTTTGCTCCTGATGGTGTGGAGGGTAAGGTTGGTAGGCGGATCGAGGTGGGTATCAAGGTCTATATGCCTGGAGATTTGAAATTGTGTGGGGGATGGAGTGTACAGGCTCTGGGACCGAAGTGTGGCTCTAGAATTTTTCAATGAATGAAGGCTCTTGTCAATTTTATCATTAAAAAGCTTCTGGTTATCAAAACGGAGGTCATCAAGAGTGGTCCGGACCTCCTTTGGAAAACCAGAAGTTTGTAGCCAGGAGTCCCTTCTGAACATCACCCCAGATGCGAGGGAGCAAGCCGCTGTGTAAGCTGTGTCGACTGCCTCCTGGAGGGAGACTTTGGATACCAGTTTGCCTTCCTCAATGAGAGCTTGGAACTCTGCTTGTTTGTCTTCTGGGAGGGAGACTTCAAATTCCGCCAGGCTCGAGTATGACCAGAAGTCATACTTTTGCCAGCATGGCATGGTAGTTGGCTATGCGAAATTGGAGGGAAATGTCTAAAAATCTCTTAAGTAATCTATTAGTCATGAGATGAGCAAAGATGATACAGTTGTTGATAGGAGGATGAAAAGCACTGATTGCTGTTAAACGAACCCATAAGGAGCTAACAGAGAGACCCAATGCCTTAAGGATAAGTAGATATGCCAGAATGGCAAGGATCCAGTAGACTCTGAAGATAACTGGTGATGGTGTGCCCAAGAGAAGAAACGCTTCCATTTAGCTGAATGGCATCGCCTGGTAGAATTCTTCCTGCTTTGTTTGAGGCTGGATTGAACTGCCCTGGAACACAGATGCTCTATATATGATGCCCATCCAAATACCAGCCTTTGAGTTGAAGTGGAAATGGTGATGGGCAGATGGCTTGAAAGTTCCATGGCAGTCTGCTAAGACTGTCTGCTAGTGAATTCTGCACACTTGATAAGTATTTCACAGAAAGGGTTACTTGATGTCTGATACATCAATTCCGGAGGCTGACTTCCTCTACATATGGAGGAAGGTATCTTGTTCCTCTCTGCTTGTTTATATAGAAGAGTTATCATATTGTCAAACATTATCTGGATATGCCATGACTGGATGAGTGAGAGGAAAGCGTCGCAGACCCAACATACTAGTGTTAGTTCCAGTAAACTGATATGCATCCTGGACTCCTGAGTGGTCCAGATGCCTGTATGAACTCCCAGCTGATCTCCCCCCATGTAAGAGGGAGGTATCTGTAATGATAGTCACCTCAGGTGTAGGTGTGAGAAAAAGAATCCCCCACCTGAACTTTCTCCAGCTTTGCCCACCAAACAAGAGAAGCTAAAACCTTGGACGAAACTGTCTATTTGGGACTGATGTTGACTTTTTCAGTTGATTAGATGGACTGAAGCACTGTATGCAGGTAACAGAGATGGAGCCTGGCAAATGGCGTCAGGTGTGCACATGAGGCCATGTGGCTGAACAGTGAAAGGGGCAAGTCTCACTGAAGTCCAAGGTCTGAGGGTGACCTGTTTTAATAAGATCGCCCACTGCATGCAATCTTTCTATAGGTAGCTAGGCTCTTGCTGTAATTGAGTCCAAGGTTACTCCTATGAAGTTTAAGGACCTTGTGGGGGATCAAAGTGGACTTTCTGTAGTTGGTACAAATTCCCAGCGAAGGCAGTAGACAGAAGAAGAATTGGGTTGGAAACTGGACTTCATTGTATGATCTGCCTGTCAAAAGCCACTTGCTGAAGTATGGTAAGATGGTAAATCCTTTTCTTCTCATCCAAGTTGCGAATATTGAAAAGATCTTTGTAAATACCCTGGGTGCCATAGCTGGCCCAAATGGAAGGACTCTGAATTGGTAAAAATCTTGACCAAGGAGGAACCTTCTGTGGGTTGGGTGAATGTCTAAATGAAAGTATGTGTCCTTCATGTTGAAAGCTGTGAACCACACGCTCTCTTCCAAAGAGGAAATGATTGATGCCAATGTGACCATGTGGAATTTTATTTTTCAGATTAATACATTTAGTTAGCGTAGCCCAAGAATCAGTCTCCATACTCTGTTCATTTTGGGGACCAAGAAGTAACCAGAATAGAATCCTCTCTCTTGAGGCTGATATGGAACTCTTTCTATGGCTCCCTGATGTAGAAGGGAGTCCACTTCTCGCCACACAGACTTTCTTCATGGGACATTAGATGCGGAGGGCTTTGAGTTACTACAGATAATTATTTCCGAGGTATCTGGCTGCTGGGTCTTACCCACATGCTCAGAGTCTAACTGATCATCATATTTGGGATCAGGAAGGAATTTTACCCCAGGTTAGACAGGTAGAGACTGGCGGGTGAAGAGGCCGGTTGGTTCCACCTTCCTCTGCAGCATGGGAAACAGGTCACTTGCAGGTTTAAACTAGAGTAAATTATCGATTCTCTGTAACTTGAAGTCTTTAAATCATGGTTTGAGGACTTCAGTAACCCAGGCAGAGCTTATGGATCTATTACAGGAGTGGGTAGGTGAGATTCTGTGGCCTGCATGGTGCAGGTCAGCCTAGATTAGGGGTGCCTAAACTGTGGGCTGTGGTCCAAAAGTGGGCCACAGCGGTCTCAGGTGGTCTGCCATGGACAGAGTGAGGGGTGGGGCAATGCCCCCCCCCCCCAAACTGTATACGTTGGCCAAATGGCAGCTGGTGATGGCCCCCACCCAGGGCTGGAAGAGTCCAGCACACCCGACAGGTGACAGAGTACGAAGTGGAACCGCTAGCTCCAAGGATGGCTGGAGGAGGATACAAGGTTTACGGCTGTTCCTGCTTTGAGCTGCTGCACCCCGTGATCCATAGCTATTGGCTCCATAGCCTCTCCAGGGATTGGGGATGTGTGATCGGGACCATCAAAGTAATGCCGGGCCCAGCTTGACTGACTGCCTTTGCCAGGCACTGGCAGCCCCTAAGCCGTTCCCTGTTTCTGGGCAAGGGGTGTCTGTGAGGCATGCCAGGGTGCTAGGTAGGCAGGGCTGCCAGGTGTCCAGCTCAAGGCACTCAGCAAACTGCTGAGGTGGAGGGTGTTGGCAGGGGCTGGCTGTGGCACCTGTATGGCCCCTTTGCCCTCTAGCTGGCCCTTGTCCCTGCTGAGGCGAGAGGCTGTGCACATCCCACAAGACCACTCTGCCTGATGGAAGCATGTTAATAGTGGGCCGCCGTGCCTACTGCAGCTCCATAGGTGGGCCTCAGGGAAAAAGGTTTGGGAACCCCTGGTCTAGAAGATCATGATGGTCCTTTCTGGCATTAAAGTCTGAGAGTCTATGGTTTGCATGTCTACCCATATGTGGAATATACATAAGGACCATCACTCGAAGAAGACTCAGATAAATTTGAATGAAAATGTTTTTTAAATCCTGTGAATGGTTCTTCTACAAAGGGAGAAACAGAGACTGTTATCTGCACAGATCTGGAGTCAGAGAACTTCTGACAGGCAGCCCAATGACCTGGCTCAGAGCTAAATATTTGGTTTGCTTCCAGCTGTTAAGAGGAAGGTCAACACTTGACTTGTAAGGACTTTTGGGCATAGAAGAGAGAGAGAAAGTAAAAATCCAGGGGATCCAATTTTATTGTACAGTGTTACATACCTGCATTTTTTTCTCTTGTTCATTTTCACCTATCATTCCCGTACTACTAACACTTTCATTTCCATCAATAGACACCTGAAAATAATAAGAAAAAAAATTAAAATTATTAACCAGTTGCTTTTCTTCAGTGGATAATGCAAAAGGGAAAAGATTCAGCTTCTGAGGGAGCACAATGCACACTCATTCATAGCTGTTATTCCATCATTTTGAAACATGGCTACCATATGCTATGTTAGCTGTTAAAAATGTAAAATCCCACTGAAGTCATCCATGTTATAACAAAACCCTTGAATAACAACCAAAGTGCTGAACTTCTTAAGGTTGTATTAAAATAAGGAGAGAGAGCAAAGACCAAATTTGTCCCTGATTTAACTACATTGACTTCAAGAACTAGTTCTGTCACCAATTACTTCAAAGAAGCTAAATCAGGGATGAATCTGATTCTAAAGCTTTCTTATAACCAAACAATTTCTCGCATTGTTATGTGCATGAAGTTCCTGAAACCATTAATAAAAAGGACACAATGGCAAATTTAAAAGTACAGTGCTAGGTCATGTCCTTACAATGGCCCCTTTGAGCTGTTCCAATGGCACAAAAAGATAGTTAAGCCAGCTTAACCAGACAGCAAAGTATTCCTCAAATGTGGGAAGATCCTTGCGTGGCACAAAGCCACTATAACCATTTCTACACTATCCCCAAAGCTCCTGGTACAGAAGTATGCCAGGGCATGACCAGAATGCTACAGCCTGCTGGGGACAAGTGCAGATATTTGCTCCTGCTTAGCTGTGCTAAACATAACTCAGTCTTGACTGAATTTCTAAAAACAGTTATTCCAGATTAATTCTTAGAATTCAGAATTCTTAGAAGACACACACGTACGCACGCATGCACGCACTCCCAATGGTTATCAGCCAGGACCTGGAAGAGGGAAAATTTAAGAAAATTGCCGCTCTTACAATTAATTTGTCCCTCATATTTTAGTTTTCCGTATAATGTGAGGTTTTATGTAAGCAGAATCTCTGAACTGCTATGCTCCACTGCAGTTTCTGTGCATTATGAAATATCAATATTACATCTTTATGATTAAAAAGCATCTCTTCAAAGGACCTCCTGCCAAACTCAGTAGCTGTCTCCTTACTTCTTTTTCTTTTGTGTCTTACATCATGCTACCATGATCAACCTATACACTAAGTCTTTCTTTCTCTTTCAGACTCAAAACCACTCAAAACAGGATCACCACAACTACACACCTCATCATCACCTCTTCTGAAAACAGTCATTTTACTCCTCCCTACTTTCAAACTACTGTCCTGTCATGAGCCTCCCTTCTCTTACTTGTTTAATCACCTCTCAAATCAGCCTGGCTTTCAATCAGTTCATCTAGAGTGTGCCCTACTTCCTGGAGTCAATGTCTACTTTCTGATTCTGACAATGGATCCCTCGTTCTTCTTACCCTGCTTGATATCAGTACCATTATTTTCAATACTATTAATACTCTCTCCTTCTTGAATGCTTTGAGTAAAAAGGTGGTGTCTCTAATACTCTCTCTTTTTGCTTGGAATCCTACTTTCTATCTACTCTTTCCTCATTTTTGTTGGAGGCTATTCATCTTCCTCTCATCCTTTCTACTACAGGTAGTCAAATTGTTGGTCCATTTCCTCATATAATGACTCATTCAGGGACATTTCACTAGAATCTTCAACTTTGGACAAAACTCCTACAATGACAACAGCCAGCTCTATATCTCCTTCAGCTCAGACTCCAATCATCCTATTTCCCATCAAATTGCCTGTCTAGCCTCTGACTACTACAGATTATTACATCTTAATTTCTTATCCCAAATACATTTCTTTGTCCCATGTCTCTGCTGTCACTCTGCTTAACTTAACCGCAATGACAGAAAAACTGAATCATCCTTGAACTCATGCTCTCTCTTTCATTCTATAAATCCCTTGTTGTAATGTCTCATCATCATCTCTGGAACTTTAGCAGACTTCATCCTTACTGTAATCCTTCCAACAGCAAGCTCAGGCCTTAATTATCTCTTTTCTCAACCACTGCAATTTCTTTTTCTATAGTTGTCCTCTATCCAATGTTTTGTAAACTTCAGGAAGTTCCTACTCTCCATTACCTTCACTGGTTTTCAAACCCCTTTTAAATTATTGAAAACCACCCTTCTGGTTTTCCATATATTTTCTTCTGCGGTACCCCTCTAATTTTCTATCCATGCATACATTTGCTAACTTACTCTGCACCTTCAGCATTTAACTTCATGATCTTTACTTGCATATCTACACAGTTTGAAGCTGGATCTTTTATTTGTGCTGCCTTTTCTATCAGGAATTCTCTCTTTTCCATCTTCCAAGCTTCTGAATAATTCCTCTAATTAATTCTCATCATATTTCTTAGTTTAATATATAGCATCACAAGACATTTTACATAGAGATCTCGTAAAGAAATTATGTACAGATAAAATATACTCTAACGTACCTTGGCTGCATACTGCTCCAAAGCACTGATGGTATCTGGATCAATTGTAGCATCTCCCGTATGAAGGCCTGCTACTGTGCCATCAGCTTGAATAGCTAAGATAGTATCTGATTGTGGCATTTGAACTGTATGGTGAATGTAAGCAGTGGTTCCATCTTCCAGTTGGACTGCCTGTAATGCACTCTGGTCATAACTGTCTGAGAAATAATATTAAAAACACTGTTAAGACATGGAATGAATATCAGAATCTGCATTTCTCCAACACATATGAAACTATCATATTAAAATACACATTAAAATGTTACTGATGAGTACAATAGTTTAGACAATCAATACCACATGTTGCATTTGTTGTAAATGATTACTTACTCCAAAATGCTTTTATTTCTGTCCACTTATAAACAGCATTACAATTAGCCCAGCAATTACTTACAAAGTATTACCTGCACACTTTGAAATTTCTACTCTCTTGTGATAAACTAATTGTTGATACGATCATTTTAAGGATTTGTATATCTGCTTTCTGTACACTAAGAACCCAAACATCCTTTCAATGGCTAAAGCAATGTTTTGCCATTACTTTAATTTTACATAAAGGTGTAAAATACTTTGCAGCATATGGCATAGTTTATAGAAATTGGAATAAGCGGTGGGAAACTGAAACGGTTGTGATTGCTTATTAATGTTAAAATCATATAAACATGCAGGGATTGAACGTTTACCCAACATCTACTAGCCTCAGTAGTAAGTCTTCCAACCAGGGAGATAATACCTACGCTGTCACTCCCTTCACAGCCACTGTGACACAGTCCCATTGGTGGTTCATTACTCCATGTCAGCAACTCTTGTTAGACCTGACATACTCACTACACTTAACATTGCTGTAACAATATATACCCAAACAGCATCATGTAATACACCGTTATGAAATTAATAACTCACTGATTATTAATATTCTTGTGTGATGTACAAAGAGTATAAATATGTGCTAGAATTATGTCCTTAAAATGTGTTTGGCAACCAATGCATAAGCACTGTCTGCCTTAGACAAAGGAATATGTATTTGCTTGTCTGACAAGCCAGGTTGTCAGGCAGAGACAATGAAGGTACACTTACATAAAAGGTAAACAAAGTCATTAAACTAGTGAATGGGAGAGATAGCCTTTTAACTATAAAGACAGATAACCTCTTAACTATAAAGACAGTGGTGACTGAACCTCAAATAATAAGTAGTTGAATCAGCTGATTGTACACATATTACTGTATTATAAAACTGTATCAAGTAAGGTCTTTTATGAAAGTTTGTGATACACTGCTGATTAATATCATTGTAAAATGTGTGCTTTAACATTATATAAGGAATTATAGATACTCATTGTTCTTATGCTTTAAAGACTGTGACCTCACACAGGCAGAAACAAGTTTGCTCCCAGACAGGAGAGAAGGCAGCTATCTATCTGTCTACAATGTAAATTAAACAGTGTGGAATAAAAACAATGGAAGCCCAATTTACATACAAATCAGCAGTGGCATGGAGACTGCACCCCTAGAAAGCCTTCCAGTTTTGTGAAACAGGGTCAACGAACTTTGGAAAGATATCATAGTGTCTAAACCCCAGCCAGAGAGAGCAGCTTTATCTGGGCTTACTTTCCAGTCAATACATTTCAAAAGTTTACTGGACTATAAAAAGAAAGCGGTAGAGAACCCCATAGCAGTCCATCACTTGACAGATTCAAGGGGCCAAAACTCTTGAAATCACGGAATCTTGGGTCCTTCAACCAAGGGGCATGAAGTCTCTGGGAACTGAATATAGGTGACAAACCTGCTTAGGCAATGATTAAAACTTAACTGTAGCACATTTAGTCTTTGAAGCATATTTTTACTTTTGTTTGTTTGTAACCATTTCTGTCTTTATTCCTTGTACTTGGTATCACTTAAACCTATGACTTTTTGTTTAATAAACTTGTTATACTTTTGTGCTGTGACTGAAATAAGATCTTGTCAAACCGCAGTGAAATTAATAAATTCTCTCTTTGCAGGAGCAACAAATTTAATAACTTCTATGAGTGTTCTAGGAGAAAGCTGGACACTGCCAGGAGATGTCTCTGGGGAATTCAGGAATTAGGGTTCACTGTTTGTTACTTGTAAGGGCAAGTTTGAAGTGGCAGAATCCTGAGGAGTTTGCTGGCAAGACAGATAAACTGGTGTATCAGGGAGTGGTCACACAACTTAGCAGTAACAAAACTTTTACTTGCTGAGGCTGAAAAGGATAACATAGTAACTCAGAATTCTGGGTGCCTCCGCAGCCTGTCAAACAGAAAGACAGTTTTGGATAAATTTGGGTTTGGGAGGACACTGTGGTCACTCTGCAAGCATAACTGGGTGATGGAAACCATGGTGTAATCTGCATGGTTTGAAAGGTTTGTTATTGGTGTCACGGCTGTGAGCCACAGCAGCACAGCATTAAAGGCACCCAGAATTGCAGGGCAGGTTGTGACACAACCTCTTATTGGTCTGAGTTGAACCCCAAAATGTCACAGCCAACTGCAATTTAAAGGACTGAAAGTACTGTATGGTATGCACAGAGTTAACTAACTTTCAACTTAATAAAATGTACAGATTCAGTGATTTTAGTAGCACAGTGAAACTAGCAATACCCTGGTCAATTTTCACTCTGATGTATCTTGGGAAAGCCATAAGCAGTGGCAGGGGCACAGCTGTCTTCCTCTCTGCACACTTAAGATGCCAGCACAAGATCAGTTTATACTCAGTTCACACTTCTGTTCTTCATAGCCGTAAGATCTAGAAATAGTCACTCTCTCTTCTGTGTCAGATTTTGAAATTATACTGATACAGGACAGGCAGACTATTAATGTGAAAATGAAGGAGAGGAAAAATCGTATACTGTCCAAGTCCTCTGGTGAAGTAAATCGGTACCGATATGACATATTATTTATTTTTCCCTTCTTTCCAACGCCATGTGCACACAAGGAACTTCTAAAAGGTGGATTCCCCATATGACATGAGATTACTTTTGAGGAAGTAATTCCTCCAAAATTATCTATTTTACATTCTGTCTTTTTACTTTTGCTCGTCTTTACAATTCTGGACCAATACAAGTCTAATTGGGTTGGAAAAGCCACTTGCCAAGGGCAAGTAGCAATATTTCCTAGATCTGTGACATCAACTTCTGCAGAATCTAAGGCTTAATTTAAAATACAATAAATGTGCATACTTGACTGTCAACTGTGGCATTCTTTGTGTGTTACACTGATAATTGATAAGTCTTCCAAATAAGTATCGAATCTCATTCACAGACTATTTAAAATATCCCTAGAGCTCTAAAATCTAATTCAAGTTATGTCTGCTTCTTTCTTGTTTCCTTTCTTCATTTTCAGGTCCAGTCTTCACTTAAATTCATACAAGGGATTAAATTTTCTAGAAGTAGCATGTCTGTTTCTTTGTTAAGATTCTGAAATACAAATGCTAAGCAATCTTTTGAGACCCAGCTGGTCACCACTACGTTCTGCCTGGGGAATCGAACCATTCTCAATTCAGATATTTCCAGATGTTCCTATTTTAAATGCACCAAGTCATTTATAATAAGAATCCTTGTAAATAGTCATAATCTAAACATAGTGTTAGGCATGGTACGCATGAAGAGAAATTACAATTAAATTGCTTCATAACAATGAATCACACTTCAAAATGCAGTTTACCTTTTGAAGTGTGATGAATAAAAGCAGTAGTTCCATCTTCCAGCTGAACTGCCTGTCCATCTTCCAGGCGCAGACTGTCCCCTATTCATTGAGGTGGGGGGAAACACACTTTAGGCATCACAAATCATAAATGTATTTATTTGGTTTAACGTTTTAAAAACAGACTGGAAACAACATTCACTAAAATATTAACCTTCAAATGACAGAAATACTGTATATGTATTAGACATCTGTAATTATTGTAACAATGCTTTATTGATTCTAACAATATTATACTATATCAATGTAGTAAATATTTTTAAACGTAGTTGTGGTTGTAATATACTTACTACTTTTTGGCATGGATACATGTTGAACATAGGCAGCAGAGCCATCTTCTAGTTGAATCACCTGGCCATCCATTAATTTACCATCTGGAATATATCATTATATTTTTATATAAAGTATCCTATATGACAGGTCACATTTGAAACTATACTTTTGAAACTCTCTAGAATAAAATATGTCATAGAACAAAAATATTGTTTTTACAAATATTAAGCACAGTATTAGATCGTGCAAAGTGCTATGGGATCCTAGGATAAAAACACTAAATAAAGGGCAAGGTGTTGTTATCACAAATACAACAAGTTTAGAAAACTAAACTGCAAGCTTTTCAATGTGTAGGATGTCACTATTTAGTTTTGAACTTTAAAGGAAGACCATCTCTCTTTCAGTTGACTTCCCTGTTCTGTACTTAGTATTGGCCTTTGTATTAGTCTTAGTATAAATAGTAAATCATTATTTTATAGTAACACTCAAAGAACCCAATTGGGATTGGAGCACCATTGTACTGGGCGCTATACAAACAAGCAAATGAATACAGTGAAGAATTATTGATTTTTAGTCATGCACATACCTTTAGAATTGTGCTGTATGTAAGCAGTGGAACCATCAGCAAGTGTAACTGCCTGCAAACTTACGCCTTCCATGTTTTCTAAATTGTCACCATCTAGTAGGGAAAGAAGTTTATTTATAGTATTGCCAACTCCACATGCTCTAAAATCATTAGTCAAGCCCCAAAATACCATGAGATTGACTTAAAATCTTTTTATCCGCCCTCGGTTTTGAAACTTTAGGATACACTGAGGTTACACTGTTAAGTTTTTATCCATAAGCATGAGAACTAAACTTTTATTTTAAATAAATGTTGAAATTCTCATGCAATAAAATGGCTTGAGAACTGGGGCTTTAAGAACACCTAATATCAAAGACTCACAATAAATTCATGAGAGATGGCAATATTACGTGCACATTATTACGTGCACATTATGTTAATCATTGTTCTGTGCACCATCAGTCATTAGTAAATACAAGACCATTTCAAATGAAATATAGTAATTGGGCAAAAACATTTATGCTTATATATGTATATAATATCAACCTAAAGCACCATTCCTTTTGTAAAGCTGAATTTATACGTATTTTGTACATCATTTACATATTGGAATTACACAGTCCAAAATAGTAATACTATATTTTAATTTGATTGGAATCAGATCTTATACCGCAAACACAATTCTTATTTTAATTAAGCAATAGTTTCATTTCAGAATTAAATCAAAATTCAGTTTAACCAAACACGCTATCTAAAAAGTTTAGAAATTCAACAGGGTACATACTTTGCTTTTTCTGAATGTTAAACTGCAAAGACACAATGATGTGGAGATATTTTAATCTGAATGCTCACCTTGCACAGCTACTGCTTCCGTCAAACAGAGAGTTACATGCTGAGCCTCCATCCCTCCTCCAGAAAACTCAGCCATTCCCTGAGAGTCTCGATTTATCTGGGCTAATAACATTGTCTATGTAGAAACAAACAGCAAATTTACAAAACATAAAGACTTAAAACAATAAGAAGTAACATCAAGAAATTATGTGCAATCTTATTCAATTTTTTGGAGGGCAAACAAATCCTAGAGGTTAAAAACAACCCTACTTTAATCAGAACTATATATAGCATGTTATGGATATTTTGCCTGACCTACCTCACAGAGACGATGCAATGATTTATTAATGACTGGAAAGTGCTTAGAAGATGAAAAAAGTGCTATATGAAATGGCCAACTATCATTTTCATGAACTTTATCACAGAGCAATTGCTAGATTTTAGGTGATTTTGACTCTATTTATACTCAGTTAAACTTAAGCGTAGTTAAGGCTTATTACGCTATAAAAAGTACTTGGGCTAGTTTACATTGCACTATAATTCTTTTCAAAATTAAAAACAATAACTTTAACAAATCACATATGGCCAGATGTAGAACACTTTGTAAGTCCTATTAAAATCAAACTACTCATGTAAGTAACTGCTCAACAGTAAAAATAAGAGGTTCACAGTCTGGCCCATACTTAAGAAAGGCCTGAATACTGCAAAGTCAGACTGAATGATCCATCTGTTTATTTTATGGCTCTACTACTAAGGATTCTATTAAAAGAATTACCTGCTCAAAACTAACTATAGGTTTTATGTTATTAAATTGTCACTATGAAAAGAGGACTGACTGGCAAATGCAACTGACTGCAACTGACCACTTACCTGATAAAACCACATAACCTTATTTCTACAGAAACGTGAAATTTGTTTTATTTTATCGAAAAGTTTCAACGCGTGAGACTACAGAATACTGTTGGAGCCTAAAGTCTGTAAGTACTGTTTAAAAATTGTACATTCCACTCTTAGCCAGCAATTACGGATTAGATGGACAAGTGACTTCTAACAGCTCTGATGTTGGCTTCATCACCACAGAAATCCAAGCTGGACTGCATAAACCATACATTTCACTTGCATCTGCCAGCTGATCTCCACAGTATTATTTTGGTAACATCACATACGGACTCAACTAAGAATTCTTGAAATTGATTTGTATGGCCACTGCAGAAGCTCATTCCTCCCTTCTGACAAATTGCACATAAGAGCTACAGATTTAGAAAAAATCATATAGAAAACCTACATGAATGTATTAAGCCTATGAAGTACTTAACTAATTGGCTTTAAAATGATATTTCGATTTCATCTCTTCCAATCAGGCAGCATCTCTTAAAGTGACAGAAACATAGATCATGTAGAAAAACATACACAAGGGTTACATTTGCACATAATCAACAGGCAGATTGCTCATCTCATTTGGTTCTTTCATCAAAAAAAAACTCCAGTGCAGATAAATTACTAGGCTCACATATTATTCATACCAGGTTTCTAAAGGGAAAAAAAAGTTTGAAATAGCAGACATCTATATTGGGATAGTGGTAGTATCATGGATAGCGACTGGGACACTGGAGATGTAGGTTCAACTCCTGGCTCTGCCTCTGGCCTGGTAGGTGACCCTGGACAAGTCACGTCCCCCCCGTACATGATGGATGGTGTTCAATTAAAGATTAGCTGCTCAATATTTTGGTTTATCCTCATTAATCAATGAGTGGCCTTAGGCCTTATTTATTACATAATATGCTTGGAAGACAGAATTAATTTTCTCATGGGCACTTTTGGGCTTTCTTTCTTTATTAACAGGCCACACGTCTACACAGCAAACAAAAAAACCCTGCGGCAGCAAGTCTCAGAGCCCAGGTCAACTGACCAGGCTCGCTGGGCTAAAAATAGCTGTATAGACATTTGGGCTTGGTCTGGAACCCAGACCCTGAGACCCTCCGCCCTTGCTGGGTTTCAGAACCCAGGCTCCAGCCTGAAGACAAAAAACTATGCCATTTTTAGAACAGCAATGGGAGCTTGAGTCAGTAGACTCAGGCTCTGACACTACTGGAGAGGTGTGGAGATGTTTATTTTGTTTTTGCTGTGTAGACACATCCTCAGAATGATTCACAACACACCCATCAGGAGTTTATTACAGAGGGGGACTGAGGCAGAGGGATTAAGGTCAAAAGTATCCACTGATTTTGGGTGAACAGACTGATGTCTAGGACCTGATTTTCCAGAGTACTCAGCATTATATAGACTTTATTTGGTCAAAGCACAGCTCAAACTGAATTCATGTACAGCCATGAGTGCTCAACACTTCCACAAATCAGACCGCAGGTCTCAAGCTGGGAACCCAGAAAATGAGGATCATGCAATTAGTGACCACTTGTGAAAAATGTAGTTTAAGCCAACTGATTAGTATTGCACCAAGAGGTAGAGGTAGAGATAAAATCCATTTATTCAGGGCAGCATTCAACTTGCCATGGCCTTAACCATGAGACCATGCTTTCTCTTCCTGCAACTCTCTGCCTCATTCACTACACACCTTCCAGTTTCTGAAACAAATGAGGCAGAGGGCCTATAGTTAACAGCCTCCTTCACTACACAACCCTGATTCATCCCCCGAGTGCCATCTATCCTGTGCATTGAATGAGGCAGGGGATCCTGTGGGAAAAAATAGTATGTGATCACGTAATTAAAGAATTGATGCATACGCACAAGTGGACCAAATTAAGGTGGCAAAGACAACCTTAATTCTGGCATTTCCTAACTTCTGTTTGCTGGACTTTGTACCCTTAATAATGGTCTTTTAACATAGCTGTGTGTGTGTAATTAGCTAGGTTTCTACAAAGCAAGTTGGGGGGGAAAAAAAACTCCAGAAATTTCATCATGTGGCATCATACTGACACGCACACAGGCCATGAGCAGGGTTGGACTCTTGAGATTCACCACACAAACCTCTGTTACTTGAGCCAATGGAGTAGCTGATAGCAGTAGTAGATTCTCATCCTCTATGTGGACCAACATTAGATGCAGATGAAATCTACATTTTGCCAGTGGGTTTCACAGACACTTGTTAAGAGCAGAGGAATGGGGAGACTGAGGAATCTTAAGCACCATTCCACACTCTGGAGGAAATTGTATTCTAGTGAACACATGCTCGTTTCCCCCCAATCTTAAGGCTTTCTTCCTAATCCCCTCCAACCTGCCGTGGCCCTGTCTCTTCCCCACTCCTGGCTCCCTGTCCCAGCCTCAGATCCCCTGCCTACCCGTTCCCTCTCTCCACTCCTCAGTCTTCTCCTTCCAGTCTCCTTGCCCAGCCAGTCTTAGTCTTCCTCTCTGGGTCCTCTCAGTCTTCATCTTCCCTCACAACTCCTAGTCTCTCAGTTCCAGTCCCCCACTCCCGGCTCCTTGCTTGAACTGTCTCCTCCCCAACCCAATGACTTCACATTACAGACTCCCTCATTGGGTTCCTCATCCAATCTCATTCTCCTCATCCCCTCCTTTTTTCCTTGTCTCAGTCTCTGCCCAGCCAATCCCAGTTCTCCCCACCACTCCCCGGGGTCCTCTTCAGAGATGTCCCTCTTCTCCTCCTACCCGTTCCCCCCCACACACTCTGGTTCCTAGTACAGCCAGTCCCAATCTACTCCCCTCACTCCAGAGCCTCATCCAGTCTCAGGGTTGTCCCCATCAGCTGTCCATTGCCTCCTTCCTGGTTCCCTCACTGCTTTTCTGTCCTAGTCTCCCTTGCTCCAATGCCCAGTCTCACCCCAGCCCAGAGCCTGTGAGAGAGCCATTATAGGGAAAGCCCTTCTGAGACCTTACAGCCTGCATGCCTAGTCGCCGTGGGGGCAGTGAACGTGCAGTCCATTCACATGTAGTCATGAAGAACTGGAGCATGCCCAGGTGCTCTGTGAGGCTGGCACATATGCAGTTTGGTCAGTTCTAGATGTGAGAGGCTTGAATATGCTCGGTGAGGACAAAATCTTCAGAGGTTTTTGCTGTTAGGCTCTAGTAAGTCTCTACTGAGCATGTTTGAACTGAATTGTCCAAAGGCTTATAACTTAGCCAAATTTGGGTTTACTCTTATGGGGACAGCAAAAGACACTCTTCTCACAAAAGCCACCTCTTCCAAGTTCCTGCTACACTGCATGCTACTTGACCATTTTAAAGAAAAGGCCTCAAGAATTTTTTATTACGAGCAAAACAATGTATTTTCCCCTTCATTCATTTTTTTAAACAGTTGACCCATTTTGGCTGAAATTTCCCAAAAATTCAGCCTGTGACAGGCATCTTACATGGAAAATATTGGTTCAAGTTTGGCTAAACAACTGAAAACAAGGTTTTATAATATGATGTATCAGGAAACCTTAGTAAGAGGCAGTAATATGAGCCCTGACTATAATTATTTGGGAGCAGAACTGAGTAGTGGATTAGTGAAGTCTGCTACTGGCACTATGGGGATTCAGTGCAGAAAACCTACAGAGAAATGTAAAATTCATCGAGTGGACTTTAATCACTGGCAACTGGTGGCTGACAAAATGTGCCTTCCACAAATGTAGAGCAATACACATTTTATAAAAAACAAAATGAGCTTTGAATTTGCAGAAGCCTTGGAGGAAAAACTTATTGGATTTATCATGCAGCAATAGTCAAAGAAGATACCTATGTATTCAAACAAGCAGCAGAATATTTTGAGTTCTTTTCCTTTAGCTGGAGAAGGGATACATCAGAAAGTTCTATGGGAGTTGGAAGCAACAGCTGGAACTGGGAGTGTCAGCTGAGTACTAGGCAGCTGATATCAGGAGTAGCAGCTGGAATTTAGGTAGTTGGAAGCGTTACTTAGGAAAGGGGTATCAGAGAATGGGAGAGGCAATTGGGTTGTGTGCTGGGAAATCAGCAGCTAGGAACATGGCAGGAGGGACTTCAGCAGCTGAGAACTGGACGAGTGGAAATGGCAGCTGGAAAAGGGGCAGCTAGGAATGGGAAGGTCAGTTGAGAAATAAGAAGTTGGAATTTGGCATCTGACGTTACCACAGGGAAATTAGACAAACAAAACTGAAAAAAAAATATTATGACAGGAGCAGGATCCCCACAGGGAGAGAAGAAACAAGGCAGTCACTGAGGAGAAGCTATGGGAAGCACAATAAAGTTTGTAATAATAGCAGTGTGGGGAAAGAAAAGTGAGCTAAAGGATAGAGCAAGAGGAAACTAAAAGACCAAGTAAGAAACTTAGGGCAGAGGCGGAAAAAAGGCCTGAGAAAAATCTACCTGGGAAAGTAAATTACCTGCTAGTTATTCTCTATCCTTGTAGATGGTGTTGTGAAGGTTCTGAAACAATACTGGATTTGTCATGTTTTTAAATAAATATTAATTTATTTAAAACACTTCTCAGTGCTGTACAATAATTTAATTTTTAAAAAAATCTTACAAAAACACAAAATACACTACTATAAAACTACAACCAGAACGATAAGACATATAGCCCTATAATAGAACAGAAATAAAGATACAACACCAGCTTTCACTGATGAGGCTTTTATGAAACTGAGAATCTGTATTTGGCAAAACTGTGAATCACGTTAAAGAGTCACTGCATGTATTTTAGGACACTAAAGACGCAGATCCTCAGAAGTATTTAGGCTCCTAACTTGCCTAAATACCTTTGATGATCAGTCCCTGACTGTCAGACATATTTATATTTAGCTGCCTTGACTAGTTTTTGGTCATGTTGTAACACTTCTATACAGGCTTTTATTCAACTGTAAACATCAAAGTAGACACATCACAAAATGAATTGTGCCCTGGAATAGAGATTTAAGTGTCTACATTAGCATTTACAGTTATGATGGTTAACATGATGGTTACAAGTTAATTGGCAACTAACATGGATTAGTGATGGCCCACAACTTTGCTACTCAAATTTATGGTTTTTTTGGTAAGTATGAGTGAGGGTAGCAAGTTTGTATGTTGTTGATTTATGTGGGTGGCTAGTAAGATGTGTGCGCTGCGGTGACGGGCTGCTTGTGTGGTGGTTGTGTTGATTTGTGTCTGGGTGGTTGTGCTGGAAAATTCTATGTTGATTTGTGGGAGTGCAGAATGAGCGGTGCATGTCACTGTGAGGAGCTGTGTGTTTTGGGGGTTATTGTGTATGCTGTGTTTTGTGCTTCAGAGATTTGCACTGATGGCATCTGAGCACACAAGAGTGGTAGCTGGACCAAGTAATTGTGTGCAGTCTCTCTGATACAACCAATGAACCTGCTGAATGCAAATTAGCTGGACAGTAAGGGTGGTGATTGGCTGAATTACCTCTGCTATTACAATGGTCTCAGACTCTTGGCATGCCATAGCTACATGCCTTACTGTAGCTGCGCACCACACAGGTGTAATTTGTAAAGTTAAAATGGCTAAGAACTTAAAAATTGGATGGTAACAGACCAGTAATGATTTCATCTGGTGACACTCTGAATAAAAGAAGCTCTCAGACATGGGTGTTGCTGTTTCCATTGCTTCAAACTAACTACAGACATAAAATAAGCTTCAGAGTGACACATAATGCTAATCCCGAAATCTTATTATACAGATCATAAGACTCCCAACCTTGATGCAGAAGGTGAGGACAATTGTTTGGAGAACTCAATGACACCTAAGATTTTGGAATAGAAGGTGCCTGAACAGAGGTTATAAATTATACAAAATATGTCAAAATAACATTAGTTACACATTGAAAAATTAAGAAATGCCAGAATTAAGGTTATAAAATCTCAGTTCTGCTCCCTTGTATGTATATATTTATGATAGCCTTGTCTAACATCACATAGGAAGTCTTTGGCAGAGCATGGAATAGAATCCAGCTCTCATGGGTCCCAATCTAGTACTCTGAACACAACAAAATATGCCTTCTCTTCTTGTAGCACTTTGCCTCATTAGATGTCTCACCAGTGCACTAAATGTGGCACGGGTCCTGTAGAATAGACAGAATATGATCATGTAAAGACTATATACTATATGCACAATGAAGACAAATGAAGGTTGCATATGCATCCTTAATTCTGGTATTTCCTCATTTCTGAGTCCTTGATTTTGCAACCTTAATTTTCTTTCAACACAATTTGTACGTGTAATTTGCTAGGGTTTTATAGAGCAAACTGAAAAGAAACAGAAATTTTCATCACATGAAACCAGACTGACCCCTTGGCATGGATCATTAACAGGATTGCAATCCGTAATTTTCAAAGCCACAGCACAGACCTCCACCACTTGAATTAAAAGAGAAACTGGTAGCATTACTTGGCTTACTAACTCTATGTAGACCAGCCATTAAAGTGAAGTGAGACATGCATTTTGAAAGTGGCTTACACAACTATTTGCTGGACAGCAATGGAATGTGGGGAATCATGGATATCTTTTCCTGGCTCTGGAGGGCACTGTGGTTACAGACAAAGCTGCCAAGCATATAGATATGGTACATTAATTCTGAAAGTCAGTGTAGCTAAGTGGATGAGACTTGGGTCTGCCATGTTAGAGACTCTGGCCAAATTCTAGATCACATTTTGGCCTCTGTATGGCACTTCATTTTTGCACCAGAAGTTGTTGCAAAGGAGTTCTTAATTGCAATGCAGTTCTTCTCTGGGGTAATGCATTGCTGCTAGTTTTGTGATCCCCCTGCAAATAAGATATAAGTACAAGACAAAAGTTATCATTGCCATAAGAAGGTGCACCTTTATTAACGTCAATGTAGTTACACCTGCTTATGAGAGCAGTGATGACTCATAATCCTTTATGCCTTCTTACCATTCAAGCATTCATACTTTTAACCCCAAACAGAAATGGAGAAAAACATGGTCATCTTACATTTTATTTAATGTGTGAATCATCTTTAATAATGAACTTGAATATATGAGCATTGCCAATACTTGAATTTAATAAACAAGAATCTTATTAACCAGTTTGGTTAGACAACAAATGACATTTTAACACCCCCCCACGCGGATATTATCACTAGAGATTGTAAACCATCTGGGCAGGACTTACTGTCCTGGGTTTGTACAACGTCTAGCACAGTGAGATCCTAGTCCATGACTAGGACTCCTGGGTGATACAGTGATACAAATAAGATGACATACTGGTGTTGCCCAGAGTACAACTCATGCTTCATAGTGTGTGACATTTAAAATAGATTGTGGGAGAGTTAGAAAAGAATGCTGGGAATGTGCAGAAAATTCAGGATGATCCAGGTTAGGATGGCCAACTCAGCACTGTTCCTGAATTTAGGCACTTAACTTAGCAAAGGATGGTTGAAGACCTAAGTGAAATTATTTTTGTGATCTTGACCCAGTTCAAAATAGGAAAGCTGCTAGCTCACAAAAACCACCATCCTAACTTGCATTGACTGGCAACCGACTGAGCAGAAAATTATACTGTTGGTAGGACAACATTGAAGAACTAAAAATGCAGCATGTCCACAAAAGCAGTGCTGGTTAGTCAGCACAGTTAGTACTCTTGCACTGTACTTCACCATTACAGATGCACTATCCCATATTTCCCAACGTAGGCTCCTGAAACAGTGGCTTCTGGGAGATTTTGAAAGGCTTTCTGAAAGAGGTTAGATTAAAAAACCTCCTGGGGAAACACCATGCTGTTGAGGTCCATGGAGAGTGCAGCTTCCAGCATCCTTGACCCCCTCTGCTGCACAGTTAGGAAGATATAACAGATACCTACATTGTGGATTGTGTGATAGTTAATAAGACTATTTTCATAGTTAAGATAATTACACCATTGATCCTATATAAACTGCATTGCACTGGTGGATTTGGCATAAGGGATGACCACTCCTTGGTCAGCCCAGCTCAAAATCAGTCCAATTCAAAAGGTGGAACAAGCATCTGTGAACCACTGGGATTACGTGTGTGAATACAAAATGTGTTGCAGGCATATTAAGGGTGATTAGAAAGTCAAATTTCTTCAGCATAGACAAGACCAACAAGAACACTGTGTCATTCATTGACTCAGAGGGACCATCTCTAGAGTTAAAAGCTAAGAGAGATTGGTGAGACAGGGAGGGAAGCTTATACTGCTGCAGTATAGTGCACCTGTCCTGGGAAGAGGATTGTCTCCGTATCTGTCAGTTGGCCAATAAATTCACACATATTTTAAACATACTCAAATAAGTCAGCAGGAAAAATACAGTAAATGTCTGCAGGATAAATAAGAAATTAAAGAATTAGAGTTAGCTTAAGTGTGGTTAAAGAAATGTGTGTTGTAAAGAAAAATCCTGACTAGCAAGTGGAAGGCCTTGAAAGTAATGTTAAAAAGCCAGAAGGAATGAAGTAGGGAGGATGCCTGGTCTAAAGAATAACTGATGAGGTAAGGAAAAGTTTCTAAAATGAGGGCCTCTGACAAAAAGGGGTGACTGCAGATGGTTTTGAATAAGACAAAGAGAATCTGACTTAGGAGGAGCCAAGATGGACTTCCCACATCACCCCACATACCAGTGCCATCTTAAAAGTAAGGCCTGTGTGAATCCAGGTGCAATATAGAAGCTGTTGATCTGCAACAAGAAGAGGCTTTGGAGGGAAAGGAGGTTATAAATCTTTTTAGGACTAAGACTGGAAATAAGGGTGAATGGTCTCAATTTGGTTGTTAGCTACAGTAGTAATTGGCTATGATATTATTTGTTGAAGGATATGAAAGTTATGAATGTGAGGGTCCTTTGTCAGTCCCTACCTGCTCATGCTGAAATATGCCAGGATAAGATGGTTTTCCATAGGTCTGGCCTCAATACTGATCGCAGATTTATGAATATTTTGTTATTGTATTGGGTGTAATAACTGCTTATTTTTTTTAGGCTGTTAGGCATGCTTAGAGCAATTGTGCAAGATACCATTTGGCCTTTGGACTAAATAAAGGAATTCATGTTTAAATTAATGTTTGGTGATCTCTCATATTAATAATTCCAAATAATAATTCCAACAATGCCTATTAGATCATTTTCATTTCAAACATGGTCATAATGTTATTTCAAAATCAAAGTTTTCAAGCTTAGCAAAAACTATTCCTCCTAAGGGGATGATGTGTATGTTAAACTTGAGGCTTGGAAACAAAGATGTTTTGAGTTATGTGAGTCCAAAAATGGCTGACTACTTTGTAACAATAGAAAGTAACTGTTGTTTTTGCAACTGCATTATTCAAACATAGCCAACAAATAAACATCTTGTTCAAATATTCAAAAAAAATTGTTTTTGTGATGAGATCAGGCATGACAAGTTTCATTCCAGAAGGAATTTTTTTCAGGAAGTTATGACGTGAAAAAAAGAGACTGAATAGAGTATGCTATTAAACTATAATTACAGTTTCACTATAAATGCCATATTTTACCACTGACTTTAACATTAAAACAGCTGAGTACGTATGTGAAAAAATTCATGTTATATAAAGGAGCTATAGGATATGCATGCACAAGTATGTATAAGGAGTGGGATGCTTGTTAACGTTATTTCTAAAGATGAGTGGAAACCTTTCTTTCCTTTTATAGTCCTAAAAATACTCTCAGAAGTGCTAAAGTACTTCAGAATGCTAATTTCTGAGGCAAAAAAAAGAACTCTGGTTTTATTGATGAGCTTTTTCAATTAAACAAAAGGTAACTGAAGGTATACTTGAAGATGTGAGGGAAAGAGAAGAAATGTCATGAGAATGAATAATCTTTTATACTCTATTATCAATGTCAAAAGCCTGTCGAGCATACTTTTTCATTACTGTTTAACTTTGTAGAGTTCTCAAAAAGTACCAAATTACAATTACTAGAAACATAATTCCCTGACTTTACACCCATTCAATCCTTGAATTCTACTGACACTGCCAATAAGATTGTCAGTATGACTGTAGTTATTGTGATGTGGACACATCCATTAATAACCTGATAACTAAATCACTAAATGTAAAGACATTTCGTGTTTAGTTTAAGGACATCAATGCCAACCCTGCTGGCACCCCAACAGCATGAGAAGAGAAGGAAACAACCGGATTGACATGAAGAGAGGCGAAGAGCTGGGACAGGGAACGACGACACAGCATGTTGCAGGAACCAGAGGACAGGGAGAATCTGAGAGAGAGGGGGACAGAAGCTGGTGGGAGGCCAATAGGAGTGGAAGGAAACAGAGGTGGTGTGTTGCAGCACCTGCACATAGGAAGAGCAAAGATGGAGAGGGGTATGGTGAATAGGATGAAGGCAGGAGCTAAGGCATGGATGGGAGATAGGGAAGAAAAGCCAGAAGGGTATATAACTAAAGCGTGAGCAACCTTAATACTGATATTTCCTTACTTATGAGAACTGAAGTTTGCAACCGTAACATCCTTTTGGTGTAGGTTTTTTAATGTAATTATTTATATAGGCAGAAGGAATGATTCTCATAACGTATGCAGCCTAACACTTAAGGTAAAAGAATCGCAAAGCTGAGCAGCTATTTTCAAAGAGCCTTTCTTGTTGTGGTGGTGGGGGGGAGGGGGACAATGACTGGAGACCAGCAGCAGGCACAGAAAGTGAGACTGCGGGGAAGAAGGAAGACTGGTACTGGCTGAACAAGGAGACTAGTACTAGGAGATGGAGTGGGTGGGGTGAGAGAGGCGGAGCCAGAGGAGGAAAGGAGACAGCCTGAGTAAGAAAATTGGTACTGGCTTGGTAGAAAAACAGGAACTGGAAACTAGAGATGAAAGACTGGCAATAACTGGGCAGAGATATTAGCCTGGAAGGTGGGAGAGGCTGAAGCAGGAGCTAGATTGGGACTGGTTAGGCAGACAGACAGAGTGAGTGCCAGCAGGGGGTGGGGACTGGCTGGAGAGAGAAGCTAGGACTGGATTGACAAGAGAAACTGAGAGGCCAATGATAACTAATGCTGGGAAAGGCACCTACATTGAACTTTTCACAGATGATCACTAATTATGTGTTCCTCCTTTTCTGGGTACCCAATATGAAACCCTGGAATCTGATGTGCAGAAGTACTGAGTAACCACAACTACATCTCAAGGCAATGAGGGTATGTCTACAATGCAATTAAACATGGGTGGCTGATCCATATCAGCTGATTCAGGTTCATGAGACTCACACTAAGGGACTGTTTAAGTGCAGTGTAGATGTTTGGGCTCAGGCTGGAGCATAGACATATCCTGAGAGCTGTATTCTGGACAAATAAAGTGCTATGTAATACTGAATATTCTGAAAAATCAGGCCTGAGACATCTCAGTTTGAACATCCACAATCAGTGAATGATTTTGAGCTTAATCTCTTTGAGCCTCAGTTCACCATTTGTAAAACAGAAATAACACCACTTTTTTACCTCACCAGTGTAGTGTGAAAATAAATTATTATCAAGCATTTAGAAACCTCAGATACACACACACAATAAATCAAACATGAGTAGACCCAATGAAACCTACAGGATTAGACACATGATATATTATACACATGGTTAAGTGTTAACTGGATTGAGTCTTTATAAACTAAACCAGAATAATTCTATAGGTAGTTATGTAATAACAATTTACTTTTAACTATCAGAAAGGTAATTTATGTGGACTATGCAATAAACTCTGGGGATGGCTCTCATCAGTAAAATAGTTTTAATTTGTTTATTTTACTTAGTTTGTAGTATCCTGTAATTAACAGGAACATACAGTATTTCACTGCATCTTCTTAAGTAAATAGTTTTATTTTCTTTACTGATTAAGTTGAAAAGCTTTGTTGTGAAAATAATTCTCAAATTCTTCTTCCTCTAGAAAATGTGAAGGACTTGGAGGATCAAGCACTCACACAATTAAATGATAAAAAGAAATCTAAAAAGCTAAACCATTGAGGTACACTGGTTATATTGTACCTTAGAAATTCTAAAAATATATTTTGATAGCAAAAGGTGCATTTATGTAGCTATGCTAAATGCATATTCCTTTCCTCCAAGGAGGCAAACCATTAAGGATAAATACATTTAACTATTATCTAGCTGAAATGAGATGACATTTTATTCCTAGTACAGAAAAAAGATGTCCTCTAATTCAATGGGAGATTTATAATGCTTGAACCAAAATTTTGAGGAGTCTTAGAAAAGCACATTTACAATAATTAAAAAGAAACCAAATTCCTACAAAAGGAAAAATTTGTGAAGAAAGTATTAGTCTCACTTTTGAAGTTCATGCATATTTTAAATCTTTGAAGCTTAAAATTTAAACCAAATAGATTTTGTATATAAAACACTGGTAACTGCTAATTTTTTTTAAAAAAGCCTTAATTTTTACTAAATAGCCATATTAACAAAGTCATAAGACAACTGAATTGTGAAAATATACTGTAAACTACTGCAAAAGTCATGTTTTTTTCTATAGTTGGCTCTTCTAACTGTATATATTCTAATCCAACTTCTGCACAGAAGATAGTTAAGAAAATGCTAAGAAAAGAGAGAATGCTGTTTTTTTAAAAAGCTGTATGTTATTTTTATGAGCTGAGAAAGTTAAACTGAAATAAACTGACAGTGCAGGGACCTCATCTTGTGAAGCAGCACCTATGCTTAGGACACTACAAAAACTAGTGATAGGAGGGCATCTTCTTCTCGAATGAACTGCTTCCCAAGTCTGTTCAACTTGGGAGGGGGCCCCTTCATTGGATTCCCTTTAATGTTAGAGACGAAGTGCTGTTTCGTTGACAGAATTAACTCCTTATTCATTGTCACTGCAGCACACCTCCTAAAAGGGACTTCAAGCTACTAAACTGGCTCCAGGTGCAAGTCTTTTTTTCAGAGGGGGAAAAGTGCACCACGCTGGATAAATGCCCTTTCGATGTGGTAGCGATAAACACGCGCAGGCCCCCCCTGACCCTGCAAAAGTCTGTTTGCCGAGGGTACCTCTTGCAAGGAGCAATGAAAAGTGCGGGGGGGGGCAGGCAGACTCCATCCCTTCGAAACAGCAGAACCGCCAAGTAAACAAGGTGTTCGCAACACGCTCCTTGGCATTAGACCCCCCGCCCCGCAGCCATACAAACACCCCCCAGGGCGCCCCGGGTCCGCCCCCGCTTCTCCCGCTGGAGGCGGCGCTGGCGGGACGCCGTCCCCCGAGGCCGAGCCGCGCGCGGGGCTGGCGGCAATGAGAGGTCGCTCCCGCGTGCGCCGCCCGGGTGCCGCCGCCGCCACGAAAACAGCGCGCGGCGGGGCCGGGACCGGAGCGACCCCGGTTCCGAGACGCGGCGCCCTCCCTCCGCCAAGGCGGGGCCCGGGGCAGCGCGCCCCCGGGGCAGCGGAGCGAGGCGCTCGGCAGCCCCCTGCCCGCAGGGGCGCGGGCGGACGTGGGGAGCCGCTCCGGCCTAGCCGCCTCCCCGCGCCCGGGCTCGTCACGGAGCTCGGGAGCCGCCCCGGCCAGGCAGGGGCAGCGGAGCCGGGACAGCTGCGGGCGGGCGGGAAACGGGGTGGGGGAGGGGAGGGAATCGCACAAGGCGGGCGGGCGGCAGAACCGCGGCTTTATTAATGTCAGTCGGCGCTGCCCCGCTGCCCCCGTTCGCTGGCCGCCCTGCTCCGCCGCGCTCCCCCCCACGCGGCGCGGAGGGGCCGGGCCGGGCCCGGCGGGCTGGCGAGGCGGCCCCAGCCGGAGATGGCGGTGGGTAGAATAAGGCACACTGGGTAAAAACACATTTATATACTAACCTCGCCGAGAAATTTTCCAACAATTCCTCCGTCCGACCACCATGCACCAGGACAGGAAACGGCCGCCTCAGCGCCCGCCCGCTCTAGCGCCGCCCACAGCCGTGCGGGCGGGCCCCGCAACCAGCACTCGCCGCGGCGCCATTGGGCGGCCGGCCCCACCAACCGGCGCCTGCACATTCTATTGGCCGCCGGAGGCCCAGCGCCAACGCTGATTGGCTACGTGCCGCCGGCCCCGCTCCCCGCGCCACGGACTTGTCGCTATGCTGGGTTCGGGGCCGCCGTCGCCGCCATTTTGTACCGCGGCCGGCGAGCGGGGCGCCTTGTAGTGCGTCAGCGGCAGAGAGGGAGCCATCTGGGCCGCGGGCGCCATTTCCCCGCGCAGCCTGGGAAGGAAGACGGGAGCTGGCGCCGCGCAGGGACTCCGAGGGCCGGGCTCGCTCCGGCGTCGCCGCAGGGCGGGCGGAACCCGGTTCCTCTGATTTTAACGGCCCTGGCCGACGCGCTCGCAGGGAAGAGGCTGGTTTTCCTCGGCCAGGCCCGAGGGATACGAGCCTGCTTCGCACCGGGGGCCGAGGCTGCTCCACCTTCGGAGCGGAGCCCCAGCGCTCGCCCCGCACGCACAGCGGGAGAGCCCAGCGTGGCTCCCCCTCCGGCGGCTCACACCGCACTTACACAGCGAGGGGAGCCTGGCCCCGGCTGGTCTCAGCTGCAGCTCCGTGTTGGGGCCAGCTCTGTTCTCACCAGCCGGGGAGGAGGGGCCCTACCGGCCCGCGGCCTTCAGCTTGGCTGAGTTCCCTACCCCCTGGTAGGAGCCAGCTTCAGACATCATCTTCCTTTGGCATTAGCAAGTGAGAGGGGAGGGGAGACTCGCCGCAGGAGCTGCTCTGCGCAGGGACCCTGGCCTGGAAACGGGGGCACAAGCTTGAGAGATGCGAAACCCTGAGTTTTAAAACAAAAAGGGACTACTTTTTAATTATTTGTAAATTTTAAAATATTTAATAAAATACTCAATTAGGGAAAGTAGCCTATGTTATCTCCAAATTTTAAGATTAAGTATTTCCCCTATTGGTAGCTAAAGCTTTTGACAAACAGACTATAAAATCTATAAAACATTATGGATATTAAACATTTGGACTGGCCCCCTTATCCCCATTCCAAAAAGATTTAGCTAAAATAAGCTTTCAGAAATACTAAGTGGTTTTCCCCAAATTCCATCATTTAACCATAGTTGTTTCTGAATAACTTAGCCTTCAGAAAAGTCCTGATTGCATATATGACAATTGAATGAGTAGCTCTATGGTTTTTACTGTTTAAAGAGTTGTCCTTTTTCATTTCTTATTAGGAAAAACAGCACTTGCTTCTAGATTTATCAACTGCTGTATTTTTTTATACACAAACATCTAATTGGTAATGTGTAGGGTGTTGTTCCTGGGCAATTTCATATCCCTCACACATTAATGGTGCTAAAAAATAATTCATATAGGGATTATTCACCTATAATTCCATCAAACCCTGGAGCATGGTCTTTGTATTTGTCCAATTCTGGACAAAGTGTCATCCTCTCCTCCCTCTTTCATTAATTTTCCTAGAGCTAGGGTAGGTGAGGTAATACCTTATATGGGACCAGCTTCTCTTAGTGAAAGAGACAAGCTTTCATGGTCCACAGAGCTCTTTGGGTCTTTAGTACCTCACCCACTCTCTCAGATCCTCTAACCCGTGTAGCTAAAAACTCTGCAAACATTTTTCTTGTAGTTGTGTTAAAAAAGGATCAAAAACCCACCTTTGTTTTCAACATGAGTTAAGATACATCTGTTAGTTGCTGCACTAAATATTTTTGCAAATCAACATCCAGAGCACAGGTTTGGTTTTTTTTATTTTACCATTCTATGTACTTTTTTCATAGTTTGGTTTAATGTATTTTATGTAATTAAGTTACATAAGACATTCATCTTGAAAAATTCCCAGCTATGAACAATTAATAGATGCGTACAGAAACAGAGAAAAGCATCTGTGCTTTTGAGATGGAAGTTGATACCTGCTGTATTACAACAGGATGAAGAGGGGAATTTTGGTTTAGGCCAGTCAACTAAACTCCTCATCTTTGTACTTTTGAGACCCTGAACACCATACAGAACAGGCAGACCCTGAGTAAGGCCTCATTCACAAACACATTTTACCAAAGTTATTGCAGTATCAAATCTTTTTTTTTAAAATAGTGCTTCCACTCTATCAAACATACATAATTAACTTGGCTGAAAATTAGTTAGACAAGTTAGATGCCTTCAAGTCAGTAGAACCTAATGAAATGCATCGTAGAATACTTAAGGGACTGGCCAAAGATCTCTGAGGGATTAGCGATTATTTTTGAGAACTCATGGGGACAGGAGAAATCCCAGAGGACTAGAAAAGGGCTAATATAGTACCTATATATAAAGGGAAAAAGGATGGCTCAGGGAATTACAAATCAGTACTCACAGATAATGGACCAAATCAAACAATTTGTAAGCACCTAAATTATAAGGTGATAAATACCAGTCAATATCGCTGTGTTAAGAAATCATTTCAAGACAACCTACTACTTTTTGACAAGGTAACATGCCTTGTAAGAAGTAGTAGGCTGGAACAGCGTACCAAGTGGGATCTTGCCGGTATCTATCCTGGGTCCAGTTCTATTTAGTATCTTTATAAATGATTTGACTAAAGGCATAGAGAAAAAAATCACAAAGCTCGTGGATGATAGATACCAAACTAAGGGATTGCAAGTGCTTTGGAGGACAGGATTAGAATTCAAATTATCTTGATTAACTGGAGAAATGGTCTGAAGTAAATATGATGAAATTCAATAAGGACAAATGCAAAGTACTGCACTTGGGAAGGAATAATCAACTGTACAGGTACAATATGGGAAATGATTGCCTAGGAAGGAGTACTGCAGAAAAGAATCAGGATTTCAGTGGCTAGACTAAATGAGTCATAGACTAAATGAGTCAACAATGTAATACTGTTGCAAAAAAGTGAACATTCTTGGATGTATCATCAGGAGCGTTTTAAGCAGGACAAGAAGCAATTCTTCCACTCAGCCCTGGTAAGGCCTCAACTGGAGTACTGTGTCCAGATCTGAGTACCACACTTCGGGAAAGAGAGAGACAAACTGGAGAAAGGCCAAAGGAAAGCAACAAAAATAGATTAAAGATCTAGACAACATGACCTACAAGGAAAGAAGGAAAAATTGGGTTTATTTAGTATGGAGAACAGAGGAGTGAGGGAACATGATAGCTATCTTCAAGCATGTAAAAGGGTATTATAAAGAGGTAGGTGATACATTGTTCCTGTCCACTGAGGACAGGACAAGAAATAATGGGCTTAAATTGCAGCAAGGGAGACTTGTTAGATATTAGAAAATCTTTCCTAAGAGTAGTTAAGCAATGGAACAAATTACCTAGGTTGTGGAATCTCTGTAGAGAGGTTTTTAAGAACAGGTTAGACAAACATCTGTCAATGACGCTCTAGAATAGGACATCTGTCCTCATGGATCCGGCATCTGCCTTTGGGAAGTTTTTTGGCGTCTTCACATTTGTACAATTCATGAACAGGTCAATTGAAGGGAAACCAAATGTCTGAATGATGAGATTGAAAACCTGAATCAGGCATTGCTTGGAGTTACTGATCCTGTGCCTGCTGAGCCAGTCTGCCTTGAAACTTTTCTGCTCACCTCATTATTTCCACTGCTTCCATATATAGTGCTGGACTCCTTGTTCCCCCTTGGTTGTTTCAATATGTGACCATAGTTACATTATCTGATTGAACAAGGACATGATTCCCCTTTAGGGTGGGCTGGGACCTTTGCAGAGTTAGCTTGACTGCTCTTGGAGTCTTGGCTTATGTTGTGAGCCTTTTCCTCTTCATTCCAGAGGCCCTGGGCTGTTTGTCTCCAAATGAGCTCCCCAGCCCTCCCGGCTATCAGTTTTGAGGACTAAAAGATCTGGGAGGCAGCTGGGCATGCCTTTGCAGACATTGCCACTGGCTGACCATGATTGTAAGGAGCTGAACACAGTTGGACCGTGTATTTGATCTTTCATGTGTTGTGTGGAGTGGTCCCACACCTTTAACATGAAGGCTTGAAAATTTCTGGTGTGTGACTGTGCCCACAGAGTGATCTCTATGCTGGACCCCAGGCATCCTAATATTTAGAAGCATAGTGCTTTGGCAGGCCTGCTATGATGGTGTAGCAAGAAAATAAATGCCTGGTTGAAACTAGGGAATTTTTCTTGGCACTGATGACAGGCACCTGCAGGAGATTCCAAAATACGAGTTTTGTCCCTGGGTGCTGCTGACTGCAGTAGAGCGCTGATCAAGTTGTGGTCCAGGAATAGGTTCCCTGAAACTTAAGTCTCGCTATTCTCATCACCACCATTTTTGTAAAACCTCTTGGGACCAAGAACAGCCCAAATAGGAGTGTTTTGTAGATATTTCCTGCCATAGGTGAACCTCAGGAGTCATGGTTTGATGAGGATACGGAAATGTGCATCTGCTAGATCTACTCATGTCAAGAAGTCTTCCCAAGCCGGGGTGACAGCAGAGTCCAGAGTCTCCATCAGAAACTTGTTTTCAGCTACTTGTTGAGCCTTTTGAAGTTAAGAATGGCTCTCATACCCCTGTGTGCTTCTGTACAAAGAAGAAAAAAGGTACTCTAGGTTCTACTCTTTCTTCTGAGGGAACATTCGCTGTCACTCCCATATCCAGAAGACAAGCTATTTTATTTGGGATCAGATTGTGTTTTACCAGGGATCACTGAAGCTGGGTGACCAGATGAAGAACAGATAGGTGGAACCTACAGCTCAAGGGAGTATTTCTGACTCAGTATTTCCCTGACCCACTTGTCTGTCGGCAGTCAAAACCATTCCTCTAGAAAATGGGAAATCCTGCCCCCTAGCTTCAACTCTGACTGGAGTCTTTGTCGAAGTGGATTTGGGGGTGGCTGACATCCCTCTGGAGTTTCCCCCAGGATCTCAATTCCACTATTTTCCCTTGGGAAGTCTGTTGTCCCTTTGCCGATACCTTTCTGAGGATGAGGAGCAAAAAGAACACATCTCTCTGAAGGTCATTCTATGTTCTCTTGAGGGTCCTTAGGGGGAAGGGAGAGACTAGATTTTTCTGCACTGTCAGCCTCCACCTTATCCAGCTTTTCTCCAAAAAGGAGGGAATCTGTAAACTTGGCATAGCATAGAACCTACTTAGAGTAAGCATCCACCTTCCAGGATTGGAGCCATACAGGGGCACATTGCTTCTGAGCTTGGAAGCCATGGCTTGGGCCGAGACCCTCGTCTCAATGGATACGATATCAGCTACCAATGCAGTTTCTAGGGTGACTTTCTTAAAGTAGAGCCAAAAAGCCAGGGTGATCTCGGTCCTTAAAGGTTTTGAGATTTTCAGCTAGGAAAGATGCTCCTGCAAAGCAGGTAGCTTCCAAAAATACTTGGAGGCTGTCAGAAGAGGCTTCAAAGTCTTTTTTGAGAGTAGCATCCATCTTTGTATCAGGGGTTTCCTTTTCTGATCCCTACACCAGCATCAAAACTTTAGTGTCTCAGCAAGAGCCCTTGAAAGTTAGAGAGCCTGATGTCACTCTTGCTAATGTGCCAGCCCTTATTAGTCTTGTTCCATTCATTGCTACTCACTTCCTCAAAGTATCACAGCTTCAGGGGAGGATTTTTGATGGGAGAAATTTATTCTGAGACTTACTGTCAGGAGCCTTCTCAGGTTTCAGAGAGACACAGTTCACCTGCCTTAGTGCAGAAGGGAGATGGGGGATTCATATCTCCTAGATTTTTTGTACTTTTTCTTTCCATTTTTAGATATTTTAACATTTTCAGGGCACTTTGGGAGCACAGAAGCTCTGCTGCAGTTCGGTGAGGCCTTCTGTAGCTTGCCAGAGCCTGATGCCTTCTCAAGAGGTCATCCCCCACCACATCCCCAGGAAACTTGGAGCCCTTGAGTTCAGTTTGTGATGAAGGATAGCTGATTAGAAGCCATGCTTCTTTCTCAAGGGTGCTCAGGACCCACTTTAGGACTGGGGGTCAGGACCTGTAGCCCTGCAAGCCTCCCTTTTTCTGCATGGTCTCCTGGGAATTCCCCCCGGAGCTGAATGGTCCTTCTCGCTTCTGGAACCTCTCAATGCTCTGCAGTGGGGTTCTTGGTCCATTTTTCCACCACTGGAGTCACAGGTGCCTTGGTGGGTAAGGGACACACCCGCCTGTCTGACTTGTAATCCTGGAAGCTAACAGAGTTAGTGAAGGAAGGTTGGGTATAACTTGCCATCTACTGAGCCTGGGAAGGTTGCTTCACCTATAAAGTACCTCTTGGATTTGATCTGGTGCTTTCTTGGATGCTCCGCCTGCCTTTAAGGGGCAGAAGAGCCAGGAGATCTTGAGCCTCTGCCGCAGCAAGGGGTAAATCATTGAGAAGTTAACCAAACCAGTGAGGAGGAATACTAAGGAGGAAGAATACTGCTTCCCTATGACTCAAAACAAGGGCAGAAAAGTTAAAACGAATGAAGGTGTTGACAAAAAAAACCTACCACCATTACCTGCTGCTGCTGCAGAGCAAGCAGAGTGGACATGGCTGGACCATGCAGTGCTAAAACACTGATCCACCTCTGTGAGCCAGAGGAGAGCAACCCAGAGATCCACATTGTGGGAGACACTGGGCTGCAGAATAGTCCAGTTGCTGAGCCTCAAAAGCTGAAGAGAGATGATTAGTCCTTGTAGAGATGTCTCTGGAGGAGTCTTGAGTGAGAGGGATGTAGAGAACTGGAAAAGCCATCTCTTCTTGTGGTGATCGGGGTCAGATTAATGTTATGTCCTCTCTTGGTGCTGCATACAGTTGTGAACAATCTCTCAAAAGAAGATAGAAGGGGTTCACACAGGAAATGAAAGTGATTAGAGAAAGATTTTGCATGAGGAAGGACTGAAAAAATATTCAGTTGAGAGAGGACGATACAAGTATCAAAATAAAAACATAAGGAACACAGTTCAGTTACTCCAACTTAAAATGGGAAAGTCAAAAAAACAGCATTTTTTTAATGTTATCTGATTAACCTGTAGAATTCCTTACCAGGTATCGGAAGTATTAGCAGGATTCCAAAAAAGACATCTTATGTCTAGAGAACAAATTTATACTTTGAATGTGTGTGTTTGTGATATAAACACTCATACTTTAGGATATAAAAATAGGGCTTCTGTTTTAGGGATTTGTTTTTGGGTGTTTAATTTTGGCAAATTGTTAGTTTGATGTAATGTCCAAAAATCAGGTGTTTTCAGGGCTTCCTCTGTATGTACTGAAATGAACAATTTTGTTGTAATGTGTCCTAATGTGCTTTAAATAGTAGTTTCAGAGAGCACTATGAACACATACTAGGAACCTGTAGTGCACACCAGCAGGGTTCATATGGACCATCTTATTGTGCTTTAGAAATCACACCCCCAAAGTCCATCTTACTACTCTGTATACCCAAGTGCTTAGATACAGGTAATCATGTGGGTTCCCCCCTCTCCCCTCGTGTTTACTGGATAAACAAATCTTTTTTATTTTATATATGTAATTTTCATTTGTATCAGTGTATCATTTAAAATCAGAAGCCCTAGATATAAGCCAACCACTAACAAGTGTGGGTTAACAAGAAACTTTTGCATGGGCACGTTATTCCATAATTATCAATTGGAGGTTCTTCAACCTTCCTCTGAAACATCTAATACTGGACCAATGTCAACCTAAACAGGGCTCTATGTTTGAATAGGAATGGTAATTTCTGTATAAAAACAACTTTGCTTTCTTTCACCTCGATTGGACAATTATCCATGAAAACGGTTAAGATTCTGTCAGAGGTATTTTTAGTAAAAGTCAGGGAGAGGTCACAGGCAATAAGCAAAAATTCACAGAAGCCCAGGACCTGTCCCTGACTTTTATTAAAAATGCCCTGGGGGAGGGGAGAAAAGAGCAGTTGAGGGCTGGCTCCTGATCAGCTGTTGACCAGCCCCAGGGTTGGCCAACAATCAGCTGTTTGGCAGCAGCACCAGAGCTGACAGGTTCTTCAGCCCTGCCCCAGAAGTCTCAGAGATCCCTGAAAGTCATGGGATCTGTGACCGAATTCTGTCCTTAATTGTGAAATAGGATTTCTGTTCAGGGCAGAAAGTTGTAAAAAAAAGATTGAAAAGAGACATTTGAAATTTACCCTAAGGTAAATTTGCCCAAAGGCTATTTGGGACTAGAGCAAGTCAAATTTATGCAGGGTTTCACAAATCTTTTAAGATATCTTGACAGCCAGCATTGCCTGCCTTTTCCTTTAAACTCAGATTAAACGTTGTTTGTGAAGGGAATGTGAGGCACTGTATCTTGGAATGTCTGCTTGAAAAGAGTATAGTAAAGGGGATAAGGCCAACTTTAATAAGGAGTGATATAACCAGAACAAGATTCCAAGAAGTTTAAGGACAAAGCCATGTGCTTAGAATTACACGGTGATTACAGATAACTGGTGAAGATGTAGTTTAGATATATTAATCCAAATGGAACAAGTCAATATTAGAAAAACAAAGTTCCCCAACTCCCTTCTTTTAGCATCAATTATTAATAAAGAATGGGACAGGATGAGTGAAAGTTTTCACAAAAAAGGGGTTAGTTCCAAACTGTACAATAAGGATATCACTAAAATTAAGAGATGGACATGACTTGTTAGGTAATCTAGCACATTACCCTGCCAATGCAAAATAGTTCCTTTGGACTATACACTAATGTACCTGTTTATGAAGACAAAAAGCAAATCCCAGTTCCACCCAGAAAAGTGATGTCCTTGCTACCAGTCTTGAGACATGAAATCATCTGAAATAAGACTGCATTATCTTATACTGATGCAGAAATTTTCCACGGACTCAAGAAACTGAACTATTAAAGCTCTAACCATGAAACTAACTGAACTCATTAGCTTTCCCTGAATTTCCCCCAATCCTCCCCCGCCCCCGCAAATTTCCCTCCATGCAACCCAAATTCTGTCATACCCACCTACCCAAAACTTATATGCTTTTTTTAATCTATTCTGGGAAGACTTGTTTTAGTTTTTAAATACTTGGGAAGCATAAGTAGATAAATTATTGCCCCACAAGTGGAAGTTTAGAATTAAAAGTTTATTTTTAACTTGTTGAATTAGGGAAGCTTTCCCATCCATTCCTGAACCTTGAAAGTAAACACTTTAATAAAGTCTTGTATCTCCTTCCCACAAAAGCAAAATCAAGTTTTGAGATTCCCATCTCAACAGCAGAATACATTCTGAGGCCTGCAATGAGAACACATTTTCAAAACAGTTTTATTTTTAAGTACGTACTTTACCAGTCAACCTTTTAGGATTCAGCAAGTGACAAAGGGGCTATCATACCACACTTCTATACAGGATACCCAGCCTCAAGGCTAATCTTAGGCTCTTCTACACCAGGTGCAATATTCATTCTTTCCTACTCCTTCATTCCACAAACAGCTTATACATAATCCCCTTAGTGTTCAGATTTGGGCAACAGTCCATCACAGCCTTGGACTAGTCTTTCACATTAGAACTGTTTTTTGTGCACATGGAAAGATAGATTTGAGAGAGAAAGGCAATCCAAAATGAAGGCATAAGTGAAACATCCATTATCCTTGGTCAGAATAGTCCTAATAGTTGGGTGACAAGCCAAAGGCAGTAACTATTACTGGTCAATCTCAAGGAAAATTCAAATTCTAGGTACCTGTTACTCTGTTGATTGAAAAAATAAACACACCACACAAACCAATTTTCTGAAGACTGCATTTTGAGTATCATAATATATATATATATATGTGTGCATTTCAGTTTCATTTTTACAGATATAAACTCAGTTCATTTTAACCTGCATTTAAGTTTTGGAGGCTTACATTTAAATTAAGGTAGCTTGTTTAATATCAGTTGTAACAGCAGGTGACATTTAATATAAAAACAGCCAAAAGAAAGAATGTTTGCTTTAAAAGATTTGACACCAATGATCTCAAGACAGGATCAAACTATTACTGTAGATTTTCCGAGAAGGGGGCACCAAACCAGCCCATTCACAGCATCTTACTGCTTGCTGCCTTCTAGATAGAGTGGTTTTGATAGTGGTCCCAGAGGGAGCTGTATTTTGTCTTTCTAGCTAAAATACTATGTACTATAACAGCTAGAGGTGCTGGAGGTGAAGAGGGAATAATTATGGCTTCAAAAACGAAAGCTTGGTGAAACCTCAAACGTCCCATCTGGATCAGGCAAACAAGAGCACATATTAATGCTGGGAGTGCAAAAACAGGGAAGGAAATATCGTGGTTAAAGCAACTACCAGTTGCTGGAAAAAAACCAGGATGAATTATTTTTCAAAATTAGGAATAAACTGCAATCATAGATCAAGCCCAAGTTAGCCGAATTAAGTTTTTAATAGATTGCATATCTAGATGTTTCATCCACACACTTCAATCAACTCTTTAAGAGCAGAATTTCATGTCCAATTTACATGCTTCAGAGAAAAGAATGTTTCTCAGTGTTTACATTGTTTGTCTCCAAATTTTCACTTGTACACATTGAGAGCTTTAAGAAAAACAAAGGACACAGAGGGTGTTGCCTTTTTTTTTTTTTTTTTTTTTAGCAGCAATGAAATATCACTAACCCCTTTTTACAGAACCGAATTCAAGTCACAACCAGAGGTGACTGCACCACAAAGTCACCAGGTACAAAACTGCTAGTTCATTTTAAATTAATAACTTGAAATTATTTTCCCCATTACATCCCTCCCCCCCCCCTTTTTTTTTAATAAACAGCAAACATTTTGCTATTTTTGTACATAGGCTAGCAGGCTTGTTTCAATATGAAAGTGCTAATTTCATTTACAGATTTACCAGTTATGTAGTGCTACAATAAGTGTCCAATATTCTACATATGAACAATCTTGATAAATGGAAATGATGAAGATTAAGTAAGGCTATCCGATTACCTTATCTTATTTACATTAAAAGAATAAACACCCAATAGAAAGGAGGGACAGGGAAGGAAACTGGGTAAATACTCATACTGCCACAAGTGTAAAAATTAAATGAGCCTTCTAGCTTGTACTGTAAATGAGACATTTTAAATAGTCCTGCAGCCCATGCCTATTTTTTCCTCAGAAAAAGAAAAGCTGCCTTCATGGCATCCCCTCTTCATTTCAGGTTTCCACAGTGTGTCATTTGAAACTTTAAAGTCAGGTTCTTCCTATCATCAAAAAACCTCTGGTTTGCTTTCCAGTATTAGGTTGCATGATCAGGTCCCACTTCCTGGGGTGGTTTTTTTTTTTTGTCCAATCTATTTATCCAATCGTTTAGAGTGAGCTGTAGATAACATGAACCAGTTCTGGAACCACTATTGGGAGGAACACAAGCTCTTCACTACAATCACACAGTAGCAGGAAATTGATCATTCAATTCATTCCCGAGGCTGGGCCTCCAAAATTGAACGAACTTGGCACAACTGGAGCATTGAATTTGTATCCTCCATGCTTTTCAATCATTTTGGATTCTGAAAGACAAAAATATTTTAGTAAAATATTAGATATCACAAAACATAAGATATCACAATCTTGATCTGTGAGTAGCTAATGTTTCTGAATGCCTCAAATTTTTGGGGCTTAACTTGAAACACCCATAAAAGCACCTGCTGAGCAACCCTCTAAAATATAGGCTCCTTTAACGTGTCTACATTGGGCACCCAAATATTGCTAGTCTCTTTCGAAAATCTTGGCAACAGATTCTACTGTGATTAAAACACAAAGAATATTAAAAGTAAAAATTCAAAATTTACATTTTATAAATAAAGTGCTTCCTGCATGATGTGTTCTAGATATAGGCATCAAACGCAACTGAAAGTCTGGCCACCGGACTGCTACTGAACTTCAAGTGCTTTTTGTTTAACAAGAAACTCTCTAGGAACTAGTCAGTCAAGTCACTAAAAAAAAAAAAGAACTTGTACTAAATAAGCATCATTTGAATTTCAATTAACAATTCGATGTTCATGCCAAGAAGGGGGAATATAAATGGAACAACGAGGAGGGGAAAGTTGTTCTCTATGCAAATGTGCACATACAAAATAGCCTGTCTGCTTTCAGTTAATGTCACTACACTGCATAGGTCAGTGCAAACTATAAAAAACAAAAAGCACTTAAATTATTCATCATTCCCTCTACATTCCACTCATCCAGTTCCAATTCTCAAGCTCAACTAGCTTTCCTTCTACCACAACAGAATCCATGTCTCCAACAAGGAACATGTTGCCTTATTACTTCCATTCTGAGACAGATATCTCTCTCGATCTAAGTGATTTGAATCGTGCCTCTCTTTCTGCAAATACCAGGGGCAGTTCAGACTTATCTTGGGGGGCACAGGGCTGGTCTGTGCCTCTTCTGCACTCAGACCAAATACATCTTCCAGAGCAGGAAGGAAACACTGAAAACCAGAACCACATGCATACCATGAGCCCTCAGCACTGCTCCAGGGCTGCAATGGGGCTGAAAAGCTGTTCAGTTAGGGAAATCCTTACGTGGATACAGCCAATGATAGCTGACTACATTCTAACCTTTTCCAGCATAGGGCATGTCAGAAGTATGCTCAGTGGCAGGGGGCCCAGCTAGAGGACTACTGTGCTCTGGGCAAGCCTGGTAAACAGCATGGAAACACATTCCCCGCGGCTATAAATTAAATGAGCCTCCAAGTTGCTTTAATTTGCGGTACAGACCAATAGCTGAAAATTGTAAAGTGATCCTTTTCATAAGATGCACACTTAGTATGTGGAGCCCACTCCCCAAAGGTATCCTTAAGTCCAAGAGTTTTTATCAGGAATCGAAGTAGGGCTGGACATATTTATGTATGAATAAAAACAACCAAAGTTACAATAGTAGATATTAAAAAACTCCCAAGTATTTTGAAAACATTTTTCAGAGCATAAACTAACTTCTGATAAGGATCAGGAAGAAATTTTCCCTATTATAAATATTTTCCCTTCTTTAATTTTAATAGCTTTAATCTATTATGCTTGTAATGAAGAATGATAGTTAATACTGTAGTATTTTATAAATCTGTTAATGAATGGCCATGTTGCAGCTCTACAGATATACTTTGGCAACTGATGCCCTTTCTGTCCAGGCTGACATGAACCACACTCATTGGATACCAGCACTTGATCCACCTAGTTATGAACTGTCTGGATGCTTTCTGGCCCAGGCATTTAGGAAGACAGGAAATAAATAATGCTTTCCGGATTGTCAGGTCTACTAAGTTATTTGCACCCCTGCTCACATTTACAATGTGCCAGATGGTTTGTCACGTGTTGAGGTTTTGTGTTATCTAAAGGAAGACTGATTTCTTGTGAGGCATTGGAGATGCGGGGTGCAGGGTGGAAAAGGTAAATGTTGGTTACAAAGACTCTGGAGTATAAAATTATACACTTCTCATGGATGATATATTAAGGTACAAGTTCTTCAAGAGCAGAGGTTTTGTGGATTCTTCTTGCCAACATGACTGCAGCTAGGAAATATGTCCAGGACAGTCAAGAGGATGCTAGATCCCTTGCTAAATGACTTGATTATCCACTTTGGAATGAACCTGGAATGGGACATCCTTTCTCCTTAAGTGGACTGGAGGCTGGGGAGTTCTGGATTTCCCCTAAAGAGTTCTTGGTCATGGAAATGATATTGCATCTTGCTGAGTCCCAAGAGATGAAGAGGACTGATCCATACTTGCAGAAGTGACTCTAAAAAAGAGTCTCTGCTGTTATGGGGCACACGTGTGCATGCATGTGGTATGCAGACCCAAACAAGCCACACAGACTGAGGCCTGTCCCCCAGAAGAATGAAGTTTCACTAGCTGAGAGCAACTGTGGCAGAGCTTTGCTCCTCCAGCTCCTGAGAGGTCTCCTTGTATTTTGAACTTGTTCTGTTTGGTCTGCTCTGTTGTGATGGAGAGAAGGAACAAACAGAACAAAGGAGCCTGGCGGGTAGCCCCCTTTTGGGGAGCAAAACTGTGGAAGTTCTGCTTATTACTGTCCATTCTCCCAATCAGCTTTAGAAGTTAGGACTACAATGGTGGAAACAGACACATTACTCTATATCACTAGGCAAAGAAACAGGCAAGAGCACAGAATGGCCTAGAGCCTTGTGGGCGAGTCTAAACCACCTCCAATATGTTTTGAGAGAGATCACTATTCAGTAAACAATTTTAGGCAGAAATATTGACTGTTGCATTATCAAAAGCTGAAATATTAAATGTAAGTTAATGGTGAATTATTCAAAACACATTAATTATCGTCTCTCCTTTGGGCCTCTCAATGCAACCCAGACACACTGTTTATAGCTTAACATGCAAGTTTTTTTGCATGGGGACTTCTGTACGACATCTCCTGTGAAATGCTAAACATCAACATTTAAATAGTAAAAAATAATCAATGCTATAAAATATGAATGGGAAGATACCATGGGCTGCCCGCCTTTGATCTGCTAGAGTAGCTATGTCCTGTAACTGTTTTCTTTGTTCTTCATTAAGACCATGTGTCAAAGCTTGGTACCACACGGGGTTACGACTCTGAATTGCTGCAAAGAAAAAAAGGACAACTCATCTCATTAGAATATTCCATCATTCAAAACTTGTTCTCACTGCCACCTTAATCAGAAGGCAGCCTGAATTTTGACTGGAGCCCCCCCAAGATATAGTACTAATACAAGAAATATTTCAGAAACAAATATAAGTGTTCTAAAAAGTCATGAAAATGCCTCAAAAATGTTAATCTAATCCCCCTTCTTTAAATACATTTTACCTTCCTTTCTCCTGCCCTGGAAACCACACTGACTTCTCTCTCCAAAGAGGGAACTAACTGTAATGGATAATTTGTCCCCAAATGACAATCCATTTTGTACTTAATTCTCCAAAAACAAATTAAAATTGAATTTAAAATATGTAATTGTCATCTAGCAGATGAAGTACAGTTCTTACTCTGAAAAATTGCTTTAAATATCTGATATTCATCAACAGGGTTATCTTCATCATCAATAATTGTTGAATAGCCTTCCAGAGCAGTCTCTTCAGCATCATCTTCTTCCCAATCCTCATCGTCTCCATCTTCTCCTGCCTGTTTTGCCAGAATCTCTAGGTATTCTTGTCCATCTTCATCAATATCATCTTCATCACTCCCTAATTCCTCTGTAAGGCAAAAGATACAGAAGATTCTTTTACATATAAAGCAATGAGATTTTTATCTTCAAAATCAAACTGTTACCTTCAGATAGGTTTTTGTTTATACTGATCAGTGATGGAATCAATAAAATTGTGGTTTCACACATAAAAGGTCCCACTCCTCTCCCTCTTTACCAGTGTCACACTGTCCTCAGCTATCCCTTTCCTCATCTCCTGAGCAGCAGGAAAGGAACATGTTGCTGTCACAAGAAACCAGTTATTAATAAAAACAATTGTGACACTAAGCAAGAATGAGTTAAGCCCTAGCATGCTGACTGACCCAAACTCAACCTTCAAAAACCGACTGAAAGGAAATACAAATGGTAATTAGAGCAGTTCATTATAAATAGCTAGAACTCTGAAGTTTAAACTTGTATTGTTAAGAGTCTGAAAGTAAATAATGGCTGTGTATGTCTGTATTTACCTATAATCTTGTTAGTGATTATCGATGCAACCAAATAGTTCCTATCTGTTAATATAGAAATTCAAAGGAGATATTAACATTTAGATGAAATGTAAATGTGGTACTGTAATTGTTTTAATTCTCTCTGAAGTCTGTAATAACTAACTATCTGTAAATGGCTACAGATAGACAATTACCTTATGCTAATGTAGCTAGTTACCGGTATGCATAGGAAATAGGGGGTGTTTGCTTACAAGCCAAGAGTAATTACCTATTATTCACTCAAGGAAACTCCTGCTGGCAAGAAGATATCAATAACTAGTCAAGAGTCTACAAAGTACTCTAGGGTCCTGATTCTGTTTATCCTAGGCCTGCTTAAGCCTTGACAGGGAAGGTTTAAGTTATAAGACTAAGATCCCAGTTCCAAATCTGAATTTACCCTGCTATTTCTCATGGAAAAAATTAGAGAGACTATACGTGGACTACTTGGGCTATAACCTATGAGAATGATCCTGAAGCATCTTTCGCAACACAGCTTACCATTTCTACTATGAAACTGACCTATGGACTTCATTCTCATCTGTATGCATAATGATCTTTGAACCAATCCTCTCTCTTTTCTTTTTAAATAAATATTTAGTTCAGGTAATAAGAATTGGCAACAAGTGTGTATTTGGGTAAAATCTTAAATATTCATTGACCTGACTGGTATCCGGTCCTTTTAATTGGTAGAACTTTTCATATGATGGATAACATTTTCATTAATCCCTACCATATTTGACTTGGCTTTCTGGGTGGAAACCAGAGGGCTCGCTGGCTTTAAGGAAATTGTGTTTTTGGCATCTGGATAGCAGTGAGCTAATGAGAAGCTCTTTGTTGCTGGCCCGGTGAAGTTTATTTAGAAATAAACTCCAATTTTGGGAGTTACCTGTCCTATTCTTTGCATTTTTGCCCTAATTTAGCTCTCTCAGCGTAGCTACCCTAGAGGCCAACATCGTAACAATTATATGGCAAAGTTTGCATCACACTTTACAGAAATTTAAGCAAGACATGGTCCATGGCCCCAAGGAGGTTAGCATCTAAAAATACAAGTCATTAAAATTTGTTTAAGTTCTAATGTTTTCAAGTAGCTAAGTATAGTCTTGAAGTATAGCAAGAGGAGGACAGACAGCATAGGAATAGTCAGTGGCAGAAAGAAAGGGGAATGTGGGTTTTGAAGAAGGATATGAAAGAAGATAGCAAAGATTCTTGGCATACAGGAAGCTTTTCCAAGGAGAAGCACGCACAAAGGCATGAAGGTGAAAGTGAAAGGAGAAGACACAGGAGAACAACAAAAAGAGAGGAGTAGGCAGAAGCATGGGGAGAGGTCCAGAGTGATGGAGATGATAGCTGTAGACAGGCAAAAGTTGTGCAGAAGTTTGAACTTCATGCAGAGACAAAGAAGCTGTAAAGACATCTGAAGAGGAGGAATACTGATCAGAGAGATGGGAAAGGACGATTACTGTTGGATAGACCAGAGAGGGATGATGAGGTGGAAGTTACTTTACTCTAGAACAGTCTCTAAGGTGCAGTTTCAGATATAGATTCAAAGCATCAGAACATGGGGCACTCTGCAGAACAGCTGGAGTGCAGAGGAGCAAGAGGTCCACCTGCAGCTCTTTCTGTTCCCCCACCCCTGGCCCAAATGGATTAAAGGGGAGAGAAGTCTGTCCCGGCAATAACCCCCTGGGGAAGCAGGGGATGTCCATAAAAAGAGCTGGCCCAAGACAACCCTGGAGAGCAGCAGCCTAGGAATCTCAGCCTTAAAAAAAAAGTTTATTTCTGCTCCAGTCAGGAAAATTGCCAAAAAGCTCTGTAAAAGGGCTAAAAAGAAGCACCAAAGCTCAAGCATAAGCTTTATCTGTGGAGGCAGAGGACTGTGGGTAACTATGGAACGGTTCAGACATGAAGGGGACATTGAATTTAACTGTACTGTTTCAGTTTTCTTACCTGTTTCCTCGTCATCTTCACCTTCATCATCGTCATCACTGTCATTTTCGTGCTCTGCATGGCAAGCATATGCTCTTTTCAATCCATTAAATAGAAGGATAAAAGCTGGCAGGATCTGTCCTGAAACTTGATTTAAAACCTGTGGTATTTGCTCCAGATCAATCAGAGCGCACAACCCCAGCACACACATCTTTCTATCATGAAGTCTAAAATACAAAAGAACGATATTTTATATCTACTTATTACCAATTTCTAAAAACAGAAAATAGGTGATAGACTACACATGGCAGTCTTCAAAATGAGAGCAGCTTACCCCAAGAAACAGTCTACATCATTAAGCCACTGTGTAATGAAGTGATTAGTGACAGGCTCCACATTATTGGGGAAACGAAGATTTTCCAAGGTATTTAACAACAGATGAGGGTTGTAATACAAAGCAGCTATGGCAACCTGGAGGCACATTGTTCGCAGTTCACTTGTTTTCACCTCTCTGGTCAATCTCTCTAAAGCAGCTTCCACAAACAAGGGTATACACTGGAAACGATACAACCGTTGTAAGCTCAGTATTTTAATGGATCAAAACCCCACCACTCAGAAGCAAGAGTTAACTGTATACATCTAAATTTTCCATGTTATGTAATTTTAACAACTATTTCATAAGTACAGTTGCAGAATGGTACATAACACTGGAGAACAGCATTACAGGACATAACTCAAGATATCCAACAGAAGCAGGAGAGAAGTTTCCCTGCTTACCTAAGCAGAGGTTAGCAGTATTATTTCAACACAGATTAAGTTTATTTTAGATAAATTAAGAACTAGAATCTTTAGGAAAAATCTCCACAATTTCTACATTGGTCTTGTACCTTTTTATTTCCTAGCAGCCATATCATGTTTGTCAAGTGTATATATGAGGGAGGAATAATTTCTCTCATTGATTCCAGTAAGATATAATCTGAAGAAATTCTTGCCTACCTACATATTGTGCTTTTTTGCCAGTATAAGTGGGGATTCGGTGGGCTTCACCCCCCTTTCTTCATTCTCGGCTGCCATGTGGCCCATTAAACCTTTCCCCTGCACTATATTTTAGTACACAATTTAATCCAACAGCTAAAAGAGATAGTCCACTCTTAAACTGTACTCTCTCACTTGGAAGTGTCTTAGATTGTCAGATGCATTCTACCTCTGGAGGTACAGTATAAAATACGCATTTCTTTAGATCTCCCAGTGCTGATAAATACTGCTTACTAATACTCACTGGCACTGCAGTATGATATCTCAGCAGAGGACTGTTAATTTCACTAAAATATGGCGGATTTCATAACACAAACCCCACATCTTATTTTAATATGCAATCAAAGCACATTTGAGAATGTCTTTTCATCATACTGCTGTTAAGACAGCAAGCAGATGTCACTAACCTGATCAATACCGCGACCTTTGCACTGTAGAATGATGACTTCCAACAGCTTTGCTGCATGACATTCTGCATCTTCTCCTGCAACTCCTGTAAGGACCTGAAAAACATTAGACTATGGTTGATTTTATGCTTATGGGTGAAGAGTGTTTTCTACCTTCTATTTTTCTCTGAGAAGTTAATCTACAACTAAGATCTCTGTTAGAATACTAGTGTCATATAAAAACGGAGTGCCATTTCCAGTTTTCATCAGTGAAGAAGAGAAAAAGAAAAACTACAACAAAGGTTCGGGATCATAACTGGAAATATGCAATAGAAAAAAGTGGTTGAAGCTAACAACCATCTACTTGTTCTGCAAAAATGTCAATTGTTAGTATAGATACAAATTTATAGAACTTGCATCAGAAGTGCTCATAGCCATTTTGAAAACCTTCATTTGCACAAAAGATGCACTGAACAGTAATCTGAATAATTCAGAGAGAATTTTATAAAGATTGTTTATAAAATGTTTATTGTCCAATTAGGGACCAGAAAATACTATACAATCTAGGACTAGTCACATAGGACTAACTGCAAGCATCAGGGAGTAAATACTGACAATGACTATGTCACAAATAATTAAGATGAAGTTTATTTGCAAAAACTACTCAATTGCAAAATAAACAAGTGGATGAAAATCAATATGTTTGCTGCTAATTCACAAACACAGACAGGGCTATACACTTCACATAAGCTATACACAACACAATTCAAACACTTCAGATCACAGAATTAACCAAATAAAATAATGTGGTCACTTCAATCTAGAGAGCAGGCTTGGTGTAGAGTTCAGACAACAAACTTACATGTACAACACACAAGTCGTAAAGAGAACACTAACTGTATTTGATAAGGTTTTCATTCCCCTAGGCTAACAAGAGATAAGGTTCCAAGGAACTCCGTACCCCTTCATACTGACAGGATTAAAACACCAACCAGTATGGCCAACTAGCTATACCGACAAAGTTGAAGTGAGAATGCAAAAGATGAAAAAAGTTAAAAGGCAGTATAGTCCACTGGAAAAGATAATGAACAGGGAGTCAGGAGAACTGGGTTCTAGCCTCAGCTCTTCCACAAATCTGCTATGTGGCCTTGGGCAAGTCATTTAATCTCTCTATGCCTGTTTTCCTTCCCACATTATTTATCTTGTCTATTTAGATTTAAGCTCTTTGGGACACTGATTATATCCTACTACGTTGCATAAAGAAGGTCCAATCTCAGATGGGTAATCTAGGCACTGTTGTAATACAATAACAATAAGTAAGACTTACTCCAGCCACTGCCTGTGCACATTTCTAACATTCTTATGTCATGTACAACTTATTTTGGGGGCCTTACTTAAACAAACCCCTGAGACAGTGAGTTGGTAATTTCCTTTTTTGAGCTGTTGTTCCTTAGAAAATCACAGCAAATACCAAACAGTACCATATATCACAAGAGAACAAGTTAAAAGTCTCCAGTTTGGGCATCTATTGTTGTAAAAGAAAATACATTTTTACAAAATATATATATATATATTTTGGTACACAGGACAATAAGTCAAACATTTTAGACAGGATTATCATAGGAGTCTACCTACCTTTTTGCACATACTGTAGATCATTTCAAGATATTTTGTGTCAGAGAGAAGTGTGTCTGTATCAACAGTTACATAATTATGCAGGAGAGGCATCATATCTGTTAAACAAGAATAATTAGCGATTCTGTTAATTTTTTTACAATGCTAGCTGTTAATATGTAGCTTTCAGGCTCACTATAAATTAGTTAAACATATTGGTTATTGTAATAGGAAGTCACCTGACAAAACTTAAGCAAAACAATTGTGATCAAAATAATCTATAGCAAATAGAGCTCTTTTAAACATTCTTTAAATTACAACATTTATTTCATTCATTTATGACTCAAAACAAATATATAAAATTCACTAATCTTGGGACATAATTTTTAATTAGGATTTCTCACCTGTAAAGTAATCAAAGCCATCCTGCTGAAAAACTTCAAAAACAAGAGGCAAAAGCTGCCACATCTGTGCAGAGACTTGCTGACATGTCAGACTGTGAGCCAAGGAAAAGATCTCCTCATAGAATTCTAAAATATAAGTAGCACTTTATTAAATTTAATGCTAACCAGAGACAAATAATTAACACAAACAAGGAGATATCTATCTACCTAAAACATGCTGCTGTAAAACTGTTCCAATAACTTGCAAACAGATCCCTTCCAGCTGTTGGGTAATCTGCAAGAGAAGGTTTCAATGAGTTTCAAGCATATGTAAAAGCTGGTTTTAAAATTGCTTACTTTCTTGTTTTTACCATATAATTACAAAATAAGTCAACTGGAATATAAATACTGTACTAAAACTAGGCAAATATCTACATGAGTTAATATGCCCACTGGAAGACCTCTGTGTATCCCCAGGGGTATACATACCCCTGGTTGAGAACAATTGGTATATAGCACAATTAAACACCCTCTTAACTCAAAGCCAAGTCAGCTGGCAGGGGCCAGCTGTGAGTTTTTAATTGCAGTATAGACATACCCTTAGTATGTTTCCTTAACCAAGATCTTTGGAACTTTAAGAGTCTATACCGAGCAGCACAGGCACTATGGAGCTAAAACATTTATCAGAAAGCAGTAGCTGTAATAGCATAAAGCTCAGTAATGTAACTTCATCCATCTTCGGTGGAGACTAAGGCTGTGTCTACACTACAGAGCCTATGCTGGCATAGTTATGCCATCAGAGCCCCCTAATGTAGATGCAGGGTGTGTCTACGCTAGAAACACCAGAGTGGCACAAACGCAGCTGCACGGCTGTGGTACTTCAGGGTACGCCTACATTCCCTGAGGGGCTGTAGCTAGGTCAGCGCTGTCTATGCCGGGGTTAGGTCAGCATAGCTATATCTCTAAGGGGTGTAAGATTTTTCACACCCTTGACCAAGACAGCAATGCCGGTGTAAGTTTTAAGTACCCATCATGCTGCACTAGAAAAAAAACCCACACTGAGTTTATGCAGGATTTCCCATTTCTTTGTTATAGGGCAGACAGCAAACTGATACAATATTGAGTCAACTCGCTGCTGATGTAAGTTAATTATGAATACATCTATTTTCCACCAAAGGTAAACTGCACCAAGTCAGACCTTTCTCAGTACAATTGGCAAGACAAACTGAGTAAGTGACATCACTCAGTTCTAGTGGTTATCGCCTCCACCTGCTGGTACACAAGAATTATATCCAAGTATCTGGACTTCTACAGAAATCTGTAATATGTTCAGAATCTTAAATGGCAAATGCTTATGCTCTGAGATTTCACATGCAACATAGTTATGATTTTATATATTTGTGTGCTGGTGTAAATAAGCTTAACAGATTTTTTAACTGAAAGGATTTTAAAACATTGGTACGAAGTGTACTGTTGGATTTTTATTCAGTGCACAATAACTATCCTACTTTCCAGAATCTTAAGGCATTTCGTTTCTTTGAAGGAGTTTTTCCCTTACCTCTTTGTGATCTTCAACTACACTAAGGAGTGTATCAATGGTATTCAAGATTCCCATTGCTGTCACTGCTTTGTCATCACTGCCTTCTTCATCTGGTCCAGTCTGAATGACCTGGTTAAATGTCATTGCCTGCACAACAACAGTAAAATCCCAGTTCAGTGTGTCACTCAGGTAATTAAAGTGGGTATGTTTGTGGATAGACTATTGTACAAGTCAGACTCTGCACACTGAACTTTTGAGATAGTGTGTGTTAAAATATCAATACAGGTGAATGGCAATCACTTGAAATATCCCTGAAGATCAGTATTTTGTTTTCCAACTTCCCGTTTTCCAAAAGTCCCAAATTTCTCAATTTTGAAACTGCTAAAGTCATTTGAATAGTTAGGATTTATTTGTATATGAATGAAGGGGACTTGTAATTGTATTTAAAGACATATCATTTACAATACAGACCACAGGGAATAACAAGAGTTTAACAAAAACAGAGATGACTATTTCTAAAACAGAATACAATTAGTAGTTTTGTATCACACAGCTAAAGTGGATTATTGTACATCTATTACTAATTTGGAGAGGAAACAGAAAAATGAAGTTCATTATAAACCATTAAGCCTAAACAATAAGGGCCTGATTTTGACATCAGTACCGACCCGGCCTTCAATTTATGAAACTGCAGGTATAATTTATGCCATGTGGATATCCAAGAACACAACAGGTACTTTCAGGTGCAATTAACTTAGCCTAAAACATCTAACTATTGGCACCCACACTTCGCTACCAAAAACTACTCCTAAATTTCTCTTTTAAAGTAGGAAAAAATAACTTTAGTAATGAGGCCAGTAAGACTTTTTACTCTAATCTGATTCTAAAGTGTGCTAAGAAAGTTATTTGCTTCTAGGGTTATCATGGATAAAATCAGGATTACTACTATTTCTCTATGGAACACATTTATTTATGTGAGAATACCTCCCCACAGTCATACAGCAGCTTCTGAACACAGGACATGCAAAACATCTGTATTAAAGTATTTAAATGGGTTGGTATATCATCAGCTGCCAAATGACAAACCATATTGAATCTAAGGAACAAAATCCCTCGTGTTTAACAAATTTCCCAAATGTGAAGTGGCCAAACAGGCTTACCAAATGCTGGGTCATTTCTACTGCAATGGGGGTAACCTCTTCGCTATATTCACAGATCATTTTCTGAATCACATTGGTAAGATCATCATTTTCAGTCTCTCTTATAATATGAAGCAGAGCTTGCATTACAGGTCTAATGAATGGTGTAATATATTCCTTAGCTGCAAAGTAAGTGGAAATAAAACACTAGTTATGTTGATTCTTACATTCTTGTTACAAAATTACTATATTAGTGTAAGAAAACCAGAAACACACACTTGAATAATACTGAAGTCTTTGACATGTAATAGCCTAAATATATTTTTCCTATAATTAAAGCCAAAGAGACAAAGTGTATCAACAAAGCACACTGATATTAAAAATTCAATATAATATGAAAAATTTCATATTAAGTTTATACAGCCAAAAAGTGTTAATAGTAAGTAACTATTACAAGACTCCAAACAGTAGGTGGGAATTCAGCAATTGAGCGATTATATATTACAGGTTAGGTTTCTTTCTAAGCTTGCTGAACCATCACAAAAGTTTTCTTGTCCCAAAATTACTTATGTCAAGCACTCCCTCTGTTCTAAGCACAGCAGGCAAGTTACCAAATGGCAAATTACCATCAATGGACAATAAAGCACATTGCCCAGAAGGTAATTATAATACTGGTACATTAGTGCTTAGCTCATGAAAATAACAGTGTCTTATCTTTTCTGCTTCAATTATGTCTTCTTTAGAAATGTTGGAGATGTTTTCTTCATTTTTCAAAAAAAAAAAAAGGAAAAAGGTTTACCTTTCTCTTGATTACTAATTAAAACCTGAAGTGCTATAGCAGCTTCCACTTTCACAGGCATTTCCCGATCATCAATCAGACATCTTCTTGTGAGTTCTAGGGCTGTCTGGAGGTTCTGGTCACTCTTAAATTTAACTTCACAGAAATAATGAAGAACCCAGCAAGCCTGAGGAAAAAATGCATTGAACAACTTCAGAAAATGGTCATTTTAATGACATCTGTGGATTGTTAGCTTTCTAATAAAATAATGAATAATTAATTAGTACTACAGATGTTATTTATTAATTAAAATACTACAGAGCTTTTAAAAATAAAGATGTTTGAGAGTTTGGAGGCTGGCCAGTGGTAGGTTTGTCTTTTAGACATCACTAGACCAGTACTATGATCTCAACTTCATCTTTGGCCACAGGTTTTGTGTGAGCAGTACAGTCTAAATGCAAAACACAAATAGACCATACCACCAGACACAGAGGAGAAACTATGCACACAGTACTGCAGCCATTTTGAACATATATATTGCTACATCTTAAGAAACTAACATTTTTATAATTAAAAACTTGAACATACTTTGTTATAGGAAAGATGCAAATAGCATCTGTCGATTTAGAGCAAGATACAATTCAGGAAAAACTCTGAGTTATTCAAATGTAGATCAACAAGTAAACCTTATACATTCTTACCCGTGCTCTCATGTAGCCCAGCTCACTGCTAAAGAGAGGGAACACATGATTCTGCAACATGTACTCCATCTGATCTTTGTATATCTTCTTCTGTGAGAATATTAAGACAATTACATCAGGAGATATTTTTCAATAAAAGCCAGAAGTGGGAGAAAAATTTTAGTTCTTGTTAATCCAGCATCTTATTGTATACAGAAAAGCATAAATACAGAGATGGTAGGAAGTTGTAACACACCACAAAAGAAAAGACGACTTTTACCCTTCTTAGTAAGCCATTCCACAAAGTGACAGCCTCTCTATTCACTACCACAACCAACAAGCTAGGAGGATCCTATATGTTCAAGACCGATCAGGACCAACGATTCATGGTGTAATTTTTTTAAATCATCTCTTATCTTTGGATCACTAAGACTTCTTTATTTTGCAGTTTCTATCTCTGTTTGACACCAAAGACACTACTTATGACAAGGAAGAAAGGGCAACCACCTCAAACTGTGGTTATAACTGATCTATCTTAAGAGAAATCAACTTCTTCCAAGTCATCCCCTGCCACCATAAACAATTTTACAAGGTTACTACACCTGCTACACAACTAGTTTTCTATAAGAAAATGAACTACCTAAATCAGCAGGGCTCTCTCTGATCAAACAAATTTTCTGATGTTAACAACCAGGAATTTTGTTACAAGTGGAACCAAAGAACCTATATAGCAATTTACTGCTTATCAAAAGGAAGCACAGCAGTTCCTAGAACCAAAATAAGTCATAAAATAATTTATAATTCATTGTCAGAAAATCAACATTGTTATCCGCATTCCTCTGTTGTCAACATAACAGAGACATATGTGCATGTTTCTGCCGTCTAGCTTCTTGCAAGAGTGGGAGAGAGAGATTGTTTAGGAAATCTGCTCCACTATGGAAAAGTTGTACCATGACATCTATACCAAAAGTTGCAAATTGAGGGAGCTGATCTCGATTATTCTAAATACTGGATTGCATGTGGAGGGGATGGGTAGAAAAGCAGAGGGAAAGAGAAAACCAGAAGACCCTTAGAAATCCATATATTTACTTTTAGGAGAATTTCAGCCAAAGAACCAATCATATGTAGAGCACCATCTTTCTTACGAGGATCAGCATTTGGCTCTGTGAGGATCTGATAACAAAAGCCCATGGTCTTCTGTAGGACCTAATTTGATAAAAAGGGTTTTGTGTTAGTAAAAATACTTCAGCCAGTCTTCTAAAGTACCACTGTCAGTTCTCTAAAATGCCCAAATTGTTAAAAAATTTATTTCATTTTTTCTTCGAAAGGCTGGAATTAGGCAGTGTTTTATGCCATCGCTAAAACACCATGTTGATTTATAACTCCTGGGTGTATTATCCGGCCTCAAGGAGTAAACTCATACCAATAGAGGAGTACCAAAAAAAAAACTTCTAAAATGATAGGAACAATAATGTTCACATAATGCTATGTATTAAGCAGGATGATTTACAACCACTTTAATGATAAGAATCTATCTTTTGTTTCAAATATCTCAGCAAGTTGCACAGAAAATATCAAATAAGACTATTTGATTTGTTCAGTCTAAAGCTAATCCTTAAATAGCTTACCTCTTTTCTTTTACTACATGCTGTAAACAACAAAGTCTGAGCAGCAGTTGTAGGAGAAATGAAGTCTTCAAATACATCTATTAAAAAATGTAATAGACTATAAACTTTTGTTCTTTAATACAGTTCATAATGTTAAAATAGTTTAAGGGTCTAATGTAAAATAAGAGCAACAGTATTCAGACTTACGTTACCAGCTGTGCCTTGCTATTACAAGCATTTCAACACAGAGCTCACATAAAAATAAAACTTTGAAATAAGACAAGACATGTATTGAGTTTTTTGGCACAAACATTCTACCCTTTTTTAGCATGATCTCAAAATTTATGTCTAAGATCCCTGGGGCAAGGACCTTTTCTTATACTTACAAAAGGTCTAACAAACTACTTACACTATGAAAACATTTTTTAGTTGTTGTAATAAATAGACAAAACAGACAGCTGAAAACAAACTAGGTCTTTCGCTCTCTTTTTGTTCAATCTTGTTCAGAGGCTTTATAGCCCCATCGTTTGTATTTGGGGTTTAGTCTGTACAGGCAAAGAATATTCCACCAGGATCCTAGGCAGCCTGAAGTCCTAAGTGTACCAAAAAGCCTTCAGGAAGGTCCAATTCCTTCACTTGTATGCCCATCCTGAACAGGCCACAAAGACTTTTAGAACACTTTGAAAGACAAAATGAAGAGCCAGTGGAAATTAACATAAAAATAAACAGAACATCCAAAACTTCCATGGTTATTTTAGTCTCCACCGTCATATAAACATCTTGCGATCACACATGCCCATTGTTCAGCCACACTAAGAACCAAGATAGCTAAAATTAAGGTATCTCTAGCTCTATTGATAAGCTCTGATCTATTACCTAACTTAAGAAAAAACGGCACTGCACACTTTAAAAAAATCTCATTATCTATATTTTCACAATGCCCTTTTTAAAATATTGGCTATGTTTGGCATTATATTTTTAATGTATATGAATATTTTAAAATTCTCACCAAACTTCATACGTATATATTCATATGGGTCTTCTTGCCACAGCTCCTCATCAGCATCTGTATAGCACATCAATGGAAATATAACATCTTGTATAATTCCCTGCAATTAAAAAGTTACAAAATAGGACTTAAACTATTGTATCAATCATTTGTTTTCTTCTATTTAAAACAATTTAAATTTTCTCTTATATCAGTTTTAAATTTGGGATGGAAACCTTTTAAAATTATACTGCTGTAACAGGCTTAATTACCTATTTTAAACAGAGAAAAGCCAACTGCTTCAAATTAAAGGTAGATCTGTGAATGCAATGCAATCCATTATGTTTGCTTTGGGCAATGGAATCTGGAACTGGTACAATAAGGTGGCATAAATGTAGTTGCTGACAGTAACTCTGAATTTATGTGGTGTTGCATGATATATACAATTCTTGATTCATTAAGAATACAATAGCGTAACTACAGGCTCAGTGTGCCAAAGAAAGGGCCCTTCATGAAACTGCATGACTGTTTTGGGACCCTGTTTGTATTGTGAGGGCTCATTTAAAACAGCTTCCATTTGGATTCCTCAGTTCACACCATTGAATTAAGCCATTATGATACTAATACAAATGCATTTTACATTTTAAAAGACTAACCAAGTCCACGATAAGAAGCATTTGCCAATCTGTGTTTTAGCCTTTAATGGGGCTCCAATTCTGCAGACACATGCTTGAAATCAATGGGACTAACTCAATGCCTAAAGCTAAGCATGTGTGTAAGTCTTTGCAAGACTGGGGCCTAAATATTGCAAATTTTTTTTGTTTCATCCAGAGAAAATTAATATTTCCACTGTGCTAACGTAACAAAATATGTTTTCCCAGAGCAGACTTGAATTCTTGATAAACAATTTATAATAGAAGCTCACACAACAAATTCTAGAAGGCTAGAGTGTCTATACAACAAACTGACTAATACATAGTAACTCGGTCATTTAGAGACTATTCCCAGAAAATGTTTTACTTGAATATGGGGTTTCAGATTCTTCCAGGTCACAGCATGTGACACTCCTTGATTGATGTAGTTCAGTGTTTGCTGAAGAACTCTAGGAGCCATGTATTGCTTTTCCTTGTACTGATACAGCACCTTCAGCAACACCTATGAAAATCAAAATTTCATTAACAGCTTATAGAAACCAAAGCATCTTGCTAGTAACCAAGAAGCCATTTAATTTGCAGGAGTGCCCCCACAAAGCCATTCTCAGTCTTGCAAATGTGAACAGATTTTTACTATTTTAAAATGGTGTTTACTAAGTTAACATGTGATGGGTTCCTCTGATTTGTGCCACATCCAGTTGTCCAAGACATGTTTAGTTAATTTGCTCAAGTAATTTTTAGTGTTCATGAGAGGTGGTGAACTGACAGCCCGGGAGACTGAAATCGGTTACTTATATGTATGGCTACCAAATCATCTACTTATAGGTAGCAGAAGTGCAAGCTCTCCACATTCCACCATCAGCAAATGCCTCCTGGGAAAGAAGAGATGATGAAGTGCAGAGTTGTTTGGATAATGGTGGCTCATGCTAACTCTAGCACAGTGGCAGCAAAGAATGAAGGTTCTTTCTGCCCTCAGATAAGGGAGTTAATATGCACCACCAACATTTCATCTCGCAATTATTTTTGCAGACCCAATTGCCACAGAGCTTGGCCTGCCAAACTGTTTGGCCTCTTTGGCCAGTGTTTTCTATGTGTTTGCTGCTTCACATTTGAATTTAGTTTGGCATTACAGAGGTTTCTCAGATCACCCCCTATAATATACAGGTGCAATAAAACCCTTAATTCAAAACACAAAATGCAACAGAGGAAAATAGAGCCAGCCCTCTATCCCTTCTCCTTTGCCTCCTGATCCTACCCTTCTCCAGTGACAGGGCTCTCCCAGATAAATCTAGCAATTTAAATTTTGTCAAGCCCTGAGCTCACTGCATGCCGGAACTACGGCAATAATGATTGGTATTTAAACCTCCAATGATTGGAGGAGCATGGGGACCAAGCTCCTGAAAAATTTCCCTGCAGCCCAAGCCTGTACCACCACAATTGTTCTGAAAGGAGCAGCTGGAGAGGGCAAGTTCAGTCTCTGGGCTTGTTTGACCCTTTGTCTCTGCTAAAACAGAAAATGGTCAAAACTGATTAAAAGAAAGTATCCACTGGGAAAAAAATCATTCACATCTACCAACCCTCAGAGCTCTTACAAACAGTGAAATTCTGATGGAGAAGTTAAGATCCAAGTCTTCAGAGAAATAATTCAGTTCTAAAAACCTATACACAAGATTACAAAATTGCCTTAGACTGTCACAGGAGTTTAAATGGAGATCTAGCCACACGTTCACCATGGACATCACTGCTTTATGAATTGCTCTATGATTTCTGTCTATATATTAGCCTTTATTGAAGTTGATTGAACTCTGATCCATTATGGTATTTCAGCAGACCTTGGAGATCCAGCATCTTACCCATCTCACTACAGATGGCCTATACTTTGCCTTAGACAGCAGGGTGGCACATAGACAAAGATATGAATTGCTCTAGGTTTTACAATGGCACACAAAGACTGTCAGAAAAGCAATTCTTATTTGTACCAAAACTGCTTTTTACCCTCTTGTAAGCTAAATGAAGAGAAATAGGATACAAAGTCTGGAGTGTTGAGACTTGCAGAAGATGAAGTTTGTCTTATGGATGAAAGTTTGGTTTGTCCACAACATCCCTTTCTTGAAAGTATTGAAATTCAACTGTCATAACTTAAAAAAGTTCCTTTAAGAAGTCAGAGTCAATGAAGAGACTACAATAATGATTAGGAAAACAAGTATTCAGGAATCAGATTCTCTATGCTCTGTTCTTATGCTTTAAAATATGGTCTTTCTACTAAATAATTTGTCAAACAATACAGGGTTGGAATGTCATATGTCTAGTAAATTACAATACTTTCAGAAATGGTTTGATTTTTAGGGCCTAATGTAAAAGCTACAAAACAAGTTAAGTTGGGGGGAAAGGGAAATCATTTCAATAGTTAAAGTTAATATTTTATGCTTAATATTATTTAACCTGTAAATGTGAAATGGGCTCCAACATTCAAAATCATTCTACTTTTGTAGTGATCTAAAACATATTCCAAGCTGCAGACTCTGAGCATTACTAAGACTAGACAATTTGAAAATCAGAGATATAAGCCAAGTCAAGATTGCATATACTATAATGTAACTTCCTGTATGTAAGGTTGCATAAGAAATTCCAGTTTCTATTATATATTGTATTTGATAATCAGTAGATGTCAAGAGATGATGCCATAGAAGGCAAAGCATAAGGAACTAGTGTTAAAATTGAACTTTCAACCTTCTACATTCCTGACTTCAGAGAGCTTGATTTTTCAGTGTTAGTGAAGCACTAATTATACAATTATGCACTGAATTCCCTTAAGAGTTACCAGTACTGCTTGTAAGTTTCTTTATCTGGCTACTGAATTCGGTTACCTTTGGCTAGGGGCTCATGTACCCAGCTTTTTCAAAAACTTAAAATAGTCAAAAAAAACTTTAGTAGTACTTGACATATAAAATTCCCCACTTTAAATACTTATAACTACTGAATCACAGTTTCTTTACACTTGATTTGAACTTGTTTTGTAGATACTTAAATGTAAGGAATGTAAGAAGTCAATTCAGCCATTTAAGTTATGAGTATACAGTATACGGAGAAAAGGTTTTTAAAACAAAATCACACAACACACATGCAGAACTCAGAAGCAGCTGAATAAATTTTACTCAAACTCTCCACAAATGACCGCCATTGATCTGAGATCAAGTGTGCACATTTTTAGTTCAAATTAAGTTTAAATTACCAGCAACCAAAAAAGGGGAATAAAATCAAAGTCAGAACTCCACCATAATCATATTGTGTGCTATGCGTGGGCACATATGTGCGTAAAAAGATATGGCTGCAGTGATTAGTATGTAGGATGATTGCTTGTTAAACCAGTTTAAGTTCTATGTTGGATATCTGTATCTAAGGATTCCTTGAAGCTGCTTCTGCAGAAACTTTGGTATATACAGATAAGAAATCAGATCTCCCTTGCTGCTCTTATCAAACAAGCAATAGCTGAAACTTGGGACTCTAAGGATTCTATTTTTTTTTTTTAGTTGAGGGAAAGACCATGCAGTGTAAGTGTTGGACAGAATTTAGTTTCACATTTTTACAGTAATTCCTTTGTTATTCCCTCAATGTTTGAATTGGAACAATAAAGTACAATAAACTGTTAAGGATTTTCTAACAGCCAGAATACCGTGGGAATACCTTTGATCACTCCTCTCCTCTTCCTCCTAAGAGTAAAACTGAATTTATCTGGGTATAACCAGATGACACACTCCTAGTTCATAAGGTCATGGGCGGAGCAGTCTGTTTTTGTGAAGTCCAAGAGTCACAGGTGTTTCGGCCAGTGAAAGTAACTCAGACTAACTGATTTTATCTTGCCAAATGTTCTAGATTATTTTTGTTAGAAGTGGAAATAGGCATAGTATTATAAACGGCTTTTTTGGCCAGGCTTAAGAAAGTTCATCCAGGTCTTATTAGTCATTTTTCTCCTATGTCAACATCTATAACTAAGGCCCTGCTTGAATTGCAAGATGACTGTCAAAAAATTGTGGCTGAGTTGCAAACAAGGCATGGAAAATTGTAGAAAAGTAATAATGGACCTTCTTATTTACAGTAATAAAGTCCATTATTTGCCAGCCTTGCACACAGCAAAGATACTGCTGTCAGAATTGTAGTGGAACCCTAATACTGCAGAATCTGTAATTTCCACAGTATCGCTCGTTAAGTAAGGCCTTACCTATAACCAAGTTCCTGAATTTTCTAGTTATAGCAGCTCCATCTCCCCACTCTATTTCAGCATAATATAATCAGTTAGCTCTGGTGTTCATTTGCTCTTTGATATGGAGTGTATTGAGATAAAAGTTTTGTTCTGCTCTGCCTATTTGAATATAGACTGTTCTACCTTGACAGCTCAAATGACACCAATACCATTATTAAAAAACTGTTTGTCTTTGATATCACTTATTGTACTTTCCAAAGCTAATCAAATTGGTCTCAGCATCAGCCAGCTGATAAAACTGTTTAGACCACTTGTCTTGTGCTACCTTGGTTCTGGAGTGTACTCGCCAAATAAGTAATGTTTCAGTTCTTCCCAGTTCAGCATTTTCTGAAACAAGCTATACTTTGTTCTCCACCACCCTAGTGGTATGATGACCTCTTACTGCCTGCTGTACATTCACTGTGTCGTTTAAGCTGTTCAGAAAAAAAGAAGAGTGCAGAAACTTTGTTTCTGTATGAAACTAGTACAACTAGTAGCTTTACCAAGCAGTCAAAGTGACATGAGGTGTCCAAAAATTCAGTGACAGATAATCTTCAGATTACTTTTCAGATAAAATTTCTTTATATCCTGGGTCCATGATCACATCCAGATAATGGATTCTTGGAGCTGTAGCTACGTGATTCTTCTGATTTATCATCATTTGTTTCTTGAGCTGCCTTCTTTCTTTTGGGAAACCCATCAGGAGATAGTGAAGGAAGGAGCAGACATACTAATTACTGCTTAGTAATTAGGACCTTTCTGAAAACTCACAGAGATATGACCAAGGGAGTTTTGTACTGGCAATCACTGATGTTTTGTGACCCAAACAGAAATACAGGAGATGGCTTTTGGGGGAAGGCGGAGGAGGAGGAGGAGGAAGAGGAAAGTAGGCCTAGTCACCAAGATCAACTTCAGTGAGTTTGTCCCAATTTGGCACTTGAACAATTTGTAATCCAATCGTGCATATTTACTTCCTATCTCTCTATGATTAAAACAGTGCACAATACACACAGAGTGTCGGTGGAATTCTTCAGCCTGTCTTTGAAAGTCGGAAACTGCTTTTCATTGTCTTGTTTCAGAGGGTCTGTTGATTTTTGCAATTAAGTAAACGTTGTGTAAGAATTTTTTCTAATGTTTTTGAAGGATAATTCCCTTGCATATGCACCCAACGCTGACTTCCACAGCTGTGCAAAAAGTAAAAGTTTTAGACAGTGTGGACTCCGTGTCATGTTGGGTTTCATGCAGTTGATCTGTGGGAATAGTATATTCTGTACTTTCCTATTACATAATATAATATTATATACTAATGTATGTATATATGTAGTATACACACACACACACACACCCCTTCCAAAACTTGCGTCCTTCCTGATAATCTAATCAAAATAACTCCATTTCTATGTAAATTCATGCTGTTAAAACAGGAGAAGTTTCCATGGATTAAAAAATCCTGCCCCTCAAGAATTTTCCTTTAAAGAACCGAACCACAGTTGTTCCCTGTCTGCTGTGTTATACCAGAGACAAGCTGTGAGTCTAGGAAAGAAATACGCCTGAAAAAAATCTTCTGTCAAGCAGCATGACTATTACTTTTGAAGACATTTTTCCATGTAATCATTTGCCCAAACTAAAATTACCTGGAAAAAATAAAAAAGCCATCAAAGCACCATAACTCCTCCTTAGGGTGGTACTTGGTACTTAGGTAATGGTACCTAAGTACTTAGGGTGGTACCATCTTGATACTTGGCTCCTTAGGTAATATTCATCTTCAAGTATCATATTAGCATCTCTAAATTAACTACTACCAAAGCAACTTTAGAGAGAGAATTAAATCTTGCCTTTCTAAATGCATTGAATATTGGGAGACAAGTGGATGAGATAATATCTTTTATTGGACCAACTTCTGTTGGTGAGAGAGGCAAGCTTTCAAGCTTACACAGAGTTCTTCTTCAGTTCCAGAAAAGGTACTTGCACAGCAAAATGCAAGGTGGAACAGACAGTTTAGCATATGTAGTTAGCACATACTGCATGGGACCATTCAAGGTGGTGGCATGTTAACACCTCTGCAGTCACAGGACAAAAAAAGAGGATGTTAATGGATTACATATTGTTGTAATAAGCCCTAAATCCAGAGTCCCTGTTCAGTCCCGGGAGCCCAGAACCTAGGACTCTAAATTGGGAGGGTCCCAGAGCTAGACTGTCTACACTACACTTATACAGCCATGTCAACTGGCATGGGCCTGCCATGAGAGTCTACTTGCAGTATAGACATACTCAGTGTACTTTAAGAGATTACATAAGCAGCATACCTATTTCTTAAAATGCTAACACTGGATTGTTCAGTGGATAAATAATTGTAAGGATTTCCTGCATACTCTGTTAGCATCAGGGTAATACAAGATATTTTGAAAGGAGCCATATCCTTGGCAAAGATACGGGAAGAAGGGCATTATTGTTAATATCACATTCACTTTAATATCCGAAGTTCAAGCATTTCTTACCTGCTGGACACCAACAGCAAATGCCTTTAGGAACACTTCAGCAAATTCATTATATTCCTTGGAAACATTACCAGGGCTTCCATACCTAGAATTAAAAGTGAAAAATTCAAGTATGCAGAAATATTTTGATGAATTTCATATCAGAAACTTAGGTTTTTTCAATTTGATGGCATGGGAAGAACAGCTACCTCTCAAAAAGTCTAGCCAAGATGTGCAAAGCCCATTTCTTGCATTTCCACCAAGGCAATTCAGGTCTATCATCTTCATCAACTTGAAGGGTTTCCTTTAGAAAGAAAGGATAATTTACTAACTATTGCTGAAATGTCAGATTAAAAAAAATTTTTGCTTTTCTTTTTTCACTATTAGCTATGTAGCATTCTTCCAGCTCAACAGAAATGAGATATAAAGATATTAGAGTTAAAAAAACCCAGAGCCATAATGTAAAGAACATATAAATGTTCAAATACAACTTTCCTTTGTAAAAAGCCAACATAAATTACAATACAATTTGAAAGTTGCTGTTTTGTCTATAAGTAACAGGTTATACTTGAGACTCTCTCTACTTAGTCTTGGTTTAAACCACATTATCTTTACACATTTGTCCTGTCACACATTTACAGTACAGTACAGTACTATTAAATTTTTAAAGCAACTTTTAAAGATAGGAAATTGAATTCAGAAGCCATTTTGTAAGCCCAAAGAGAAATACACACACAAAAGTACTTACCGCAGGTACATCTCTGTCCACAACAGTCTTTAGAATTTCTATCCATTCTGTCAGATTTTGCTGATTTATCAGCTCCAGAGGTAATGTATACTATTTAAAAAGCAATGAATGTAAAATAAGTTCAGCATAAAGCCATATAAAATAACCTAATGTGCTGCTCGAATTACGTATGTTTGAATGCTTCTCTAAAAAAACCTTACTATATGTCTGCTATAACTTGGATACTATGAGCAGTCAGCAAAGAAGTGAGGGTGGTATTAGATGGTGTTAGAGAAAGATCTTTAGCAGCCGATTCTACATCCACAAAAACATTCTCCTTCATTTCAATTCTGCCTTACTTAGAACTTTGCTAAAAGATGATATCACAAGGTCTAAGTTATTATATCTTCCAGAACCAAAAATAATTGTTTTCTTCACTAAAAGTCTGATGGGGGATCAGCAGATCTGGTTTTAAATTTCCATAGCCAAACCACCTGCCCCATCTAATATCAATATTGTTTCCTTTTTAAAGGAATATTTGCACTGAATAGCATGTTACTTCAGTTTCCTTCTGTTAGATAAGCAGAATATATTAACACTCTACAAAAGGATGATACATGGTTGTTTCCATGGTTAGAAAACGGCTCTTGTTCTATCATGACCACTCCAGCTTACTCAGGGGTAGCACGGCAGATTCCAAATACTTTAAAGATGGTAGGCTCAAAAGATTTCCAACCCAATTTTAAACTAACAGCAAATAACTTGATAAATCTGTATTGTTGGGTTTATGTACACCAAATCATGCCAAAAGCTTGTTACTCATACCATAGTTGAGCACTGGTGAAAGATGACTCAAATGAAATCTAATAGGTAATGTTGTTCCAAGCACATTACTACCAAGGGTATAATTTATTTTATGAGGAAAAAGTAAACTTGCAGATTAAATCATTGCTCAAGAATATGGAAAATTTGCTTCCACCTGAACAAGAGCATAGAAGATTTTGAAGATCTGTTTCTGGATGAGGACAGACTGATCAGATGGATCAGAAAGAAGCTGAATGAAACGATCCTTCAGAACCGGTAGGAAGTGCTGCATTGCTGCTATCAAAGGACTCCGCTCCTCTGGTTTCTTGTACCTTTAGGCAAGAATAAAATGCTTTACAAAGATTTTACAACTAACTTTATTGATATGAAAAGTAAGTTGTACCTGCACTAAGGAGAGTCAGATAGGCCACTGCAGCTCCTAAGGATAGATTGTTTTAAAAATTGACTAGTATCTTACTGTGGCATTCATGGGGTCATAAAAAAAATGAAGCTATATTCACACAAACAGCCAAACCTGAATGAAGTTAGAAAACAGCTTAGCTTCCATTACTTTACTATAGTTCAACATTTCAGTAGTGTTCTCCCGCTGACTCACTCACTTTGAATGCCACATCACATATATGCCACACAATTTTCTATGGTAAAACAAGGTCAGAGCAGCAGGAAAAAAATGAGCAAAACTCATAATTTTATAGGCAAAAATGTTATAAGTAGAGCTGGTCAGAAAATATCCAACAAACACTTTTTCACTGGAATTTGTTAATTTGTCAAAATTAAACATTCTGTGGAGGCTCCCTGATGTAACCAGTTCTGATGGAACTGAGACAATGCAGGAAATCATCTCCTGTCATCTTGCCCATCCAACTCCATGGGGTTGTTGGAGAGCCCTGCCTTATAGGCTTGCATCTCCTTGATAGCTGGAGCTTCCACGGGCTATGGCTGTAGGGCAGTGGTTCTCAAACAGGGGTACGCATACACTTTGGGGTACAGAGAGATCTTCCAGGGAGTACATCAACTAATCTAGATATTAGCCTACTTTTACAACAGGCTCCACAAAAAGCACTAGTGAAGTCAATAAACTAAAATTTCACAGGTAAAATAAGAAAGTATGCAATTTCTCAGAAAAAGTGACACTTTTGTATTTTTATGTCTGGAACTGGAACAAAACCAAAATTCAAAATATCAAAATCCTGGACTGTGATAATAAATAATTAAGAAAAATAATAAAGAAAAGATCCTATTAATAAAAATAATAAAGAAAAGATCATATTAATGGAACAACTGTCAGATTAAAGTATTATCTGATATTGCCAGTGATGTTCTAAACTAAGAACTTCAGAGCGAAGTTTTACACTATTGTACTTCGGAATTCACATTCTTATTCCTCATTCTTATGTCAACACATTTTTGGACTAAATACAGTTGAACTTAAATACACAAATTAATCTTCTAATAGTGCCAGTTCATAAAAACAATGAAAACCTATGTGATCGGATACTAACTGCATGTCTTATAAGAACTATGTAACAATTAAACAGCAAGAGTCCAATCAAAAAATCCTAAGTATGGTCCTACAGATTAAGTTCATCAGAAGCCTAAGAAAAATCAGATAAAAATATTGCTCAAGAAAAGTTCATTACCAACTTGCTTGAACATACAATGAAAAAGAACATGGTAATATCAGAACAGGAAAGATGAGAGAAAACAATTTGACCTATGTAAAGACCTGCCAGTTGAAAATACTATCTGACTTTGAAACAACAATGCGGAAGGGCCCAAGTGATTTGTTTTCCATCTGAAAAAAGTCAATGCAGCTCTTAAATTGGTCTAAAGTTTGTTAATATTTTTAGATTAATTCAAAACTGAAAGACTCAGAGGCTGCAACAGCGTAGTCTAAGCAATAACAATACACAATGAAGGACAGATTTTCAAACTTCACAGATGGAATTGCATGGACTGAATTTGTTTAGATATACCTGGTTAATAGCCAAACATTAGGTAGTCATAAACAAATTAAGCATGCACATGTGTATACAACATCTAACTTGAAATTCCAGCCCCCACTGATTTAGCTGTAAAACCAATTATGCACTGGCAATCAATGATCATAAAGCAAAGCTCTTGAGTACCTAAGACTAAGAACAAGCCTATTAACTGCTTGCTTATCCTGTATTTATAGCAAAATTCTTGTACACAATCACAGTATAAGAAAAATGAATAAAAATCCCTACATACAGGAGAATCTTATTTTATATCTTATAATGAAGCTTGCTTGACACAATAAGACATGTCTCCATTTATACAAGTTCATTTTGAAAATTAAAAAAGGTATGTAATGCCGTTTTGCTTTTCTACTAAGATTTGCAGAGAGTCTTCATAAAGGGAAAACTCCAGTGATATTTGATTATGGATGAATTTGCAGTGTTTCTATAGCTAAGGTTGCACTTAAATGGGGACCAACATTCCTGTTTCACACTGATTTTTGAGTTTAATCTCCAACTTTTGGCTATAATTTCATAACACAGAAGTTTTAAATGGAACATTTTAAGAATATTTACTAACTTTTGCAGAAGAAGCATTCTTAAATGTTCCCTTTTTAAACACTGACACGTATATCACCTTTCTTTGGAATTCACTAGCTATATAACCATGATACACAAGCCCCCACTTCTCTCTGCTACCCACAAACATTCCTCAACATTTTGGTTGTAGGCTGCTTGTGAGGTCTGAATGGGTGGGAGGGCCTGGGATACTCAAGGGTGAGAGAAGGAGCAGAAATTGTCTCCATCACAACTCAAGTCTAATATCTCCCTCATGCACAGCCCAAATTCTTTCACCTCCTTCCATGACAGGTCTCTGCCTTAGGCTGATTTTTAAGTTTCAGTGAAAACAGGTTAACCATTAGGATCAGGAACTTTGGCATGGGGAATAATCCAGGATCACAGATATTTGCTTGACCTCATGAAAATCTACCACAATTGGGTTGAGTTATAAATTTCGGAAAATTGCTATTTGCATATGCTCAGTAGTGCCCATTATAAACATCTCACTAAAAACTCTGAACATTCTTATCTGCAGTGAGCATCCTCCCAGTCCTCCCCCAACATCATGCATGTCAGCTGCACTGAACATGCTCCCAGCAACACTGAACCTTTCACAGGATAGGTTCAGACCTCTAACTCTGGGGAAGGAGAAGGGGCTGCAGAGCAGAAAATGTTCTCCTGTATTTAAGGCACTAGACTGGGATATCAGAGATTTTATCTGTGTCTCTGCTACAGTCTTCCTACATGAGGATGAACAATACTATCATAATGCATAAGCTCAAGGCTCCCAAACTAAGGTTGTACAGACAACCTTAATTCTGGCATTTTGTAACTTTTGAGTTTTTGGACTTCACAACCTTCACATCTTTTTTAACGCGTAATACAATCTCTAGATTACAAATTGTCTTGATATCAAATAAACATTACTTCTCCTGAGTAAGCTGTGCTTCTGTCCCCTTTTCCCTATCTCTAAGAGACTTATGCAACCATGCCCATCTTTAACCCTTAGAAAGTGACTGCCACATTAATGCGTTAAAGAAACCCTAGTATTCTGATCTCAAATCTTTAAAATGAAGGCAGATTATTAGGTACTGTGTTTATGGAACCAGTTAGGAAAGACATGTCACTACCTCGAGAGGGTGAAATATTATCAAGGGTTGTTACTGAATTCAGTGGTTTATATTAATTACCTCCAATATCAGTGTTCAGTGCAACATGCAATTCAATACTTTATACACTAAGATCCAGTGCATATTCAGAAGTACATGTACAACTTACAGAAAATATATTGCTACAGATGGATATTCAATGTTTATTTGGGAAAAACTCACTCATAGTTTTTCACGAGTTGATAAAGACAGAGGAGAATTCCAAGCCAAAACGCGCTGTTATCAGACTGAAGATAAAAACCAATTTTCTCCACAACTGCAGTCCAGCGATTGGGGTAATCATGCTTGATAATATGGTGAATGCACGTAGTAAGCTGTACTCTGGAAGTCAAACAAACATATGGTTAAATAACTATCTTCATTATTTTAAGAGGTCTTTTTTGTGGTGAGGAAACAGCTCATTTTTAGCTAAACAGATAAGCCTCAACCTGAGTTCGGATTAAGTCTTGTTTACGCATAGAGATATCTATCTGGTCTTCTACTTCCCTCCTGCTTGGCATTTACTACCTTCTGAAATTTTGTAAAGGGTTATATTTTGGAATCCATTCTTCTCCAAATACAAAAGATGTGTACGCAAATAAATCCCCTATAAGTTGTACAATGTACAAATGAACAACAAAAAGCCATTTTCTCTAACAGCATTAATTCTATGCTCCCCAATACAAAAGCTGTGTTTTACAATACAAGTCACAATGGAAATTTAGTATGCAAGTGCTCTTCATTTCAAGCGAACAATATCAAAACTATAACTAATTTATAAGCAAATTAAAACTGTATACCTAATCAGCTCAGGTGAATGAATAATGGCTTCTACAATATTTTCACGAATACAATGTCTGTCTTCTTCTGGGATGGAATAAGTTGAGATTTCCCCTGGTGTAGTTTCACGATCAGGCCAATACTGGGTTATCATATTCTTCAAGTAGATAACACCTGTCATACAATGGCAAGACATCACTTGATATCAAAACAAAAGTCAATCATTATGCTAACATATGTATTTTACATTTAAAAAAATGCACTCCATAAATGAATTCTAATTGAATGAACAATATTTAACATATCAGAGAGCCACCCTAGTAAAACCCACTAATTCCCCCATTTCCAAAATTTTACCTTCTACAGTTATCAAGTGTGGCATCTAAATTTTTTAAGATTGCTATACACAACTTATTTTTTCAGACAATGTCTTTGAAAATAAACGTATTGAAAGATGTATTTCCATTTATTATAAATAAGAGTTGCAGTGAAATTTATTAAACGTATCTCTGAAGAATCTTCCTTTGTAATTATTTTTAGATCAATTTTTCAGTATTTTAAAACAAGGTTAGTCAATACTAAATCTATAGTCAAATATTGCTTGTATTTTAAGTCTGATTTTGTTATATAACGTGATTATGTTTGGGTTACATGGTCTGCTTTGCATCCAAGTGAATTCTGAAGGGAAACAGTTTCTCTGTACAAAGATTATATGTTATGACTCTTTATAGCAGGCAGACATTAGATTGCTGACATAGATGCATGTTTTGCTGGTGAAAATTCAAACTGTTTATGTGGAAGAATCCAGATTACAGTGCATTATGAACCTTTTCTCTTTACAAGTGCAAAAGAAAGTCCAGAATTACAAATGCAATTACAACAAAGTTAATATTAATTGAATTCTGACTCTACTTCTGTACGCTGTACCATAGGCTCTCTGTTGGTTTTCAATTAAATGTTTAGGTGGATCACTATCAGGAAGGATTCAGAGAACATGCCTTATAAACCTGTTATTTTGAATGTGATAATGATATAGACCTTGATCTTGCCAGCTGATCTATACAGGCACAAGAGTCTGTCAGTATAAGTCAACTAACAAGATCATAGTTTTAGTTCAAATTATTTCCTCTGCTGTCTTCTTCCTCATTTTCTGTAACTAAACGTTATCCTACTTACCCCAAAAAGGTAAGTGAACTCAACTACTGAAGGATATGAGCCATTTCCAAAGAAAGAGCTAAGGATGGTGGGACGATTTGTTCCAACTCAGTCAGCTTTGACACAATGTAAAAGTAACAAGTTCAAAAGAACCAGGAACCTCCACACACTGCTTAGCTTTTCCTTGGTTTACTATGGTTAAGTCTATTCTGATGGCGGCAAATTAGCCGCTGTCAGATCAATTTCTCTGGATCAACTGAGCGGCCTGTGAAGACCCGCTCAGTCAATCCAGAAATCGACCTACGAAAACCACCTATGAAAGTGGCATAGCGCTGCATCGGTGGAAACGCTGTTCCTGTCTGCACAGCGCACTATGGACGGTGCACAAAACTGAAGCAGCAGAGTTGATGTGAGTTACGCACGTTTTTTACATCGCTTGCATATCTCTTGTCGACTGTCACCAAATCTCGCCGAATCTTAGAGACCTTGTGTTGCCAAGTAGAATAAGCTACTAGTTGGAAGACCCAACCAAGCGATCAAGATCTACCCTTATTATGTGTACTGTCAAAAATAGTCCATGTATTACTCTCCAGCACTCCCCTCCAATTGACCAGAGTGATTTTGGTGTCTCAGTGGCAGTTGTCAATATTCTTGACCACAACATTCATTACAGTACAGGCAGAATGGAAAGAAAGGGGAGCAAAAGAACAGGCTCCAATTCTGAACAGAGTAAACAAAGAAGTCAGGATAAAAAGTTAATCTTTCAAGTCATTCTGTTGCAGAAGATAAAACACTTCATCCAAACTGAGGTTATTTCTATGAAACAGCTGGGCCAGTGCATTCCAGTGCAGGTAGATAGACATGTGGTGGCTCTGTTCAAGCTATCATGCCAAAATACACAGTGTGGCCCCCCAGAGGTCATGTGGGATTGTAGGCAGGCAATTTTTAGTCTGCTAGCTCAAGCAGAACTAGTAGGTTCTGGGAAGCACTCTCCTTGCTCCTGTGTAGCCATACACAAAGGGCTAGCCTATACTAAAATCGCTAGAAGGGCACAGCTATATCGATGTAGCTGTGCTGCTGTAGAGCTGCTAGTGCAGACACTCTTTGCTGACAGGAGAAAGCTCTCCCATCAGCATAATTACTCCACCTCTCCAAGCAACAGTAGCTATGTAGGCGAAATAGATCTGTCCACACCAGCGCTTAACTCGGTGTAACTTAAGTCACTCAGGGAGGTGGCTTATTCACATCCACTTGACATAAATTATACCAAATTAAGTGCTAGTGTACATAAGCCCTCAGCGAATAAAAAACAAACAGTGACTGAGTCCTCTTCTGCAAAACAGTCAGCAATTACTTCTGATCATCGTAAAAGTTTAACTCTTACTTTTTTCCATATATAATTCTGGAATTAAAATAACATTACCAGTGAAGAGAAACTATTTGTTTTCAAGAAAAAGATTGCTAAATGTAACATTGTATCAAGCTTTTATAATCAGAGATGTCCTATAATTTTTCATAGGCTACAGCACCGATAACGAAAGCCTTGCAAAGTCTATGGTGGTCACTATGACCGATAAGGTAATATTCTTCCAATATCCTTCAAAGACCTTTTTACATTAAGCTTATGTATTATTGTACGCCAGGATTATATTTAACCTTTCTAGGGTGAAATGTGACAGATATTGCAATCCTATGCAGTATCTTTGGGATCCACAGATTTGAACAAATTGTTTATGTATAGATGTATTCTCCTCATCTCTACCACAGCGTCCTACCCTAGGCGAGGCTTGCAATCTACAGCTATGTCTACACTACAGTTTATGTCAGCATAATTTATGTCGCCCAGGGAGGTGAATAAACCACCCCACTGAGCAACGCAAGTTACAACCACGTAAGCGCTCATGTGCACAACTCTATCTCCAGCTGAAATAGCTTCTACTGTTTGTTAAACAGGGTTTATTATGCTGAAGGGAGAGTTTTCTCCCATCCGTATGGAGCGTCTTTATCAGATGCGCTGCAGCAGCACAGCTGCATTAGTACAGCAGCACATGTAGACATGCCCCTAGTTTAAACCAGATTCTCCAGAGACCAACAGACAGCTAAATACCTGAGTTTAAACTGACTCTCACTCTTGATTCTATTTCAGCAAATAGACAGGATATTCTGTCCAAAGGGCATCCTTCCAGAAGGCCTGAAAGGACTTGACCTAGTAGAGCCCCTTCCGACAGATGAGTGTCCTCTGGTAATCCTTCTACCATGCATATAGGAACTTTGATTTTTATGTTCTCTCTGTAATGGTTTTACCTTAAGAATAAATATGATTGCTTAGAAGGAGCTTTGTGATAACTCATAACTACAGGCAATACGCCCACCATAGTCTTCGAAGAGAAAGCAAAGCACAGGCACAAGCACTGTTTACGCATTCTGGCGATACTGCCGTGTAAACTTGCTGGAGATATTGCAGTGTACTATAGGGAGCTGTGCAGTCTTAAAACTACCGTCAGAAGGGAGTGAGATGCAGATTTCTGCCCAGGAGAGGTGACGGGTAGGAATCAGGATCTAAAGTGGGTGCCCCCGGTGGACCGTGAAAGGGGAAAAAAGGTGCAGATATCCTGACACTGTAACAGTTATTTTAGCACAACTCAAACCACAGGAAAACCACAGAATACAGGCTCTCTGTACACCTCTACTGGCAAGTTCAAAATTATAGCTATAACTGGCAGTTCCAACTAAGATTAAGGATGGCCAACAATTTCTATTATGAAACCCAGTTTTCAGTAACATATAATTGTGCCAAAATGTTTAGGCTGAGATTTTCCAACTGTAAGTGTCTGCCTCTCATTGAATTAAGTTTTTAGCAAAAAATAGTTGTTTTTGAGAATGAGGTCAGTGGAAAATGTTTACCAATGTTAAAAAAATTGTACACTGTTTTGTTGAGAAGTTCTAGCGCCTCCAGGCTTTAGAATAGGGACTAGAAATAAGGCTGAAGGGGAGGAGGTTTCTCTGGTCTAGAGATGCACCTTTGCTGTCCCCGTGAAAATTCACTCAAGTGTGGCCATATGATAAGCTTCTGAAAAATCACCATTTGCACATGCACAGTACAGGCTTGTTACAGTTCAGCAAATGACTTTTCTGAAGATTCCATCAGTAGTGAGCATGCTCCACCCTGGGACTGGGTGATAACTTTTCCTAAAATTGCTTTTCCTGGCTGTGATGGACTACTGTGATGCCACACACCAGAACTGAGAGCAAGGAACAGGGTGGACAGATTGAAATCACCAAGTGGAAAACCTCAATTTAAATCCTTGATTTTAATCAATTTTCCATTTGTACTTCAATTATTTTCTTTAAAAAAATGTGTATCATCACTGAATCAGATAGCCTGTGGTATAGCAAGGGCAGAGGGCAGTGGGAAAGTTCTGGAAGGGAGGTCTGTAAGCCCTAGAATGTTCTGGGCTTTATTCCCTGTACAGTAGCCAGAGTCATTAAAGGGCAATTAGGGGCAGCTGAGGCCAATTAAGGCCCAGCCAGGTGCCTGACAAAAACCCTCTGCTCCTGAGAGACAGTGCACAAGCTGGAGGAGTAGGTGTGCTGTTACTGAGCAGAGGAGTGGGTGTGGAGTTGTGAAGAAGAGCCGAACGGAGTACGGTGGTGTGTGGAGTTGTGAAGAGGAGCAGAACAGAGTACGGTGGTATGTGGAAGAGAGGTGGAGTCCTCGGGAAGGTACTGGGCTCAAGGCGGCAAAAAGACATAGGAAGGAAAATAGCCCGGGTAAAAAGACTGCAGCTGCAAATACGGCACCAGCAGCACATAGCTGCTATTCCTAGGGCCCCTGGGCTGGGACAAGGTCCCTACCCCCCTCCCTTGGGAAACAGGGGTAACTGGTGACCGGTGATGCCCTGGCCCACTACATGAGGTGAAGCACGAGACCCACTAGGGTGAAGCCAGCTGTTTGCCACAAACCATTGAAACATGTTGATTTATAATTAATAGAGCCTTGAGCCTAGATTTGGTACATCCTTTTTGCTACCTATAAGGATACATTACAACTATATATATTTATTTAAGCAATTGTATAGCTTCATGTTTGCAGATTCTTATTAATTGTATATATTTAGTATGTTAGAATGTGGTGAATGATATTGCTTATTTACTAGATAATTAACTTTGCCCTTATGAATTGTGTCAAGCTGCATTAGGATGGTAACTGCAATTTAATTAAAAAACACAAAACAGCATATAAAATTTATTTTTATTAAACAAAACAACAACCTGTTTTGATAAGAAATTTGTGTTTCCAAAACATGTTTCAATTTACAACTAAATGATTTATTTAAACAGGGATTAACTGTAGTCGGTGAATTAAACTGATCATTTATTGCAGGCCAGCCTGGGAGAATTTTCAAATATGCATGAGTGAAAGTGATTGGAGTTTAAGTCTTGCTTAAGCCTCCCGAAAATGAGACAATCTCCTGAATTACTTAGGCTGACCTATTGTGCCATATTTATAAAGGTGGCCTCAAAAGTAAGATGTTTTCCTCTAAATTTTTCTTTATATAGCAAAGAAAACCTTTAACTCAAAGTTTTTGAGAAATATGCTGAATCCACGAGACTATTTTATATTTAAATGTTTTACAGTGTTTTATTTAAATTACAATATTTACATCTTAAAATATTCTGTATTAAATTCAGATTTTTAAAAAGAAAAAACAAATCAACTTAAAAAATCTATTTTTATCTACTGGCAAGTAGACTGTTTTCTTTGCTTTCAATCCTCCCTGGCTGGTGCCCACGAAGCATGGCGGAGAACATGGAATCAATCTAACTCAAACACAGAGGGGGAAAAGAGATGATGGGGAGCAGAGGCAGGCTGCAGCAAAAGGAACAGAGGAGCCAGAGCATTCTGGGGAAGTAGACTATAATCACTAGAGTACATGCCCAAGAGTACCTGGAATCCAGCTCAAGATTAGAGAGTCTCAATGTTCCATTGCTATCTAACAGAAACCCATTGGCAAAGTGTGTCTGTCACACCCTTTCCCCCAGTGGTTGGCCCACATATTGCTACCAATTACTTCATTAATTCAACTGGTTGAGGCCTGGTGCTGGGATATAAAATTACCCCTGGGGGAATTCTGCACCACTGAGCAACACAGAATTGATGCACTGCATAGAATTTCATTTTTTCCTGCAGAATTGGCACTGCAGAGCTGGTGGCTGCCACGAGGGACACCTTGGCTGGCACAGTCCCACTCCTTAGTTCACAGTGTGCCTGTGTGGGAGGTGCTGGTGGGCTGCAGTTCCCCAGGTCTGCTGGCCTCATTCAATCACATGGTGTGGCCGGGCCCCCGCCCTGCAGAGAGAAGCAGGAACAACAACTGGGAGCTGCAGAGATGGGCTGTTTTCCAGGAGGGGAGACTGGGTGTGAAATGGTCATAGCTTGACCTATTCCAGGGGCAGCTGAAACTTTAAATTGTGGCTCCTCCACCCCAATCAGCAAGTATGGGTCAGTTCTCCCTGGTGCAACAGTAATGAAGTTGTGCGGAGCAGAGCCCGCATATGGGCGCTGGAGGGATGGAGGTGCAGGCTAGGAAGGCCCCATGCAGCCCCCTCAAGCCACCCCCCCCCCCAATATCTCCTCCCAATACAAACACACACCCCTCCCCTCCACTACTGCCCTGCAGTGTCTTCTATTAGGTAACTTAAAATATGGTAACCCTACAGGGGCAGGGAGAAAAAAAACAAGAAACAACTAACAGACCAAATGGGCAGACACACCTAGACTGAGGTGCCCAAAACAAACGGAACAGAAACAGGAAATGAGTTGTCACAGGGGTTTCTTTAACTCTCTACTCTGGGGGGAATCCTTTTTGTTGTCTCTATTGTTATAGACATAATTACTGACAAGTATTTTGAAATAAATTAGTAAAATAATTGAAACAGGCGTGATTATATTGTGTTATTTTGACAAATAAAATGTGCAGAAGTTTAGAATATTGTGCAAAGATCTTTATTTTTTGCACAGAATTCCCTGAAGAGTAAAAGATTCTAGCCCTGCTGATGACCTATAGTCATGGCCAATATAGTTCCACATGATGGAATTTCTGTGCAGTTCTTTTTAGTGTGCTAAAACAAGATTTAAAAAAAAAAACACACACAACTTAGAAATTACTTTAAAAAGAATGTTACTGTTACAAAGCAAGCACTCAAAATTTCAGAAAAGCAAAAGTTAGGGTTGCCCTTGCCATTATTATAATGCAATTCAGTATAATTGCATAGCATTCTTTCCACAGGACATTCATTCATTGCACAGAACAGATTGGGCTCACTAAACTGGAAGCTTATTCAATTTTTCTTTTTATCCTCATCATTCAACATGTGATTACAGGTCTGATTTACTGGACAGGCAACCTTAATTCTGGCATTTCCTAGCTTTTCAATGCTTGACTTTGCAATCTTAATGTTTTAAGTTTTTTGTATGTAATGTTTATATAGTGTGTAAACATTCTGAGTATAAAGAGAAAGAAAACTTGCCTGCCTGCCTCACTGGTAAATCCAGTTGCTCTGACATAGTGATCTGAAGCAAAGTTGAAACAAAGTTCACTGACTTATGAGCCTGCAAAGCAGAAGACAAAAAACCAAGTAAGTCATATGTAAAAAAAGTATTTGGAAATCAATCACATCTTGCAAATAAAACTTTGAAATGTCAGGATACTCCAAGTAACTACATTTTCAAAAATATTTGTGAGTACCATGTGATGCAGTCAGCATGGCATGAGCGATCCAAACCACCAGCAATTGAAACAATGTTGTAATATTCAAGCGACAAATGAAAGCTTTCAAACCCCTTGAGTTTGTCATATTCAGAAGAACACACAGTGGGGAAAAATTTCCTATTTCTTATTGAAGACTAATTTTTCACCCCTCTAGTGTCTGAAACAGATTTCTGTAACCAGATTTCTTTACCACACAGAAAATTTAGTCCCAGTTTAAGACAAACATATTACAGCATGACAATATGGTTACAACTACACTGCATAATTAAATAAATTGGCATTCTGAATTAAGACAGCATGGAATGGTGATGTTAAATTATTTGATGTTTTTAGCATTTGGATATGCAAGGCTTTACATATTTTCTATCATCATCATATTCACAAATTTTGTCTAACATCTGTCATTCAGTGGTCTGCTGCTAAACATGACCTGAGAGTTGACTACATACAAATTTGAACCACTCTATAAACATATCTTTAAAATGTTACATTTGTGTTTAGACAAAGCTTTTGCCTATAGACCTATAGTTAAAATTAATATGCTGCCATGTTTAAAGAAAAAAATTGAATATCTAAAATATTATATAAATCACCTTCCATTATGACTTTTTTTAAATTATACACTTTATAGAAACAGGATGTCACGGTCTACACCTCAAATAGAGAACCATAAAACTCTAGTCTATTAATATCAGACTCAGTGAGTTACAATTGCTCTCAACAAAAGGAAACTGATAAGTTAACTCTTTTCTAAGTAAAGGAGATGATTTATATAATTTAAGATACACTCAAAGAGAAAAAGGCAATTTTCCTGTCTTACTACATGTAAACGTAGTTGGGCAAAGTCCACTTTGCTGTTAACATTCATTTCAAACATGGAACCATTTTTTCCAATAAGCCCGAAGTTTTATCTTCTTAAGCAATGCTGATAAGGGCCATTGGATGTCAAATTACTTCCTTTTACATTGAGACATGGATGATCCATCAAGGCATGAATTCATGAGCGACTAATCTTAACATTTTGCAACTCTATTATTAAATAAGCACTAAAGCCATTTCTTAGTACAACTGACTGGTGATTCACTTTTACCTCACTACCAAGCAAATATGGCCTTCTGTAACATAAAAATTGTATTTTCAACATCAGTGTATATTGCACAATGACAAACTTATAGAACCTTGGCTTCTGCATGGAAGCCAAAATGCAGTTACATCAGCAATGTAACATTTGTCAGGATATGCACAATGAGTCTCGCTAAAGGACCAGTTTTCTTCACTACATTGATTAACATTACTCAAAAGAAAAGTGTTGTATGCATTCTCAACATTATTAGCCAAGTTTAAAAACTATGATAGTGTCCTATATGTCACTAATTCCAGCATGAAAAACAGGAAAAGACTAAAAATGAAGAAAAGTTTCTGGGAGGAAGTTAACTTGACCTTAAGCCTGTACAATTAATGTTTAAAAACTTTTTTTTTTTTTAAATGAACACAACTCGAAAGCTACATTTATTCCTCAATTTTGTCCTTTATCCATTTGTGAAATGTTGCTTTCTCTCGTCTTTGCATAATATAAGCCAACATAGTGGCTATACCTGCTTTTCAGTACATGTGTATCAATGATATGCACCTGGGACCAAGTAATGAAAAACCTACATTTTATAAAAAAAGTTGGTTATCTACATGTTATCTGCTTTGCTACTTCCTATATGAAATAAAAAAAATTAACATCTTCAAAACTATTAAAAGGGCATTACCTAGGACATTAAAAAATGTAAGAATGTCTGTTACAATATAAAATTATGATAAAACAATATTTTACAGTTCCTCTACAAGACAATCAAGCCATCAGGAAAAACGTACGTTCTTCAGGACCAAGTGCTCTTTGTACACAATCAAATATCAGTAACAGCATGAATGCTTCTTATAAGTATTTATAACATCAACAGATTAGTTTATTCAGTTGAGTCTCTCTCTAGAAAGTTTCATAAAGAAACATCTAAACGCTCTAGATACAAATTCATTTGGAATGGACGTGATAATTTACACTTGTTCATGAATATTCATCTAACTTGCCTTTCCCTAGTCAATTCCATACTTATTAATGGTTTGGTTGTGATTTTTTTTTTAAACTTGAAACATCTTCACTTTAAACAACATTAAGAAGCAAACTTAACTGGAAGTTAATAAAAAAAATCTGCAGCAAAAAATCTTTTTTAAAAACACATTTATGCAGACACATTCTAAGCACTAGATCACAAAATCTACATGTGATATATAGCAAACTTTGGAAGTCCACAGAAATAGTGCCTCCACTATTTTTATTTTTTAAAATGGAGTATGCATTGGGGTCATTATTCCTACATCATCCCACGGTTCAAGATACAAGAGTAGAGAAAAGCAAAGATGAGGCAAGTAATTGGAAAAATGCTTCAATGGCAGTGACTCATGCATTAGGCCCCAATTCAGCGAGCTAATTCAGCACATAACTGATGTTGAAGACAATGGATTACTCGCATGCTTAAAATTAGGTATATGATTAAGTATTTTGCTACCTGGGAGTTCCGCTGGAATTTTTTTTTTATCTGAAAGCTTGCCTATGCACAAAATTATAATGTCATTGATCTAAAACAGTGGACCACAAATTGTGGGATGTCATCCCCCCCCGGGGTGCATGGAAGAACATTTGGGGGTGCAGCAAGGCCTGGGCCAGCCCCCACAAGCAACAGGGAGGGAGCACCAACCAGCTCCTGGGAGAGTACAGATCGGGTAAGGAGGGGGCGCAGACCAAAGTTTGGGGACCACTGATCTAGAAGGTGACTTGAGTTTCCTAAGTAGCTTCCTATGGATACAAAGAAACAAACTACACAAAAATCTGAAATCATTTTAATGTTCTTCACAATTACCCTGGAGGCAGGGGGTAACAAGGTGACCTGAGGTCCTGGGTACCAGAGAATCATTATAGCCACCTTATCACTTTTACAGACTGTCAGGAGGAGGAAAGACATTCCAATAGTTAATCTCAATTAACTAATTGAATTAAATTCACATCTTTAAACTGAATTAAACCAGTTTGGACGCTCTTATTCAGAACAGAAGTGGCTTTAATTCAAATTTAGAGGTATATTCCCTTTAGCAAAATAAAGGCTCATTCTTGAAGTAGTTTGCACTGTCACCCACTAGCTACTCGCAGCACAGCAGTGAGATAGTGCTTTATGAAAGGTGCAAGATGTTTTCCTAATCTATGAAATTAATGAGCACTACATTCATAGTGACATCACATATTTACATTTCATATCAAATATGGGTTCTCAAGATGTGGTTCACAACAACCCAATCTTTCCCTACTGCTAAATTGAAGGTAGATCCCAATGTGAAAAGCGTTGAGAGTAACTGTCTCATTGTTACCACTACACATGCAACTAAACCTTAAAGGACTCCGTTTGATAGGTCCAATCCAAGTTCAGGCCTCAGAAGTCAGGTAAATTTTCACCTTGCTTTCCATTACTATTAAAGAAACGGCCTTCAAACATGTATATTCAAACATTTAAGATGCTGACTGAAATTCCACTTAAGTCTTTCCATTGGCTGCAACAAAAACCAAGCCTGTTTCAATGCATGACGTTGACTCTGTTGAACTCAATGGGAATTTTGCCACTGACATCAACAGGGCCAGGATTTCACCGTAAAGGTATGACTACACTGGGGGTGTGATTCCCAGCTCCAGGAGACATACCCTAATTGTCTGAGACAAACCAACAAAACCAAACAAAACTCATAATTCCAATGGCTCATTGTGTTGCACCTGAATACTTCATTTTCATAAAACGGGTAGCCTTACATACTCTAACTAAGGCCTCATTTACACTAGCACTTATGCCAGCAAAACTTATATACCAATAGAGCTGTGCCATTGTAAGTTTTATGTAGAGACTAGCACTAAGGTAAGAACCATACACTGTGACCACACGTTTCTGACACAGTTACCTGTTTCAGCCATCTGAGCTCTTGCCATATTTTTATTCTCTAATAGATGGCTGTGTCCCAGTATTCCAGGTTCTCGTTCACTGACACTACAGCTAAAAAAAAAAAGCTTTATGTTTTAGGCACTTGTTTATACAGCCATTGACTTCTTTTGCTCTGAATGGCCAGAATGAGCTGGAATATCTAAGAACATAAGTGAGTTTGGAATGAAGACTTACTTCTTGCCCAGATCTCCTCTCATTATTTTAAACCTGACTGAGAATATTTCACATTTAATCAGGAATAACCTGAACACATAAAAGCTTATTTGTTCCTCCTTAAGGCAACTGTTTCAATTTGGAAGATTTTGTTTGTGTAGATTTCCACTTACCACAGCCTTCAGATATACCAGATATGATGCAAATAAAATATCCCACAAGTGGTTACCATCACCAACGTAGGAATGAAAAGCAACAGATTGCAGTCTTGCAAAAGTGCTTCTACCTAATGCTCAAATTCTGTAGAGAACAGGAGAAATTCTTAAGTCTAAGGCTTTGGCATCAGTAAAATTTAGACAAATTAGTATTATCTCCCTCTAATCTTCCTTGTTTACATATATTATTAGTTTTGTACATATAAAAATAAACTTAGAATTACAATTATGTTTAATTGCAACAGAATTTCAGTCCTGGAAACCTGTCCTTTTCCAGCAGGTAATTCAGCACTTAATACAAGGCTGACCTACTGCTCTTTCCCCACCCTAACACACTGTGTCACTTGTAGATATGACTTTTTTGTTGTCTAAGCATCCAAGAATTCAGGGATTTTTCCCCTGAGCACTCTTTACTAGCTGAGGAATGTTTTCTATCAGATCATGAATGTTACCCTACTGTTTGATAGCATCAGTTTTCCAAAACTAAACATCTTCATACACATTTCATAGCAGTATTTCCTAGCAAAGTTAATTCACTAGGTATGTGCCTGCCTATCTGATATATCTATAGATGTACAATTATATTACAAACAGAAAACTGTAGCGTGCTACATAAACTCAAACATAAAATTCAATCTGAAATTAACAGGAGAGCAAGCAAATCACACTATATGGAACTTCAGATAGTTCATTAGAACAGAGAAAAGACATTATTTTCCCACATAAAGATAAATGTAACTTTAATGGATAATAGTTAATAACAAAATATAAGATTTTGTGAAAAACTATGCTCAATGATAAACGTCAGCAACTTCATATCATTTTTGCTAGAGATGTAACAAACTTTCTTGTTCTCCTCTGGAGCATGAAAATGTTAGGCTATCATAAAAGCCTATGATAACTTCCCAAAATTGTTAGAGTCAAAGCAGCAAACCAAAGGACTGTTTTTAAAAATAAAAAAATATTTGCTATACTTTGCTAAACTGGAACCACAAGTTATGTAAATGATATATAAATATTCTTCCAACATAGCACACATTCTAATGAAAATCAAATTAATTATTTACATAATAGGTCAGAGTAAAGTAAATATAAACTGCTAAAAATGTCTGTTTATTTCATATCTATACGGTCTCTGCCACTATTTGAGCAAGTAATTATTTTATAATGAGATGCAACAGTTTTTTTAAATGTTCAGCATAGCTTTACAAAGTACATTAACAATTAATTCTTTATTTACCTTTTCCTGGCAAGATAAACACATCCCTGAACATTGAGGGTTTTTTTTAAATGTCTAATACTTGAAAGCTTTCATAGATGTTTTATTTTCACTAATCCAAAAAATGGTAGCCTTAAACAGCAAGACATTATTACATTAGGATGAAGAATTCAGTTGGTCATTAAAAAGATGCTGAAGCCATTCTAATTTCATCTTTTCACAAGTTGGTTGTATCTATCTCATCTCTCTTGTGGAATTACTGTTTGCTCCAGACAAAAAGTACAATACTGTTGAGACACCTATTCAAACATGAGGTAGGTGAAGTAATATCTTTTACTGGTGAGGGAGAAGATGGTCCAATAAAAGATATTACCTCACCCATCTTGTGTGTCTAATATATTCGGACCGATATCTACAACACTGCATATTCAAGCATGAGGTGCTTTTTTTTTTTATCTCCTTAGAGTTATTATTTCATTACTGTAAAGAGAGCATATATTCACATCAGATCTTGCCAAGCAAGCCATTGCAGTCTTAACTCATCACGTGGAAACTACAAGATGCCTTGTCTTCACACAGATTTTACCTAGTATTAATTAACCTGAAGTAGCAAACACAGGTTAAGAACACACCTCTCTTCCTCCAGAGTGAAGAGACAGCTTAAGGGCATTTCAGGTTTGCCTGGGTATTTGCAACATTATTTTCAAACTTTCTTTTTCACAGGCTAATCTTTCTTCCTCATCTTAAGCTAAGCTTACACTAAAGAGCCAATACCAGCATAGTCCTCTAGTGTAGATGCAGCATATACATAGTTTTTTCAGCCAGTGTAGAAATGTAACATCTATGAAGCATAGCTGCATCTACACTGGAGGTTTTGTTGGGATAGCTATTTCAGTCAGGGAAGTGTTTTTTATACCCCGACCAACACAGCTTTGTCGATATAAGTTTTAAGTACAGAAAACATCTTAGATGAGAGTATAACATTTGGGTTTTTTCCTCTTAAATTAACTGTACACAAAAATGCATAGGATTTTATGTGCAAATTATGCATTTTACTCCAAAGCTTTCACTAGTCAGTCCAGGTTCAAGAATTATATTACTCAATTATTTCAGCATCAAGGCATTTGTGTGTGTAAAACAGGAGATGAACATTACTGAACTGAATTAAACTGATTTATTTGGTCAGACGGAGGGTATGCTTCAGTCATCAATATTACATGTTCCACATATATTTCAGACCAATAAGACGTCAGATTAAGACTGACTTTCGAAAGGAGTGGCTTAAGTACATCTCCAGAAAGATTACTAATTCTTCTCAACAAACTTGTTTTCCTCCAAAAAAAAATTATAGGTTACTGGGTTAAGTAGTGTTATGTAGAACTGCAATCAATAATTTTTTCAAAGTTCTCATTCTAGAAAGTTCTGTGATTATTGTTTGAATGGATCATCTTAATGGTAACTCATCTGCATTTGGATTATTCTTGTGCCTTAACATTAGAACTTAATCTTGTTAGGTTGTAATTTTATGTCAGACAGAGTTGAGCAGTAAATCATCACCATTCGCTGAAATCACAATGAAGAAACATGGCAGGGAACACCAGCTACCAAAATAGTGAGTATTCTGAAGTTTAGACAGTGGGGGAATATTATAGTTTATTTTCAACCCTCTCCCATAGCTGCTTTCTTAAACACTTTATGCATTTCTGAAGTACTGATCACTCTAGTATCTCAGCTCTCTCTCTTTTCAATGCACAAAGATTTCCCCTGTTGGGAACATATATCAGAAAGGAGGAGGAGGAAGAGCTACTTATTTGAAGGGTCAGGTTCCAAATAGAAACTAAGTGTCTCTGTAGAATAGAGTGTTTAGAATAGAATGTTTTAGCAGTGGTAGCCATCTGGAAGTCAAGGACCAAAGGTAAGCCCATTGGGACCCATCCAGGTTGCACACCATCTTGATAGCTTGGGACAGACGGAGCTGAGGGATGGGAGGAGGTGGGGCCACGCGGGGCATATGGTGGCAGAAGCGCCAGAGAAGGCTTAGCTTTTTACTCAGGTAATAATAAATTACTATTATTATTATTATGTAATTCAGTATTATTGTGTGTGTTTATAGGGGTTGGATGTATTTATAGCCGGTGAGGGAGTGCGTTAGGGAGGTGGGGAGAAGAATGTTTTACCTAGTGTTAACTGGTGGGGCTTTCACTCAATAAGGTTGGGAACCACTGGATTACAGGACATTGGTGGATCATAGCCAATAGTCTCGCCTAGTGGTATCACAGATATTGACTAAGAAAGAGCAACAGATTAGAGCCCTCAGATCTCTGCATTTACATAAAATCTTTCAAACTCTGCAGATCTCAAAGCACTTTACAATCAATCCATTCCTGACTCAAAAAAAATAAATGAAGTAAATTGTATTAAAGTCAAGCAGAGATTAAATGACTTATCCAAGGTCAGACAATCAGTACCAGAGCCTGGAAAATCCAGACATGTGCCTCTCAGTACCCTACTCAGATGACATTCTCTCCTTCAGAAAGAAGCCTTAAAATATTTGTTACATTGTATTCAAATAAAGTATTTACTGGTTATGCAATTATGCACATACACCTTGTTATATATTACCTATCAAGAGCAGGATAAATACATTTGGTAAAAACATTTGGCTCTCACAATAATTATGACTGTCAATTCATTCTTTAATCTCTTGATGAAAACTGTTTCCTTTTGTCAGAAGGTAAAATCAGAAGAAGCCAATTAAGGGAAAGAGGAAGAGCAATCCTGAAGTCTTCTATTCAAAGAAAGTCTCATATCAGTCCATCAGAACCATTTCAGCCAAAGCACAGATAAAGATATGACAGCCAGGATGAATTATTAAACTAAAAAGCATGTGAGCTACTGGTCACCTATATTATATCATTCAAGTGCTAGAAGTAGTTTAATCTTTACCGCAGAAAGAGATGCACATTTTAGAGAAGAAAACATCTATTTGAATTAAAGGATACAAATTAAGGCCCTAATCCTGCAAATAAATGCATAATTAACTATTCAGATAAGAAAGACTATTCATATAAGTAAAGTTATACACATGCAGAAGTGTTTTAGAATCAGGATCTAACAATAATATTTAACCATGAAAGTTCTCAGTTGTCAATGAGCCTGTATTTAAAAAGAATTCAGCATTTTTATACTTTGGAACAGTAATGACCTGGGATTTCAAAATAGCTGGGATATTTAGATTTTACATGGAGTGCCTGTACATGGATGGTAGGCCATCACACTTCACTTCAAAAGAGTTAACAAAATAATGCAGCTGAGGGTCAGCATGATTTCTCAATGAACAGTATTAGTCTGCTATCTGGAGTCCTCCACTACCAGAGGATCTAAAAGTTTCCTGAATGCTCAACAATTCGAACCCTGAAGTACCAGTACAAGTACTGAACTGAATTACCATGAATGGTGATTTACTTGTGTAGAATATATTAATTTTGGACCAAATTTGTGTTCTTCTGTATTACTTTTACTTAAAGACAAATGAAAGATTACATTTGAATTGAGGAAAAAAATATATTTTCTGCAAGTGTACAGAACGGACAGTCAATCAGATGAATAAATTACACAAGTAATTGATTAAATATAATCATAAAGTGATCTCTCTTTACATAAGGAAAAGTATTTAAAATATACTACTTACAATATATTTCAATACACCTTTTAGTGAATAGAAAAATCGTTTGGTTTTCAAATGTTCATATTGTTGGTAGTCCAATATTTGGTCCAATCTAGTTGGTACTATGGTTTTCTTGTGGTATTAAACAGCATACTGCTACGTTAGTGTCAGTTTATGAGCATAATTTTCCAAGAAAAAAAATTATCTACTTGCAGGAAAGCTTTACTCAAAAGTAACTTATAAGTAGCCAAGCAGCCCTGTACCCCACAAAGTCTACTCTGCTGATGTCAGGCCCTTCCTTCACATAAACCCTTAAAAAACAACTCTTCCAAAAGACCTACAAGTCCTAGTTTCCACCCCTCTAGAAGTGTGTTAGCCAATCAGATGGACTGAAACAAGTCACCAAAACTATCTTTTTTTTAAATCAAGCAAGTCATGAAACTAAGGCGGCATGCTATTTTCATTGCCCCCTAACCTGCATCTGATATATGTAGAGAGTGCAAGCTTTCAGAGCAGAAACCTGGTCTTCATAAGTTTGCCTGTTGACACTATATAAAGAAGCTATAAATATTCCAACTGAACGCAAAAACAAAACAAAAAAAAGCGGCATCTATTGGATAGGAGGGCCGAAAACGACTCATGAAATACTATTAAAAAGTTTCAAGCTACTAAAGTCTTTTCTAAAACTTAATTCTTTTAAAATAAATGCTAGGCATGGCATTTAAACCACAAAGCGATGGAGCTCCACCTTGTAACCTTCCTTACTCGTTCTCAAATTTAGAGGGAGAAAGAAGCTGCCGTTCCACATTCATACCAATGGCCACAAACTAGATCTCAAATGCAGTCCCTCCGAGCCGCAAAGATCACCAACCTACACTACGGAACACCCTGTTCACTGATGGACGGGAAAGTCAGTGGAGATAATTTACTGCCGTGCATTTCTTAGCCTCCAGAACTGGGTGCTTTCTGCCACGCCAGCTGAGCAGCTCGTCCTCCCGCTCGACACATGGCTCCGCGTGGATTAACTCCACCCCGGAGCGGCATCAAAGACCATTTTAATTAGAAAATGACCCGACGCGGTTGTCCTTTCCCCTGACCCACGAGCAACGCCTCACAGAAGCTCACGGAAATCGGACTCGTGGCCTGGCTCCGACCGTGCCCGCCGCTAACGGGACCGGCGGCGGCTGCCCCGACCCACGCCGGGGGCTGCCGGCAGCGGCGGACAATGCTGACGGAGCAGGAAAGCAGCACATCGAGCGGAGCCCTGCACCGCCGGGGCCTTCCCCCGGCCCCCCGCCTCCCGCCCACGGGGCTCCGCAGCGGGCCCTCCCCTCGGGCTGCTCCACACCTGCCCCGGCTGAGCGCAGGCGGCCCCCAGCCATTTATCCCGCCCGCCCCGGGCTCTTCCCCGTCCGCGCGGATCCCGCCCGCGGCTCCTCAGGCCTCCCCACTGCGGCCCCGGGGGCCGAGCGCTCCTCCTCCCGGCCAGGCCCCGCGCCCGTCCTGCCGGCGGCCGGGCCCCTGCTCCGGCCCCAGCCCAGGCCCCGCTGCGCCCTCACCTCATTGAGCTGCCTCTCGGCGGCTTCCCGCAGGGCCGGGTCCATGGTGCCCCGCAGGGCCTCGATGATGGTGTTGGGGTCCATGGCCGGGCCGGGGGCGAGCGGCGCGCGGGCAGGCGGAGGGCAGGGCAGCGCCGGGCGATGCGCACATGGACCCGCCGCTCCACAGCGGCAGCCGGCGCGAAAGGAAGAGAAGCGCCAAGGCCCCGGATAGAGCAGCTACCCCCGCGCCGGGGCCAGCAGGGCCCTTCCGCTCCGCCGCGGGGCACCACGGGAGCTGTAGTCTCCGCCTCCTCCCCTCCTGGGCCCGGGCTCCGAGCCGCCGCCGAGCTGGGCGCCTAGCGACCGAGCAGCCGTGCCCCAGAGACCCATAGAGAGAGCCTTACACCTGGGGGAGAGCCCCCTCCCCGCCCCCCCACAACTTCTCCCCACCCTGCCCCTGGCAGGCAGCCCCACCCACTTGACCTCGTACAAGTTATTCTCTGGCTGCACCTTCCTTCCTCCTGGGTAAAATGGGGGAGTGACTTTTGCTGTTTCGTAAGACTGTGGAGAGGCCACGTTCATTACTATCTGTGCGGGGCTAGTCTGTCACAGGAATGGGGGCCATGTAACTCTCTGGACTGATAGTAAGACCTTGATTCTGAACTGCTGCTTCCAAGTGGAGTAAATCTTTATTCGGAGAGTAGGGAAACACTTCCCTTATACCTCAAAGCCTCACACTCACTTGGGGGCAGGAATGTTTCTTCAGGTCTAGTTCTTTCGGTGGTTTATCATAGTGATAGCTCCTGCAAACAGCTTTCTGCAATTGAATGTATAGGGATACAATAATGCTGGACCTGAGGGTGGTGAGCACCCACAACTCCCAGTGCAGATGCTCAGGACTCATATCACATGAGAATGAGAAAGTATATTCCAGTCCATTAGCAGCTTAGATGGATATTAGACCACATCTACTAGGGATACATATTTTTTAATCAGCAGACCCGGATAACTTGCACCTAAGAGACCTAAACTTGGCTGAGCAGATTGCTGGCCCACCTATCTTAATTTGTAATAAATCTTAGAATACAGGGGAATACCACAAGACTGGAAGAGTGTTAATACTGTGCCAATATTCAAGAAGGGTGAACAAGACAACCCAGATAGCTAACCTGACATCAATGCCAGGCAAACTAAGTAAAAGGTAATACAGGATTCATTTTGATAAAGAATTAAAGGATAGGAATACAATTAATGCCAGTCAATATGATTTTACAGAAAATATGGCTTGTCAAACAAACATGATTTAATTCTTTAATTAGATTATATATTTTGTTGATAAAAGGTAATTTATCAGATGTAATAGACTTTTATAAGGCATTTAACTGAGTACTGCACACCATTCTCATTTAAAAAAGAGCACTATGCTATCAATAGAGCAAATGTTAACTAAATTAAGAACTGTCTGACAGTTCTCAAACAGTAATCAGTGGGAAATTATCATCAAAGGGGCCATGTTTCTAGGGAGGTTCCACAGGGATCATCACTAGGCCTGAGGCTATTCAATGTTTTCATCAATGATCTGGAAGTAAATGTAAATAGATATAAATAAAACTTGTGGGTGATCCACAGAGTAGTAAATAATTATGAGGACAGGGCAGTTATACAGAGACATCTGGATCACTTAGGGCTGGTCTACACTAGAGAGTTTTGCGAACAAGTCAGCTTTTGTTGACAAAACAGTGGAGGTGTACAGACGAAAATCCTCCTCCCACCAGTGTAACTCCCTGTTATGCCAACATAATAAAACCATCTCAACAAGAGGAGTAGGGCTTATGTTGGCTTAGTTAGGGCAACGCAGCATCAATATAGACACTGCATCCCTTACATAGGTTAGGGGGTTGTCATGTTAGGTCGACTTATTTTTCTAGTGTAAACAAGGCCTAAGTAAACTGGGTGCACCCAAACAAAATGCGTTAATACAGCCCAACGCCAAGTTATATATCTAGGAACAAGGAATGCAAGCCCTATGTACAGAATGGGGCACTGTATCCTGGAAAAAGAAATTACTCTGAAAACGATTTAGGGGTCCTAGTGGAGAAGCAACTGAACATGAATGTGACACTGTGTCTCATTAGAAGAACTAATGAAATCACTGAATGTATAAACGGTAGTGGTGAGTAGGAGTAAAGTGGTGATAATCCCTCTGTGTGTACATCCCTGATGAGTCTGCTGCTAGAATATTGTGTACAGTTTTGTGGTTCACATTTTTTAAATGATGTTGAAAAATTGGAGAGGATATAGAAAAGAATCACAGAAATCATTCCAGGGCTGGAGAAAATGCTTTACAGTGAGCCTCTTAGAGCACTTTGTCAGTTTAGCTTATCAGAATGAAGATGGAGAGAGGACTTGATTACAGCATATAAATATACGTATCTTCACAGAGAAAAATATTGGGTACTAAAAAGCTCTTTAATCTAGTGGAGAAAGCTATAACAAGAATCTATGGTTGGCAACTGATGCCAGACAAATTCAAATTAGAAGTTAGGCACAAATTTTTAACAGAGTGTGATTAACCACTAGAACAAACTCAAAGAAAGTAGTGGATTTTCCATCTCTTGATGTCTTCAAATCGGAATTGGATACCTTTCTGGAATATACGCTTTAGCCGCGCACAAATTACTGTACTAGGCTCAGTACAGGGGAGCAGGTTGAAACTGAGATATACAGGCGGTCAGACTAGATAATCTAATGGGTCCCTTTTGGCTTTAAACTCTATCAATCTCCCCCCACCCACTATGTTCTACAGGGGGTTTGGTTCCACCTTGGATTGCATGTCAACACATGCAGGCAATGCAGCTCAAAACCTACTTTCCCCATTTGTGCCAGGGAATATAGGGGGATCGTAAGTGGCTTTAGCAGTTTCTCTCTTTCAGCTGCTACACTGTTCTCCAGGCTGTCTAGATCACAGGCCTACACTGCTTCTCCTGCTTGTTGACTGCAAGCTGGACTCCATCTCTAACTCCCCAACCCTCAGCTGCCTGGCTACAGGGAACAGTGCAAGGACATGTGCTGTAATTCAGTTCACTTCTTTGTGAGTGGAAAACTGTAGAACAAAAGGCAGCTTCAGGCAGAACAGGAAAAAGAGAAAATAAAATGTCACGTGCCTGGAAAAATGATGAATCTGGTGGCAAAAATGCTAAATTTCATGACAACTTGAGAAGATACCAAGTTACACAGCCACAGAATTGTGGAATCTACATGGCCCCAGTTCAGATGATTGGAACAAATCACATCTGTCAGAGCTGTTGTTTTAGGTGTCTGTTGACACTGATAGAGGAACTGCATCACTTTACACTTGTTTCCTAGTTTTCAGGTTATCACCATAACCATAAAAACTAGGAATGTAATTTTTTTAAAAGGAAAAGTCATACTCCAAAGCACAGTACTGCAGCAAGGAGGTAAGTTCTGTGGCCTCAGAATCAGGAAATACACAGGACCCTCCAAGTATGCTTCAGTTGTGTACATTAGGAGCATGATTCCATACTCCTTTTGCCCCCCCACCCCTCCCCAAAAAAATTGCACAATGAAGTCAAAGTCTTGTATTTTATTTTGTTTTGTGGAGCATGGAACAGGGCAAATGTTTACACTGGTAGGACAAATTTGATCCAGATTTTGTTTTGTAAAAACAAGCTTTTACAAAATCTAAGAACAATTGAAGTGTTTCTGTGATTTATTAAGTTCTGATGGAAACTATTTTTAACCACATTTACTATAGTTTTTACAACCAAGACATAGCAATATTATTCTAGTACACGAGAACATGAAAGTGAAAAAATAAACTTAGCCAAAATATTGAAAACTTCATAGGATTTTAAAGTTTTTCAGATGTAATCATCTAAGATGCTAGTAATGTGATGTGATGAGTTGAAAATAATTAAATATATAATTTTTAACCTGACACTTTACCTTTAATTTTAATAATTTAGTATGATATTAATCAGTTGGAAAAGTCAGTTTTGTTAAGATCAGAATAATTAAAGTCTACATGTATTGAAATCAGTGTGTTTAATTACTTGGACTGGGCCTTTGTTTTATAACAAAAATAATTTAAAAAAATTAATAAACACCTAGCATTTATGAGATAATTTTCATCTGCAAAGAGCCCTCTATACCAATTTGTAAATAATATAATTTAGTAACAAAGTTTAGTCTATTAAATCATTCTGGTATTTGAATTTCCAAACAGTTGAATGCATAATACATGCAGAAACACTTATAGATCCTAGCTTCTCAGGAGAAGATGTCATTGTTCAATGAATATTCTGATGGTACAGTGGAACACCAAGAGTGTGGTAAAATGGTTTCTTAGGTTGCTGCCCAACTTTCCACCTTCTCACTCATCAAATAAAAATATAGGAACGCTGCTGCTTTTCCACAATATTAGATCTGTCCTTAAACTTTTCCTCCTCCTAGCAGCTGGAATAGGCAGGGCTTTTGCAAGAGGTGAGTCAGCAGCACTGAAGTGCAGAACTGTAATACAAATATGGAGGAAGGAAGGAATGTAAGGAAAGATAATCAAAGCTGGAGAGGAGGAAGGAAAATGAGAGAAGATAAAATAATAAAATAATAAAGAAGGAAAATAACAAGAGAAGGTAAGAGGAAGAAAGTAGAGGTAAAGGAATGAGATTCATTACAAGAAAGAGAAAATGCATCTATTACAATTATAAGAAGTGAATTACACTAAATGGCTCTGGTGACACAGGTCAGGCAAGCAAAGCCTGAGTAGTTAGTTAATATGACCAGAATTTAGAGATGATTTATAGTTATATTTGCACAGTTGGGGTATCTCTATACATATGATAAAAAAAGAACAATCTCTTGCTCTTTATTGCCATATTTTATCCTACCCTTTTCCTCCTTCCCTATCTACCTTTTTTTCTTTCTGTTGTAAAATGTAGGAAACAAACATGTACGCACTGAAGTTACACACTTTGAACTCACACCTTTCATTTAAAAAGCTTAGATCAAGAGTTCAAAATATTATGGATTTAACCTTTTTAGATAACAAGTTCAAGCTGGAAGCTGCTTACTCCTCAAATATATGAGTTTAAAAATAACTGCATGATGGAACTTTCTAATTTAAATCTTTCAAGTAGGTTGGGAGTCATGTTCTTTTTTTCCCAGTTCAAGATTTTATGTATTTTTACAAGGCTAATAGGGAAGAGAGCAGAGGATACTCCAACCAGAAATACAATGTCATGCTGCACGTTGGGTGAAATCTCATTGAAGCTGGCAGGTGTAACAGTTGTCTTCTATTCAAGAGGAAGGGAAAACATTGCAAGTAAGCACTTTTATGGAATAGATAGCTCAAATGAAAGGATCCACCACCCAAAACACAGGCCACATGTAAGGATGGTTAGTAATCTGAGCTATGTGGATGGATGGGTTTAAATGGGTCTGAACACAAATGCGGGGATAGTGTTTGGTGGGGACTTGTGTGAGAGAAATACCACAGAAGCACACAGAGAAGGCAGCAAGGAAGCCCCAGAGACAGCCAAAGAAGCACTTGTAGCATGATCCTGAGAAAAATGAAGAGAAAGAGCTCTTGGGTATAGTGCTAGCTGGAAAGGTGCATGGGACTTGGGCCAAAGAAATTGTCTTCTGTTTTATTGCTACTGCATTCAAGGAAACATGACTTTATGTACATTCTTTGTGAATAAATAAGATTACATAAAATAAATACCTGACTATCAGTTTATCTTCCCAATGGAAACAACTCACATGATCTCAGATATTGGCTAACTGTTTATATAAATATACACACCATATAAATACAAGAAAAGGAAGTCTCAAAATATCGGGATGCCAAACATTTTTAAAGTTCTTCTTCCGTTATACCTTTATCTACTTCAAACACCAAATATCATGACCTTTTGTTTGTTTGAGATATTATCTTTTCTAGAATAAGTTTCAATTTATTTGGCTGATTTTACTGGATTCTTTATTATTTAAGTTTCCATCGTGAATCTTCTATGATTCTGTGAAGTTTGTGATATTTTTATTTATTACTATTCAATAGAAACGTCCACACTAAACAATAAAGTCCTATATTAGTTTACTAGAGTATATCAATTTATTTTTTTTATTTAAGTTTGTTAGTTTATTAAATATCAAAATGAACCAGCTTCAGGCCTTATGTAAATGGCTCAGAAATAAATGCACCTTAATTCTAGTCATCGTTATTGTCCAGCAGTGGCATCAGTGAGGGAGGACTGGGGGAGGGGCAAATTACTCCCCTTCACTCCCCCCAAAGTTTTACATTTGTTCAAAATTTCAAAGGCTGTGAAGCCAGAGGAGCCACTTTTAAATGGTGGTCCCATACTAGATCAGTATGGTTGCTACATTAGCACTCCAGAGCATCACTGTGGGTGCATGGTTGCAATGCCACTGAAATTTCAGCTGGTCATCCCTCTGTACAGACAGAGGCAGTGCTGTTGGAACAATTTTTATAGTGGGGTGCTGAAAGCCATTGAACATAACTGTAAACCCTGTATATATGATGAAAACCATTTCAAGCCAGGGGGTGCTACTGCACCCCCAACACCAGCACTCCTGGAGAGAGGATGCACCCAGCGTTTGGAGCAGGAGTCAGTAGCAAGGAATAGGAGTCCAGGTGCAGAGCTGGAGTCAGAGACCTGACCCGATGCCAGAGCTAAGGATCAGAGCCAAGGTCAGGAATCAGAGCCAGGTCACCTGGTGTGAGGTAAGGCAGGAGCAGGCACTATCAAGCCCTAAGCACTTTGAGGAACCACCAAAGTGCTGTTACTGCTCAGCGTAAGAGCTGGTCTGCTGCAGGCCAGCTGCACTGGTTAGGTTGCCCAGAGACTGGCTTTACTGCAGGCCTCCATTCCCAGGGGCATACCAGGTGGGGGTGGGGAAGCCATGCTCCTGGGCAATGGCTTCTGTGGGCGGCACCAGCCGGGCCCTTGGACGAGCTGCCCCCTGTTGACATTGCTGGCGGCTGCACCAACCCAGCTCCTTCACCCCTGTGCTTAGCAGGGGCCAGGCAGCTCCCCCGCCACCTCCCAGAGGGGCTGGCTTGGTGCAGCCACTGGGGATGTCAGCGGAGGGCAGCTCCTCCTCCGAGGGCCTGGCCAGCACTCCCCACCCCCAGGCCAGCGCCCAGGGGCATGGCCCCCTCCGTACGCCACTGCTGCCGTCCCCATTGCCTCCACAGAGGGGAGGAATGAGGGAGAGCAAGAAACGGGCCCACATACCCTCCCCACCACCACTGCCGCCAGGGGGGCGCAAATACAAATAGTGGCCCCTGGGTGCCAGATACCCAAGGTACACCACTGCCCATTCCTGAAAGCATAAACAGGCCAAATTTCCATGGACGGTGTTGTGACTTGATGCATGGGCTCAAAACGACTTTCAAATTTGGCCCAGCTGTCCATCTATCCTGGCAGAGGGGTGGCCAGGCCAAATGGTGTTTCAATCTGGTATATGGGAAGTCTGTTCCTGGATGGCACAGGACAGGTGAGTCCATGGAGAACTTGACTCCTGGCGGTACTGGCTCATGCATTGTGTGGGCAAGAGAGAGGAGAGAATCTCGGGCCAAGAGAGACCCAGAATCCTGTGGGAGGAAAGGGGACGAGTAGGGACCAGAATGGGGTCCCTGCCAGGGATTAGGAGAGCAAGGACCAGAATTTGCTTTCCCCCACAAATATCTAAATTGCTGCCACTGTTGTCCAGATTGTATTTTTACTGTGAATGTCCTACACATCTGAGCAGACGTCATTTATTCCCTCTAAGAGCTAAATTAATTCACATGGCATATAGGCAAACGAATAATTCGCATTGCTGCGACAATGAGATGAGGGCTATGTGCTGAAACACCAGGACCACAGCACTGATATCGCTGTATCCACATTTGCAGAAGGCCTTCCTAGTGGCTTCTCCATGTGTTTTGTGATGGAGCCAAAGTTAAGGTAAAAAACATCTACCCTTCATTCCCCTGAAATGCTTATGTACACATGGTGCATATGTGCTCATGGTTCAAGGTTTCCTAACATGCATAGGTATGCACGGTAGCCAGAATTTGTTCATAGCATAGGCAAGTTTCTCTTTCAGGCACTTCCTCATTCAGCTTTGCTAATGTACCTTGGTTCTGGCCTACAGTGCTCCTGCTATTCCATTTTTGGGCCTTTTTTGAGCATGGGATTCCTTATATTATAATTAAATGTGTTGTGTTGCATACTCCTGCCTGTGTTACATTATAAAATAATAACTGCTGAAGTTGAACCAAGCTGAAAAATTACTATAGTATTTAAATGGAAATTATAATGGCAGTAGAGCAAGCATTTCACACAAATAAAGTATTGCTAATTCAATTACAATAATGATTGCTACAGAATAGTGGTGTATTGCATTTTTTTCCATACATTTTTAATAAGTTAACATTATCTCCATGGATTATTTTTTTGTACCTTTTCTTATCCTTGCCTAATCATAAATTATTCTAAATTACAAATTATTACTAAATCTTTCACAAGACTATTATTAGACATTTATTTTCTGAAATCAATAGTTTGTCTATATTATTATTGGAATTATATTAAGGAGCCATTCCTTCAGTGTTTACATAGGCAAAGGATTGAGTCCTAAGAATTGCATTCAGCAGGAAATATAGGTGTATTTCTACACCACAGGTATTTATGGATCTGCCCTCCACACCCAGCTAAGCTATTCAACAAGAAACTTGTCTGGGCCACGGAACCACAATGTTCAAGATCAGCAATCAGCTCTAGTGCAGAGAACTGCTTACGATATAAACAGTGTAGGTCTTATCTTATTTCTTCCATTGAGCCTCCTTCCCCCACCCTCTCTTGGAACACTAATCCTGATTAATAGCTGACTCCATGAGGCCCCTTTATTATGACACTAAATGCTGTAGGTGACACTATAGTTTATTCAATTAGCTTAATAATTTTCTATAGGGATTCAAGTATAGTAATTTATTATCATTTTATTTTTGTATGAAACAGCTTTTATAAAATATTTCCATTCAATAAATTGTTGGTCCCTTTGATATTGCCCTTGTATTTTACTTTTTATATTGCAGAATACTTAGTTGAATGGTGACCTGAATCTATTAAAAAAATTAATTGTAGGGAAAATTAATAGCAAGGGAAAATTCATAATTTTCAGTACTTGGGTCCCTTCTCTGAAGAACTTACAGCTTAAGGGCCAGATCATAACACGTGCTGAGCACTAAGATTGCAGATGCTCAATAACCCACAAGATCAATAAATAACGAAATACATCAGAAAAGAAATGTAAAACGTTCTGTCCCTTTTTGCTGCAAAACTGTAGAAATTTTTCACTATGTATTACTTCACTGTTGCCTTCTCCGCCCACAATGTGAATTAATACACATTGCTTCCAGTCTAGTGATTGCAACAATAAAGGTATCTCTGCCATCCAACATTAAAATTAATTTGAAATGACACTGACATGAAAATCTGGTTGGACAAAGTCTTCTCCAATTGTTCCATAGTGCAAACCACATTATAATAGAAAGATAATCTTATGCAACCCTTCCTCTCCTAGTCTCATGCAATCATGCAACATATTTGGCAACTGCAGCCAATGTTTAACATGGGAAAGTATTTAAATTTTTTCTAACTTATTTGATTTTGATGTTTTTCCCTTTTGGGGAAAAAAACCTGTTTCTTCTTGCTCTTTGTTTACCTCTTCTCCCATCTATTCTGTTTTACTCTCCTATTCATCTGCATGTGTGTCTCTGCTTCTTGGTCTTTAGCTTCCTCTGCATGTATTTTTGCCCCTTCTCTTCTGCATATATTTACCAGGGACTTTGTTTCTTTCTCTCCCAAACACACTGCCTAAATACCTGGTCCTCCTTCTCTTGCATGTGCTGCCTGGCTCTTTGTTCCACTGTATATTCCCTCTCTTGGTAGGTCGCCACTTTTGATACTGACTCTTGTTCCTAATTTTTCCTCTCTTCCTCCTCTTATGTAGAAACAGCTTCTAGTGGAGCTATTCTCCTGCATTCCAGCTCTTGAAGCCTCTGGATGCCTACAGAAGCAGCTGGAAACAAGGGAAGGAACGAACCAGCAATATGTGAATTGCTGACTGCAGGCCAGCAGAAAGTGCTCCGTTGACCACACTTGGGTAACTGCTGGTTTAGACTATTTAAATGCTAAAAATCATTACTCATAACTAGAAGGGAACATTTTATTGTAGGCAGCCCACTTTAAAAAGCTTTACTTGGGCAGTCTATGACTATAGGTTGGGAAGATCTACACAGAATCAGCTCTCTATCCTGACCAATGGTTGACTTGCTTTGGGATAAAACTCAGCCACTGATAGGTCAACAGGCCAGCAAGTGAACAGATGATTGCTCTGGGAAAGGACCACGCAAAGTTTAAATGCAGTCGACTGCTTCTGCTTGCCACTATAACCACATATACTGCATCCTGGGATATGGCATTGCCACTAGTATTTGCACTTCTTTTGCTACTCCAGCTTCAGATGGAAGGTAGTACCTTTATTTAGTGTAGGTAGATGCCTATTGTTCAAAACAGGGGACTTTTAGTTCAGAGGTTGCTACAGAGATCCCAGGATGTACCATGTGCCCCCTTCACACCACTCCCCAGGGTTGGTGTTTCACAGAACCTAGGTTCTAGTATGCCTCTCTAGTATGCAAGACAGCTCTCCCTCAGCATGTCAGCCTTGTGTCACCCAACATGCAGCAGGTATTAGCAGGGAGGGGCATGCGGGAGAATTGGTTTAGTGTAAACTTTACATGGGTTGGTACATAGAGCATTGTTCTGCAAAATATATGGGGCATAGGGAAATAGATTCCCAAGGAATGTAATGTCCTAGAATATTGCACTGAATTAGGACATTATGGGCCTGAATTTCAGAGGAGTGGAGCTCAAATCAAGTTGCGGGTACTCAACAGTTCTGAAAATCTGGCCCTAGAATTTTTCCAGTATTGGTAGTGATTGTTATCATATGCGTCACATCTCTTAAGAAAAGAAAATTGTGCTCCAAATAGTACGTGAGCAGACATACATATCCTCTTGGTAGCAAATGTTAATTGATTCTTTGTTTTATGTGAACTGCTATAAGAATTGAAAAGCATGTATGTGTGTGCTAATTGTACTGCGGATTGCTCTCCCTTTTCCAGTCCAAATGGTTTCACCAATTAGCACCACAGAATTATTTGAGTTAGAATTTAATTCAGGGAATAAAGTGAAAGATGACTATGAGACTATATTTAATCAACTGACTTTGTAGTAACTTTAGGCAACTGCAGCTCTTGCTGTTGACATATCCTGTCTAAGGTGCCAGTACTGTGGTTTATTTTCTTTAAAGACTACATTACAAAGCTACTGTTGAGGAAATGATGAAACTAAATTAGTTTCTGTTTAGGTCTCAAATCCAACAGACTCTCATTTTCTTTGTGTCTTTTCTTATACATCCTCACTTTTTAGTACTCAGACTAGAACTATGCAAGTCATTTTTGGCAAATAGATTTCTCTCTCCAATTTCTTTTTTTATTTCTTTGGGGCACTGCCAGGAACCCATTTTTAATGTTAATTAAAATAATATGAAGCTGCTTGTGTAGAAATTTGCAGAACATATCCTGTTTTAGCATAATCCACTGGAGAGCAGAAGAATGCAGATGGTAAATGCTTGTAGAAAATGAGAGAGCTTCTTGATTGGTTTGAGTCAGCTTGGAAGCATTGTAGTCTGTAAGCCAGATCTTCAGCCCTGCTCAGTACAGGATAGGGGCAAAAGTTATTTTAAACCATTTGCTTGCATTCTGATGCTTTCAAGTTCTGCTAGCTGCCATGGCCCATAAGGGTCTTCTCAGAGGAACACACCCCCTGATGCTCTCCATACATCAGGGACTGAGGGGTGGGGGCACTATCCCAGATCTATGCCACCTGAGGATTCCCTGTGGTGGAGAAATCCACAACTTTCTAGACCGGTCAGCTTTACAAACACTATATGCTACCAAAGTGATGCAAAGGGACTGTATTGGGGCCAAGGACCTGGCTCTGTATCTTCTGGAAAGAGTGAGGTTTTAGATGATAGGTGTATGTGTTTCAATCAAGTTAGCTCAGTTGAATTAGTTTAACTTGACTGAAAATACCTTCGCAGCCCCTATCTAGGGAGAGGTTGCTCAAACAATCTGAAAGATATTAAACTGTGTCCATAGGGAAGTTAAAGGGGTTTCAATCGAATTATGATAATCAACAAGCTAACAGTTGAAAACCACACCTTTTTGCCTGTGAAGACAGGGCCTCAGAGATCTCACTGGTGCGGATGGGAAGAAACCCCTGAACAATGGAAAGGAAGTTCACCTAATTCCTCCAAAGAGAGGATCTGACTACATTTGAATTGACGTTGAATCCACACCCATGATGCACTGCAATCCTCTCTGCCTTTCCCACAACTCTTAGGTGCACAAGGTGGCAAGTTGCACAGTGGGATAGCTGCCGACAGTTCACTGCTTTCGCTGTCCGTGCTAGAGCACCAACGGTGGAGGCACTTCAGCGACACAGTAAGTGCGGTGTGGACAAGCACGAGTGTTGTAATTATAGTGCTTTTTGATCATTGTTGTAACTTAGACTCATAGACTCATAGACTCATAGGTCAGAAGGGACC
>ML675613.1:18837287-18884389 GCA_007922155.1 Mesoclemmys tuberculata | reverse complement strand
GGTGGGGGGCAGGGGGAGAGGGGCTGTGGGGCCAGTGACTGGTGCTGGGGTTCTGAGGTGGGGTAGGTGTGGGACAGGGACAGCAGTTTTGCTGGCAGCGGGGCAGGTGTTGCTGTTAAGCAAACAGCCCTGAGGACAAACTGTCCTGCGGGGCTGCAGATCCTTCTGTGCTGCTGGGTGTCCCTGCTCTACTGCCAGAAGGGTCAGAAAGGGAGCAGCTTGTTCACCTTGTGTCACCCGCGGCCACCCTCTGGTATCTCCTCCCCCTTCCCCCAGTGTTTCCCTGGCAGCTGTGTCACTTCCCCATTGGTCAGAATTTAGGTGTCTTTATGTGGGTCTCTCTCTCCTTTGGTCAGCTCAGGCCTCCCCTTTGGAAGTTTGAGCTCTAGTGAGAGGTACTGTATGTAGGGGAATGACTGATACAAAAGGGTCTGCAGCACATGGGAGTTGTCATTTGTGGTGGTAGTATTGTCAGAACTGGGCATCTTCAGGGAAACAATGTTAATAAGGAACTAAATTGCACACCATTGTACATAGGGCTGTTCATTGGCATTTGGTGACGTAACCTGATGATAGGGAGCTCAAAATGAAATGGTATCCTTAGGTTCCAGTACCGCAACCTGTCCCATGCACCCTGCGCTCACATGTAGCCCTAATTGCATGGAACGGCTTGTGGGATTGGGGCTTTAATTTGTGTGTACTTATTGGGTATGTAAAATAGTGGAATAACTTAATATCTGGTTGTAAACGGATGGTAAGAGTTGGAGAGGGATTTTCTAGGTACTGTACATCATTGCCCTATCATGGGTAAGGCAACCATATGTATTTGGTCTGACTTGGTATGGCAAGCATTGTGATTATATACTCTGGGTTGTGTTAAAAACATTTGACTATTAGCACAGTTTGAAATGGTTTTACAGTGCAATTTAAAATCTTTAGCCACTTGCAGTAAATTCTCTACTGTATATTTTGCAAACCATTGCAACAAATTTGGGTGGGAGATATCAGAAACGGAGAATATACTAATGCCCCAATCTTGCACTCTTGTGCACATACTTAATTTTACTGCTATTACTAGTTCCATCCAATAGTTTTGCCTTCCTTGTTCGATTATCATCCTGGAGAAGATGGTACTAAATAACCCAAAAGACACAGTTAAGTTTGTAGCTGCATGTATGCAACACTCAAGCACTTCAGACAAAACAGAGGCAGTAAAGTTCAGGTAATGTGGTAAACATTTGTGCCAAATTCAAGGCAAAACTGACAAAGTAAACAAACATGAAACTAGTCAGACCACTTGTTTTATTTTTTATTATATGTTTCATCATCCTTTTGCTGGCTCACAACAAGGAAATGGTAATGCAATAGTTTGCTGTGCATGTCACATAATGGCATCATAATTATGCCACCAGGAGTTGCAAATGAAACAGCACCTTGGGATTTTTTGTGCTGTGGAGCCCAGCAGAGAAACCAAGGCCAGGTGTACACTTAAAATTTTGGCATCTCTCTTCTCCCCTCCCCCTTTTTTTTTAAAAAACAAAATAGCTATGCTGGCAAAAACCCTAGTGTAGATGCAGTTATACTGCTAGAAAGTGTTTCTCCTGATGTAGCTCATTTTGCTTGCTAAACCAGCATTAGCTATACTATCTTATAACTCCATCAGCAGTAGAAGGATTTTGCTGATATAGCTGGGTACGCTCAAGAACTGAACTATAGTTACCTAAGGCAACTTTACTTGTGTGAAAGAGCACCCAGGTGAGGGGAGCTGTGCATTAACTTTGCGCCATTTAGTTAGTTTGGCCTTGTCTACACTAGCACTTAGGTTGGCAAAATTTTATTGCTCAGGGGTGTGAAAAACACTTCCCTAAGCAACATACATTTTGCTGGCATAAGCACTTATGTGGAAAGCACTGTGTTGATGGGAGATGCTCTCTCCCATCAATATAACACAGCTACACAAGCACTCTTACAGTGACACAGCTGTACCACTACAGCTTACCACTGTAAGTTTTAAGTGGAAACTAGCCCTTTGTCTTAACTTTCCTGAATGTCTATACGTAGGCAAGCACTCATACTGAAATAAGAGTACCTCTGTTGGGTAGGGGTGGAGTTTACTGGTATAATTATATCAGTTTAATGTTACATCTTAGATTATATTGAAAAAACTTCCCTGCGTATACAAAACCTTTTTAGTGAAAACTATTTTAAAACGTACCTTTTCCTTAGGACTTGTCTTTGTTAGGAAAAGATGTCTTTTCACAGGTTAGCTACCACATGTTAATAAGTTTGTGTTTAAAATCCTGGTCTAGAAAAGGCAAGGTGTTTTTGTAAGTTTGTCCCCTAGAGTTTACCTTGATCTGCTAATGTGTTTAAACATGCCTTTTCTCATAGTGTGGACATGGCTCGAGTTAGTGAAGGACTAGATCTCTGAGCAGAATTAGACTGGATGGTGTCATCAGCATTTTGTTTGTTGTAGCTAAACCAGTGGTGGGGAATTTTTGGAAAAAATGTAGTATAGATCCATGTTTTCATGTTACTTTTGATGTGGTTAATAAGGGTGTAAAGCAAGTTTTCTCCCTTAATGTATTAGTTGAGGGCCAGCTCCAGTATTTGAGTTTGACGGTGAGAGCTTAGCTCAAATAAGAACTGCAAGATTTTGCCCACAGCTTCTAGGAAATATGAGAGAGAGGGCTTTTTGGTGGGAAGATCTAATCCACAAAGTACTTGTGTTATAAATTTTTGGAAGCATAACTTTGAACTCTGTCATATTTATTTTTTATGTTAACAATAATTTTGTTTAATTTTAGGAAGGGCCCATACAGAAGGTGGATCAGCACGAATGTCACTCCTCATATTAGTGTCCATCTTCCTGTCTGCTGCTTCAATTATGTTTCTAGTATATAAAAATTTTCCACAGCTTAGTGAGTAAGTATATTAAGAAGGATTAATTTGCTGGCTTTTCTTTGTGGTATCCTCTACCACTAAAGATTTTAGGAGGTACCCAAACTGATATACCTCAACATTTTCATAACCTGATAGAAATTTGAAAAGCAGGTTAAAGGGAATTCATAAGACAACCTAGAAAGTCAAAATATAAAACTTCAGAGTTGGAAATATCCAGAAGCAAATGCTGGAGACTGCCAGTCAGTGCTTGTCTAAAAGCAAAAGTTGTTCTGCTTTAATTATAGCAGTATAGTTAGTGGTACAACTTTCTCCTTTTTGGATGCAGTTATACAGGCGTAAATGTGATTTATACTGGTGTTCTCATACAGATGGGAGAAATAAACTATACTTGTATAAGACACTTATATACTGGTATAACTGTGCCCACAGTGGGGAAGTTGTATTGCTTTTAACTATAGTGGTAAAAAAATATAAATCAAATCACATGCCTAAACAAAATAAGATATAACAATACAAAAATTCAACTTCAGAAAAAGGCAAAGAAGAAAGTACACACCCATAAGGCAAAACACCTGAAAAATCTTTCCTCTTGTGGAGAAGGGCGAAACACTCTCTGTCTCCTAAAGAATCCCAGTCATAGTTAACTTTTCTTCATTTGTGTAATCCGAACAAAGAGAAATAGGGTTGTAAATACCTAATAATATTATCTGAGGATTTGAACTGCAGAGTCCTATAGATTTGTGTTTTCTGTCTGGAAAAGTTATCACACCAGCAATTACACTAATTGTTTTGCTCAGATTATAGCTGTCTTTGATTTATTATTTTATGTTGGGGCAAATACGTTTTAGAATTGTTTACTGATTAATTAGCCTAATTCCTAGAATTCTTTTTTTTCCTCCAGAGAAGAGAGAGAATGTATAAAGATTCCCAGGGACATGGATGATGCTAAGGCCTTAGGAAAAGTCCTCTCCAAATACAAAGACACCTTCTATGTCCAAGTATTAGTGGCTTATTTTGCCACATATATTTTGTATCCTTTTCCTGCTGATTTGAAAGATGTTTAGTTGCACTTAATGGTGTTTTCTCTGGAAAATCTGGAGGGATGTAAACAAGCTTACTGGCTCTTTATCATTAGAGGATGAAGGTTAAAAATGTAACTTGGGGTGTCTTTGAGCGAGGTATTGAAATGCACAATATTGAACTCAAGTGCTCAGTCATTTTCTTGTGTGTTTCAGTATCCTAACTGCCTGTAAGAATGGATCAGACTCACATAGGAAAGTGTGTTGCATATGTAAACTAGTAAATGCAGCTAGAAGGTTGTTTTAAAGCTACCAATCTTGAGAATGTCCTTTTTGGAAATGGTTCTTAATATTTAACATATAAATTATCTAGTTTTATAGAACATATCAGTTCAATTGTTTCAAATATTTCATATGGATCCTGTGGAGCTCTTAAAAAGAGAATTTAAAATTCAGTACAGCCCCACGTTCCTAGGACATTTAAACAGTGCATATATTACAGCTACTATAAAGAGATTGAAAATTTAAACTTGTAACTGGGGCATTTCTTAGAAGTATTTCAGGCACACCTTAATTCTTGTAATGACTATTTTACACAAGGAATTGCTGCATCTCTTTATATGACGTTAACTAGTACAAAATAGACTGTATTTTAACTCCAAATAATTGTTATTCCAAGCAGTTGTTCTCTTTTTGTTATTGGTGCAGGTTTCAGAATATGTTAATTAGTAATGGTAATAAACCACTTAGATAAAAATGAACCTTTAACTGCTATTCCACTTTAAAAAAAAAAAAAGATGGGGGAGAAGGGCTACTATATAGCTCAACATAGGAGGTTTTAGTAATTCAAAACAGCGTTATCAAATAATTAACTCAGTAATGATTGATCTTACAGCTGATGCTATTCCAAAAAGCAGTTCATAAATAACATTTTAAATGGATTCTGTACAAAAGGGAAATGAGTAGAAATGACAGAAATGAATGTAAGCTAACAAATGTTAAAATACAATCTTAAACACCATGATATCTGCTGCTATAATAGTTAAATGTCACTCTTCTTAGTTTAGTGACAGACTTTGGTCAATTAATGCGCATGCTGTGATGTATTTATCTTAAACCCTTGAAATATGCTTACAAAGCAATTGTACACTTCTTTTTCATTTCTTTCATTTACTCTTGAGTTTGATAGTATCTGTGTAGAAGTTCCCTTACCAATGAATTAAGCACCTTGTCCCCATTCATCATACTAGGAACAACCATTATGTGTCCCAGAGCAGATCTCCCTCAATGTCTCATTGAAGAGAAGATCTCCCTTCCTAGTGGCATCGTTAGCTAGAACTCCCATGCTCGAGCCAGACATGGGCCTCTGTGAAAAGTCAGCACCAAAATTGCTCCGGCAACCTCTCTCTCCTCAGAGGGCTGTAGCTAGATTGGGCAGTAGACTAGACATCTTCAAGGCATTCCAGGATCTGCTGACCTGGTTCTCTGAGGCCTTGGGCATTGAAATCTCAGTGACTCAGGAAAAGGCCCATAAGATCTTGGACATCCTGAGCTCCTCAGCTCTGCTAGGATTGCCCTCCCTATCAATGTGGACAGATTTGAGCTGGAGAAGGGCATAATCTTTGCTTTTGACAGACTCTGACCACTCTCCCTTCCTCATGCAAAAAGAGGTGCCATGAAAGAGCTTTGAAACTTTTTATGCCCACCCTAACCTAAGGTGACTTGTGAGATCAGCAGTACAGGAAAAATCCAGATCTGCGAAGGGCACCCCAGAAAAGACTGTAAAAACCTTTGGGTGAAGAACTGATTTCTCTAAGTTCTGTGTTCTAAAGTAAAATGTCAGGCTTTGTTCAAAACACAACTTTGTGATATGAGAGCAAGTCTCCTCTCCTGACAGTGCTCCCACTGGATAACAAGAGGGAACTCAGCGAGCTCATTAAGGAGGGTAAAATGGTTTCAAAGATACAACCATGGCTACCTGTGAGGCTGTTGGATGCTGCCATCACGATGAGATGGGCCTCCTCTGTTTCAAGTGTCTGGCACTTCCAAGAGGGGCAATGCACTTAGAGGACTTACCCTTCAAAGGGATGAAGCTCTTGAGCAGCCAAACAGATGAAGTACTCTACTCCATTAAAGATTGTAGGTCCCCATTGTGAGCGCTAGAGGAATGCACCCCAGTTCCCTATCACAATTGTACATATATCTTCCCCAAAAGAGGTAGGGAGTTCCCTTCTACTTCCATACTTCACAGTTGGAGTACCCTCCTACCAAGGGGCCTGAGACTCAAGGAGACTGTTGTCGTCTTCCATCACACGCTCCCAGAGGCAGCAGGTTTGGCAAGAATGTTGGAAGCCATGGTGGAGCCAAACTAGAGCCTACTGTGTTTTTCAGAAGCCACCTTGCCCTTTTCACCAGGTTTCTGTTGTGATAACCGTTGATAAATGGGTACTCTATCAGTTTCCTTTCCCCCTAGGCTACTCCTCCTTCCCTGTCTTTTCAGAAATCCTTCTCATGAGAGCCTTCTTCAAACAAGAATAGCCTCATTTCTTTATCTAGAAATCAGAGGTACTGCAAGAGTGCAGGGGAAGAGACTTCTTCTGATACTTCCTTATTTTGAAGAAGAAAGGGGGCCTTTGACCTATCCTAGATCTGAGGAGATTGAACTAAAATGGCGCAGATCCAGGATGGTAACATTTACCTCCATTATTCCATCTCTTCAGGCTCAGTAGAGGTTTGTAGTTCGACTTACAGGACTCAGACTTCTGTATAGCTATCCACCTGGCTCAAAGGAAGCACCTGAGATTCACAGTAGGGCCCAGCTATTACCAGTACAAGGTTATTACTACTGGGGCTCTAAAGTAATGAATTCTCATAAAATGTTTAGCAGTAGTGGCTGCAAACCGAAGGAGGAAAAGTATCATTGTCTACCTGATCCCAACAACAGATAGCAACAAGCCAGCAATTTGCCCTCTGTTCTCCTAAGTGTGCCTCCTTGTGACTAAGAAGACTCGTCCTTTACTCTATCGCAAATGATAGTGTTCATAGCCATGATCAATTCCAGGTCACTTAGGACATCTCTTCCAGAAGACAGAGTCCTATCATTGTAGTCATTATTAAACAGAATAAAATAAAAACTTGACTAGGATGGTACAGACTTCTCTTTGACTGTTACACTACATTGGCATGTACTTATGTGACAGCGCTTTCCAGACTCTGACTTGTGGCCCCTTCAATTTTGGCTCCAGTTAGCCTACCATTTGACTAGATATCAGATGAACAAAGTTGTAGTCCCACCTCCTGTCAACTCAGAGCTGAATTGGTGGCAAGACCCCAAGAATTTTTTTCCCTCTACTTTTTCTTCCAGGTAGCAACTCTGAGTTCCCATGAACTTTATTGCTACCACTTTCTCCATTCCATTCGCTAAAGTGATCAGAAAGTAAATTGAATTGACACTTCAATTAGATTAATACTGGCCAAGGGAGTCTACCCTCTGAGTCAATGTTGCCTACAGGTTCCTGCATACAACATGGCATCAGTTACTCTAGATTTGCATTTGGATGGCTTCCTTCACGTTCACAACTGTGAGGACCCAAAAAGAAAAAAGGCTAAGTTAATTTCTGCACAAGCTGAACATATCTTCCTGACCACATAAATAAATACACTTTGACTTAATTTGGGCTATATGTTTGACATCCCTTGTCTAGTTCATGTAGAGAGAAGTATATAGTCCTTAACATAAACCTTTAGAATGAAGAGGTGCTTAAAAGGGAAGAAATTTAGAGTAGGGCGGTGATCTCATGGCTATCTGACATTACTATTTGTTTGTGGCAAACTTACACATTTTTAAATAACACACTTTTAAGGGGATGTCCCATGCAATTGGTTATTGTATTAGGTTTTAAATTTTGAAGATTTGGGTTCAAATTTTGGAGTACATCACGAGCAAATATAGGTTTGGTCTTATCCTATTACTAGCATCCATAAAACCGCCACGATATTTAGGATGTTGTTGCAACTTCTGCTAAAAATATACTCCAGTTGAAACAGAAGTTAGAGGTTTGGGCATGAATTACTGATGAAAAGTCTATGGCCACTGTTATGTGGAGGTTGGACAAGATTATCATAGTAGTCCCTTCTGACCTTAAAATCTAAGAGAAGTGGTATAAGGCTGGAATGGTCTATGTATGCTGCAGGTGAAGAATGAGGTGTTTTGTTACTGGTCATGTAGTATGTATTTGTACTATACTTTATCAAAGCTGTTCAATCATCCCCTCAAATGACTACTAAACCTACAAATCTGAAAGAAAAAAACAATTTGTGACTTAACGAAAAGTGTCTTTGTGTTTTTTTTTGTTTTTTTTTAAAAAAAAAGTTAAATTGGTGCAAGTTTATGTTGGTGAGGCTTTAAAGACTAATATGTTAATGCAGCACTCCCCAAATACCTCTTGTAAACTACTTATGCCAGTAGTATTTTGATGCTATATATATTTCTAATGTCCATTTTACAAGTTGGTAAATACATGATCATTTTTAAAAAGAAAAATTTAAAAGCTTTATAAGCAACATGATGTTCTATCCTTAACTGAGAAGCACTCAGCTTGCAAACATTTGCTATACCTGGCTCTATATTTCTCAGTATCCTCTCAGGGTTCCTTTATCCATTCCCATTAGCCTTATTTCTTGTCTGTCTGGTAAGTATGTACTCTTCCTCCACCTTTACCCCTCCAAATTAGTTGGCATTTGGGATGCCTTTGCCGTTGTGGTCAAGCAATATATCACTCTTAATCCATGCTGACCAACCCCTCAGGGGTTGGTGAGGTGGAAGTTTTATCACTTCCACTCGAGCTCCATTGAGGCAATGGGAGTTTTATAGACTTTAGTCAGAACATTGTTGAGCTGGTAGAGCCAGGCTTCCAAAGTGCTCAACCAGGCTTTATTGGTGTGAGCTGTTTGGGTCAGGATGCTGAGCAGTTTTGAAAATCTGGCCTCAATTGCTGACCCAGGCTGAAAACTGTCCATAAAATACAACATAAAATTCAGACCATGAAATGATTTAGGCCTTTATTTTTATTCGATTACATTACAAAACCAGAGGGATACATCACAAAACCAGTACATTTACAAAAAAATCATTTAAAAAAAATTCTGCAGTCCCCATTGGTAACACAACTGTGTTACCTGAAACCACTGAGTTTGTGGCTTAAACAGAGGTTCTAGAATGGTATTGACTGGCTCTCCAGGGTGTCCTGTCTGGGTCCAGCCTTTTCTCTCTTTTTGTCAAAAGATGATGGTCCTCAATTTAAGGCAGGGCTTAGGAGGGAGTAACTCAAAAATTGGTGGTGGATTAAAGAGATGGTCAAGTAAATATTGAGGGCCCTTGAGGTGGTGATTTTCACAAGTGAAGAATCTGAATATATAGAGTTCACTTAAGAGGCTTTTTACTCTATTCATATTGGCAATGTTGTTACTATTCAAAGCCTTGTTAAACTGATTGGTGGTAACTGTTCTCATTTAGCATTTTTGGAATAGAATGTAATCTTCACATCTATAATAAATGTCAAGATGGATGTAAACAAATGCATCTTTTTGCCTAAACGAGGCTGTTGTAGAAAATAACAGATTCTAATGATTGCTGTTGTATGTGTCTATGTAGGTGTGGCTAATGCAGACAGTTAAAGGAGAGCCCTATAAAGCAGCCTAAATGGATAGCTGTATGGCGCCAGGCCCTGTACTGCTCATGAAATCAGCAGGGATTAGAGATTGTTGTGTAAATTGCAAATAATTTCTTCTCACTCTTTTTCATTTGCAGTGTTCTGGACTTGGAGCCTCTTTCTGTTATATGCTTTCATATTTAGTTGGACGACCAGTTGTATACAAATATTTAACAGAGAAAGCAATGAAATGGTCAGAACAGGTAAAGTTGTTCTTGGTAATTGTTCATGTGATAAAATGCAAATGGAAGAAGATGGAACCTAATAAAAAATGGCTAATTCTGCCATTATTACTCAGATATAGTACCTTGCTCCAGGTCTATTCTTCTTAAAGCAAGTGGTGCTACTCACTGATTGTACATTGCCACTTGATATGAATAAGGATAGCAGAATTTGGTCCAAAGCATATTTATAGAATTGGGATGGGGGTGGAAAGCAAATTTAGCATTAAGCAGATTCAGCAAATACAATTAAATGTGTTGTCTTTCTAATGTGATATTTAAACTGTCTATAAAGTAATCAGTTTAATGGTTAAAAATTAAACTGTCCTCTTGAATTTGAGTTCATAGTTAATCTGTCTAATTGCAGTAATACTCAGATTTTAAAAAATTAAATTTTTTAATGTGACAACAATAAACATCTTGAATGAATTTTATTAGAATAGATTTTCTTGATGAACAAAACCATGGTGTTCTACTTTTGTTTCATTCTTAAATGTTAAAGCCAAACAAGCGCTAAAGCCTATGTTTCTGGCTGTTGTGGATCAGGAATAACTGTTTTACAAGCCTTTTGTTCTGGATGTATAGTTCCCTTAAAAAAGAAAAAATTTTAAATCTGTTCCTTCATAGCCAGGTAAACTGTACCTGATCTGTTTTGGCAGGAGCCACTACTTGTGTGTATATACAGGGTCTCTAATCCCACTTACATAACTATTCTACCATGGGGGTGGTATTTGATTACAATATAGTAGTCTCATAATTCCCTTAACACAGCTAAAGATGGTGATTCTGCAGTGTAGATGAAACTTAGACAGTTCTAAGAATTGTGCTAAAGCTTGGGATATTTACCAATGGAAATGTTAAGCGCTTGCTATCCAGGATCTGTCTCTGCTAGTAATGCTACACATATGAACAGCTCAAAACCATGTTATAAGCATGTTAGAGCTGTTTCTAGATCAGATGGACTAAACACATCTTGGTTCTAGGCCCACAGGTAATTGTTATAGTTTAGGGCTTCACTCTTCCCCTGCCCCCATGATAAAAAGTGTATTTTTAAAACATGTAGGCAAGGCAATTTGTAGTTTTAGAATGTTAGTCGGTCAAAATAAGCCTTAGGCACCTCTTTCCTTGTGTAGACACATGCACTGTGTCTAGCCCTGGTGTATAAACATAGTAAAACCTCAAGTCTAGATAAGGTTTTCAAATATGTGGCGTAAAAGGGCACCTGGATTTAATAAGCTTATATATCTTGCTTTTCTTTGTGATATAGCTACACAAACAAAGACCAATAGCTACTGCTTTGGTGAACTACTTTTTTTCCTTGTTAAAAAGTGAGTTGATTTAGTTCAATGAGCAGATATGTCTATTTTCTATCCCAAAAGTCAGAATTTCTAAGCTAACTTCAGCATTATATTTAACAAATGTTTCCTTGACCCTCCTCATAAACTCCAATCAGAACTCTTTTGAATATTTTCTTCATTTTTTTGCTTTTGTTAATTTCTGCTAAAGAAAGGTATATGAAGTTTTTAGCTAATAAGTAGCCTGTGGATGCACTATATCTGAATAAGAGCAGCTTTATTTAATGGTATATGTGTTTAAAATAAGATCATTGTATTTTCAAGACAGGGATTTTACTGAATTTTTTTCTAATTTGTGGCAGGTTGAACGACACAGAGAACACCTCATTAACTACATAATATTTTTGAGAATAACGCCTTTCCTTCCTAATTGGTTTATCAATATAACATCTCCTGTAATAAATGTACCACTGAAAGTATTTTTCATTGGTACTTTTCTAGGTAAGAATTTTGGTTAATAAATTAAGCTTTTAAGAAAACAATGGGGTTCTTTTCCTGTTCACAGAATCAGTTAGCATACAGCACCGTCTACTGGCAAACTGATTTCATGACTACACTATTTCTTTTATTTGTTTTTCTATGGAGCTGATCATACTATGTGAGGGGCTCACTTCTTACTCCAGTGTTATTCCCATTTTACAGTTAGGGAAAATGAGACAGAAGCTAAATTATTTGTCCAAGGTTACATGCCAAATCTGTTCACTTCAGGAATGCCCTTTGTTCCATTTTGTGACTTAAAAAAAAAAAAAGTGGAATACAATTTTGTACTGAAAACATGAAAACTCAGATTTATTTCATGTCTGTGCAAAATTGTTTTGCATCAGAATCTTATTAGAAAAACAGGCCCCTCATGTGAAAGCAAATATTTGTTTACTGCTGTTTTTCTTGGAAACAGATTAAGAAATCATTAATGAAATTTTTTTAAAAAATTGTACAATCTTCAGTGTGCATTTTGTTACGAATATTTTTCATCCTGGCTATGAACTCTTTGTGAACTAATAACTGTATAGGAGGCAGTAGAGCCTAATGGATATGACAGTGGTCCGAGTAGCACTCTGGAGACTCTGGTTCAATTCTCAGTTCTCCCACTGGAGGGTTGGGTGATCTTGGGCAAGTCACTGCCCATCTGTAAAATGCAGATGATGATACTGACTTCCTTTGTGAAGTACCTTCAGTGCCAAAGATGAAGAGCATTATATAAGGGCTAGGCAGTATTATTATGTCTTGACTGAACCTAAAATAAACTGGTAATTAAATTAGTTTTACAGGGTGTGGATTATCTCTAATTTGGTGAACAAGTTAATATTTTCTCTTTTTAAAAAGAAAAATAACCCTATGATGTCAAAATACATTTATTCATTGGTGTCTCAACTAGATTAGGTGCTTCAAGACATTTAAGAAACTCCCTTCTTTTTCTTTTTGTCACAAGAAAATTATATTTTTGCAACCATCTAGTTTCATTAACTGCATACCTGTTGTGGTAACTTAGGAAGGCCCAGTGTTGTAAAGAAAACTTTATAACCATGGGTAGATCCTAAGCAGGTGCATGAATGTTTGCAGTATGAGGGTTCAAAACCCCATCCCTGCAAATTACTCCACATGGACACAGGGTTCCATTCAGTTCAGAGTTAGATTATTAGTTATCCAAACTGAGATTTCAGTCTGAGTAAACTTGCAGAGTTTTCTCCGTCCGCTTCAATGGAACTACAGTTTATGTTTCCCTCTTTATAAAGGGTGACCCTTCACGAGTTGCTCTCTGATTTTCTGTGTACCAGCATGAGTCTTTTCTTTTATGGGAGGGTAGTTCAGTGTTTGGAAATAGTCTGTAGTATTTGATTTTATAACTAACAAAAATCCATGCAGAAATGTATAATTAGAAACAAAATTGGACATGGTAAACTGTTTTTGGTCTAATTCCTATGTACTGCTTTTAGTCTTTGTATGTAAACTAGAAAGTCAAAAAAATATGCATAGCAGAAAAAGAACATACACTACCTCTTTAAACTATAATGTTAGGTCCAGGTGCTATAGAACAATGGTTTATGTATGTTTTTCCACAGGATAGTATACTTGTCAAGAGCTGTATTTTTATGGAGTTCTGGACTTTGTTGCCTTAACTGTTTCCAACAAAGTTCTGAGATGGAGAGTGTTTGCTTTCCTTAAAAAACAAACAAACAAAAAACCTTAAGCTTTTATTATTTTGGTTCTCTTTAACTGATTCTTTTTTATCTTTGTACATGTAGGTGTTGCACCACCATCTTTTGTAGCAATTAAGGCAGGAACAACACTGTACCAGCTTACAACAGCAGGGGAAGCTGTTTCTTGGAACTCTGTGTTTGTTCTAATGATCCTAGCCATTCTCTCTATTCTGCCAGCTGTCTTCCAGAAGAAGCTTAAACAAAAGTTTGAATAAAGATCACACTGGATCTTAATTTCCCATACTTCATCTCAGGATCAGCACTTCTGATATTTGTATGTTCACTTTTTTATCAGATCCTCAGCAATTTCAAAAAATAGGAGACTTGTGAAGGATAAGAACATCCTTATTTCTTTAAAGGAGCACATTTTGCTGCCTGAAATTGAAGGAACTGTGTTCAGAAATTTTCTGCATAGAATTTTGTAGCCCAACCCACCAGTTTTTTTTGTTTTGTTTTTTTGTTTTTTTTGGAGGGGAGAGGAAAGAACTAATCTTCTGTGTTTTGAGTTAACTTTTTTCTCTGCTTGATATATGGGGCAGAAAGGCAAAATGAGATAGTTTAAAGTGAAACCTACAAATATTGGTTTCTAAGCTTGCAAATAATTTTTGATTGGTCAGTATAATTTGTAGCATTCTACATGCGTCTGCAGATTAGTATGTAACTTAATGGTTTGGTCTGAATAATTTTCTCTTCATTCTAATTTTCCATTTCATCATCTTTTGTCCTTACTGATTCCATGATAATGTAACATACAATGCACTCGCTTGTAAAACGTAAGACTTCTCTCTTGGAGCAGTTTGTTAAACTCAAGTGATGTACAGCTGCAGGAAGCTAAATTGCTTTCTTCTTTTTCTTCAATTAGTGTAGTCTCAATTTAAATTCTTCCTGATTAACTGAATTAACAAATGCAGTCAAATCATTTCCCTCCTGTAGATTTTATTTTTGGGGAGCAGCTCAGTTTCCTCTTGGGTGGTTTAATTTTAAAACTTTTAATGCTTGTTTAGACTTTTTTTATTTTAAGTGTCTAGTTTTGCCAGTATTTCAAATGCATAGACTTGTCCTGCCAATTTAAGATAGTTATCACATTTGTTATACAAAATATTTCAGTCCTCAAATGATTAAAAGAAATAGAATAATTATAAGCAATTTACAATCTTAGGGTACATTGCTTGAGAATTTGGGGCGGAGGGGAGGGAATCACATCCTTGGCTGTAGTAACCTGCTACCATTACAACTTATCTGGCTAGAAAGTTTTATCAGGTATGAAAATTATTACACAATTATTTGTTTATCTGAAATATTGCTATGTAAAGCTCAGTGCATCATGTAATGAAAATCTTACACTTTAATATTCATAAACCTAGAAGGCTGCAGCCTATGTTCTGATTGATGGGTAAACTTGACTACAATTCATTTTTCCAAATAAAGTGCATTATTTTATTATCCACTGAGGTGTATACAATACCTTCTCTTGAATGGTTATCACTGCTATAGTCAGTTTGTTGCATTATCAGTGGACCCCTGAAAATATAAGTTCCCAATTCAACAAAATACTTACTCATGTGCCTAAGTACACAAGTAAGTCCCCACTGATGTCAGTGCTTCTTGCATGCTTTAAAGTTAGGCACTGCCTAAGCATCTTGCTGAATCAGAGCCTGACTCATTAGTATCTGCTTTGCAATGCTCAGATTTCTGAGGAATTACTAGTCTGAAATTTTGTACAGTGTCTTCTCATCCTGAAAATCTCGTCATGACATGGAGCATTTTAGATATAAGAGAACTGTACTATAAATGTGATATGAAAGGTACTGGTACCTTCAACAGCTTTGTTCTTCTGTAACATAATGTGGATTGACTCATTCATTTTATCACAGTATTATATGTAAATACATAGGAAATATATTAATTGCCTATACTATTTTTGTCATTGGTTTTCTTTACATAAATTGACTTTTCAATGCCTATTGAATTTTTCATTCAGACTTGGACTACACAATAAACTGGTGGTTGTGTTGCTAGCTAAACATCAATGTTTTATCACTTCCATTTACAAGATGCTTTGTAAAATACAGCATTGGGAGTTGTGGGTTTAGAATTTTTATTTAAAAAATGTATTTCATCAACTTTTAAAACTAATGTTCTATAACTTTAGATCCAACAGTCTGAATAGTGAGACTTCTTACTGCTGTAGGCTTAATCTGTCAGGACAAACGTTACTCTTTGAAGTTTTCAGTGCCATTGCTAGTCCCATGGTGTCTCAAAAAGTTTTTGAGTGTCCTGCCTGACTTGAGTCCTAGATTAGATTCAATCTACACTATAAAGCTTTAGTTTGGGGGGCTCTTGTCATAAAAGGTTCTGAACTGTTTCAAGTCCTCATGGATTATGCTAGAGCTTTCGATTTTACAGGGTGGATTTTACAATTCACAGTGTAGATGTGACTGTTACATTATGAAGCTAAAACTGCTCCAGCCGTGTTGTAATTGGCTTCCCAACACAGTAGCTTTTTATATCATAGAAAGGACCTTACCTTAGATTTCTTTTTCTTTTGAAAAAAATCAATTGGCTTCTAGTCAGTGGTTCCACATCCATCTTCAGTGGCTGCCAAGAAAAATTCCTTGAATGGTCCCTCATCCATGAGAACTATTCTGGCCTATCTGAATAGTATAGGCATTGGAATGAAAAGGACAGAAAAGATTGTGGGGTAAGGCCCAGTTGTGGAACACTTACAAAACCTGAGTTTCATTATAAGGAAATTCAGCAAGTGATCTAAGAGGTAGCCACATCTTTTTAACAGAAAATCTGTCATGAAGCAAGTGGGGAGGTGAGAAGAAGATAAATGTAGCTTCTTTGAAATATCAAGGGAATTTGAACTGTTAAGTAACCTGTTATCTTTGAAATTGTATTACTCTAGTAAACAATATTTCCAAGACATCATTACTAAATGTCTCTTGCATTTGATAATAAAACAAAACTATACAAACTTGAATTTCTTTAATTTAAGTGCATTATCTTCATCTCTTTCTAAACGTACAGTAGATTTTTAGCTGAACCTATTTATAATTAGGTGACCGTCTTCTGAAATGGTAATTCTAAGTGCCTGTTAAAACTAAGCCAATTTCAATGCACTGACTATTCTTATAGAATAGGTTAAATTTATTAGTAGTGTCACAGCAAAGTAAGAAAACATGATTTTTTGCCATGTCTGAGGATCTAATATTTTGCATAAACAATCCTAATGACTAATTGTGGAGTACTGTCATTGTGATGCTGCTCTGAGGAAGACATTTGTCATATCTAGGGATTTAGGATGATACAAAACAGACACTGAGCATATAATCATATTGGTGCTGATCAATTTTTTCTTTAGAGTGGATTATTGATGAAAGCCTCAGAAGTATTTTAAGTTTTTAAAGTTTAAATTTTCATTCATAACCCTCAAAGTTACACGAAGGATCCATATGTCCAGTCTACAGAATGCTGTCCTGTGGGAGTGAGATTGTTTTTATATTTTAAAAGAACCTAATTAAGAGGCTTTTTATCATAAAATTATGATAGTATAAAGGACAGTGTTTTCTCTTTAAAATGCTATTCTATTAAGTAGACTACAATGCTTTATATATAATTCTTAAAACACAACAGTTCAGTCTGTTTTGGTTGGTCTGTGCTGGTAAATGGTATATGTGAAATAGATGTAACCTGTTTGAGAAAGTTAAGAGTTTGTTTTAAACTCCTCTATGTTGCTGCCTCTGCCCCTGCCCACCTCAAGATTCATAGCTTTAATTTTTTAGTAGCTAACACCACTGTAGTGATGTTAACTTGTTCCTCATGCAGCCTCTGGTACTACTTTCCACATACGCATTTAGCGCTGTGCCAAAGTGGTGAAAGTCCAACTTAATCTTTTTAGCAAAGTAGAATCTCTAATCTAGGATGATCAAAATCAGAAGGATTTGCTTTTGAGCTTTATATATGCAAGATTAACCTGTTTTAATTCCAACAGCTCTCAGGTGTAGCTGAGTTTTAATAAGTCTGGCACTTCTGCAAGTGACAGAACAAGCTGAAGAAGTTCACAACTATGGATATGCTTTTACTGCAGAGTTAGCTCAAGCTCTGGAGGTCACCTTTGCCCCCTCTTGCCCACACTTACACCAACCTCTCTAGTTCACTGGTGCTTAGAAACTTCTAACACTATCTATGCTGCCAATTAAGGCAATTGTAGTGCAGGTAGGTGTACCCAGGGTAGCTTTAATCTAGTGAATGTTGCTAATAATTGCACTGAAGACACGGGCATGGACCCTGCCCCTTCACCCAGAGCTTGTACATGGAGTCCCTGGGAGACTTTTATAGGCTTGCTAGCCTATGCTGCCATGTCCACTTTCATTCAGGTTTATAGCCTACCCACTTTGACAATGCAGGATAAATTGACTGTGAATAGTTTTCCACTAACTTCCCACAATACTCCTGTAGCCTCAATGTATGTAATAAGCACTGACTCCGTCAGACATTAAGATCATTCAGGGAGCCAAACTAAAGGTTTATCAAAGGCATCGTTCAATCTTGACAGCTTTTTCTGTGTTTGGGGAGAGAGAAAATTAATCTGCTTCTGACCTTGAATTATCAGACATTTTTCTTTATTAAATCTTGATGCTTAAATCCTTGTCACTTGTGTGGGGAAAAAGCGTATTTAATGAAATGTTAATGTATGGATTACTTCTGGTCCATTCCCTCTCTCAAGTGAAACAATGTTAGATTTCTAATCTATTAGATTTGAGTTAAAAGTTATTAATACAAAATTAGGTAGCTAATGTTTTTGTGCTAAATTTTGTGCTAAATAGCTAAAATTATTTTAAATTATACTTGTATTTGATTAGTTTAATTTCTAAATTAATTGTCTTTACTACTTTGGGCAAAAAATAAATTAGGTCTTAAGTGTTGAAAGTGGGATGTCTTGAATGCATTTCACAAAGGTTTTGAGCACGTCCATTTGTTTCAAGTGTACAGTTTTGACCCATAATTTTTAAAATAATGCACCCAATTTTTTTAACTCTTGATATGAATAAAAATACTTTAATGGGAGGGAAAAAAAGTGAAAATTAATGGGTCCTGGCATATAAATATCTCCCTGCAGTGTTGAAATCCTTGTGCACTTCAGTAAGTACTCAAGCCATCCTGGTGAAATGGAGATGCCCGTAAACATGGACTATTTAGAGACTGCACTACTGATGTCATGAAACATCATAATGGTTCATTTGGAGACATTACCATGCATGTTTCAATGCTGTTACTGTGCATTGACAACTTGAGACTGGTTTTGCATATTATGCTTAACGTGCATTGATAGCCTGTGCTGAAACACCGCTGGAGGAATGTGAATACTTTACGTAGAGCTATTCTAGGGATAATATAGTCTGATGTAATCAGCAGAACGATATCATTAGAACCTGACCTAAAGAAGAACTCTGTGTCTCTCACCAAGAGAAGTTTGGTTCAACAAAAGTTATTACATCACTCACCAAGTCTCCAACGTAGTTAAAATAACACTGCAAACATTAACAGAACTGGGAGAATAACTAGCAAAGATTATAAACAAATATTTTAAATTTCATTAAATGTATAGATACCTAGTTTCTCTTCCAGATCCCTAAACTAAGTAAACATGAAAAAATTAAATAATTGAAAAGCTATCTTAAAAATGCAAAAAAACCCCAACCCTGAATAGTTGAATTATAATAAAAAAGCTCTATAAAATGCAAGAGGTAATAGAAAGGTATACAATATGAATAACTGTTTTTCTAACTTTAATTTGGCCATTTGGAAATTATGCCATATAAAAAGCCTGTTCTCCGGCTTGTGAACTGATTGTAAAAATGTTATTTGAACAAACAACTCTTAATGACCTCTCTGCTACAACTACTCCTATGCTGAGATGCAAGTGGTGAGGGTTGGTGCAGTGTAGCATTTTCTAGGGTGAGACACCAGACATGCTACAAACAAAGGTACAAATCCTAAGCTCCTGACTCAAGAACTTGTACTGAGTCTGTACTCAGGAACAACTCCCAGTGATGCAATGACAGTTTTTGCCTGAGTAAGGCCCTTAAGATCTGGCCTTAAATGTTTAGTTTTTCTATCAATAATGAGTGAAGTTCTTGCTGCTGCCTCAGTTCTTTGAAAAGGCCAGCTGAAAGAGGGACACCAGCCCGTGCTTGAATTTGTAATGGAAGAGCTGCTGGGGCTCAAGCAATTTTTTTACTTTCATAACTGACATGGCAAGCCCAGAGCTGCTGCGGCTATGAACGGCCAAGACTAGAGGTGTTGAGGCTCAGCCCTGGCACTAATTAATCACTGACTCCAGCAGACTCTTTAGGAGTGAAGGAGAACAGCTTTCAGATATTGCTTCCTAGTAATACTATACAAAAAAGAACAGTGGAGTGTGATCTGAAGATGTTTTGTGTGAAGATTCATTCCGAGATGGAGTTGATCTAAAAGAATTGAAATCAAAGAATCCAAATGACTTTTTAAAGGACCATGAACTGAAAGATTATTTGGTTTTCTTGATAACCAGCAAAGGTGAAGAACAGCAAGCCTATAAAAAAGATGTCAAAGGCCATTAGAGGCAAAGTCCATGCCAGTTCCATTGTTTAATAAAAGAAATGCAGCATCACACTGTTGTTGAAGCTGAGATCTGTTATGAACTGTGCTATGGATAGGTAATTATTTATGTTGGATTGCTATGGTATTTCTTGGTATAACCAGAAACCTATAACTTCCCAAAATGGAAGCTGTTAAGGTAAGCAGGGAAGAGCTAAGGTGGAAAGGCTTATAAAATTTGAACAAGATACTTGTATATAAAATTTCAAGATTTCACAGCATCCCCTTCCTATCAGCTCAGAGGATGCAGACTAAGAAATTGGATGAGTGTCCCAGTGTGCCTAAGTAGCTTTACTGCACTTGAAATAGAAAAAGACATTGCACGAAGCCTGAATACACAAGAAAGATTCTTGGAAATTCTCCTAACACCAGGAAAATGAAGGTATAGCCGTCCTCTGTTGCATTAATCTTTACATTAGTGCAGCAGCCTATCTAGCTTCTTATACAAGTGTCTTCTATGCAACACCATAATGTGGATGCCATGATGGAAGTCTGAATTTCTACATTAACTTCAAAGACAGCGGGATCAGACAAAATGGATTATCATATCCAGCACTTTGAACATTCATCTATCTGTTCTACAGTTATGGAATGCTGTGGATGCACTGTGTGCTATTTTAAACATCCCCGCTAGTTCTTGTTCATTACCAAGTTTGTTCTTATATGGCAAAAGCCACTACACCTCATTCAGAAGGCATAGCAAACCTTAAGATTTTTTGTTTTAAAACCTGAAATATCTTTTTAACTTGGTACAATGCAATTTAACTTATTGAATTAGAATTCAGGCTACAAATAAAATTCCCTTTGCTCTGAAAACTTTCCTAATAGGTAAAAAGTCTTCTTTGTTCCTGCCTAGATTACTCCAAAATTGCTGAAATACTTTTTATGAAATTCCATTATCCCCTTGTCCCCCTTCAAAAACACCGAACAGAATATTCCTAGGTAGTAATGAGAAATTTTGGATAAAAAACTAAAAGTTAAGAGTTTTATGAATGACTGAGAATAGAGATTTAAAAAGGAAATATCATACCAATTTGGTTTTGCATATAGAACATCTGATAAGTATATTGTAGTTGAAATTTGCCACTGTCCAGAGGGCCAGCACAAAGGCCTATGCATTTAAGTCTCAGGTGAGCCCAAATAACACATCTGAAATGGAACTTGAATGATGCCATTGTGCTGGCCTTTTGCACAGAGCTGAGATTCATCTTATTTCATACATCTCACTGGTGTATAGTGTTGCAACAGAAGTGTTTACATATTTAAATAAAAAACAACACTGTGTATATATGTATTTCCATTTGTTTAAAAGGTTAGGGTTTCCCCCCCCTTTTTTCTTCCCATTATTACAATCCATTAGCTTTGGGTTCAGGGGAAGATACAGCACTATACCACAAACCTTTCTCTCTTCAAAATTAGATTAGACATATCCAGCAAATCCTGTGATTGATGTGCCTGACCATTCCTTAGTGCTCTATGATACTGACAGAATGCTGAAGTTGAACTGTTCTGTAAACGTACAGTGACCTACTTTTCATAATGCAGAGCAGACAGCCTCTTTTGCAAGACCAGAAAACACTTTGATTTCTATTTGCTAGCAGAAGAAAGAGCACTTGTTGAATTACAGAAAATTGCTCCTTCTATCAAAGAAACATTGTAAGGTTTTTGAACCATGTGGTCTAATGTAAGGAGAAAAAAAGCAGTTTTTATGTGTGAGTGCAACTCTAGAGTGAGCTTTTCCATCTGTACTTAAAGATAAATCAGTTGCTGTGATTACAATGATCAAGATGTCTTCTAACATCAACATTTCCTCCTCTAATTCTGAACGGATGGAGACTGAACTAACCCTTTCAAGTGTTACAGTGGAAGAGAGTAACGTTTTGCTCAGTAGTGGTCATTGATATATAAGCACCATGGGGTAGAACTCTCCACAGAAATCATTGAAGATGTTGTACAGTAGCTGAGCTCAAAGGGTTCTTAAGCAGCATGATGTGGGTTTTAGCTAAACTTGGAAGGATTAGATTATCGGTAAATGTTGATAGATGGTGATTTTACCATACGCACACAAACCAAAAACAAGAGTCCTGTAGCACTTTAAAGACTAACAAATTTCTGCAAACATAAGCTTGCATGGGCTGCAACCCACTTCGTCAGATGCATGAAGTGGAAATCACAGATCAGCGGTGTGTGTGTGTGTATATATATATATATATATATATATATATATATATATACTCACACACATATATACATCCAAGGTAAGAAACAACAATGGGGAGACCAAGTGCTAACAAAGTCAGTTCAGTTAGGGTAGATGAAGCCTATTGATTAGATGAGGTGAGAATGTGTGAACAGTGACAATTACTTCTTGTAATGAGAACCATTCCAAGTCTCTATTCAGACCCAGTTTGATTGTGTCAAATTTGCATATGAGTTCCAGCTCTGCAGCTTCTCACTGAAGTCTGTTTTTGAAGTTTTTTTGTTAAAAAATGGCAACTTTCAAGTCAGCTACAGAGTGTCCTGGGAGATTGAAGTGCTCTCCTACTGGCTTATGGATACCATTTTTTATGTCTGATTTGTGTCCATTTATTCTTTTGCGTAGTGACAGTCCGGTTTGGCCAACGTACATGGAGGAGGGGCATTGCTGGCACATGATGGCATATATTACCTTAGTAGATATACAGGTGAATGAGCTCCTGATGGTGTGGATGATGTGCTTAGGACCTGTGATGGTGTCACTAGAGTCGATGTGCAGGCAGAGTTGGCAACAGGGTCTGTTGCAGGGATAGGTTCCAGGGTTCGTGTTCTTGTAATGTGTATGGTTGCTGGTATTTGCTTCAGGTTGGGGGGCTGTCTGTAAGCAAGGATAGGCCTGCCTCCCACAGCTTGAGCAAGTGAGGAATCAGCTTCTAGGATAGGTTGTAGATCTTTACTGATGTGTTGGAGAGATTAGGTGGGGGCTGTAGGTGATGGCCAGTTGTGTTCTGTTGTTTTCTTTGTTGAGTTTGTTCTGTAGTAGGTGACTTCTGGGTACCCATCTGGCTCTGTCAATTTGTTTCTTCACCTCCCCAGGTGGGTACTGTAGTTTTAAGACTGTTTTACGGAGATCCTGTAGGTGTTTGTCTCTGTCTGAGGGATCGGAGCAAATCCAGGTGTATCTTGGGGCTTGGCCGTAGACAATGGATCATGTAATGTGCCCAGGGTGGAAGCTGGAGGCATGAAGGTATGTACAGCAGTCAGTTGGTTACACAAACCAAAGAAATATTTCCATCGATACTTTGCCTATCCGTAAATTTCAGTTAAAAGAAATGCTATTTGAGAATTTATCAGATTTGAATGAAGGATATTTACTTTTGTATATTTTGGCATGTGATGTTGACAGTTTGTGTTTTAATTATTATAAAGCGTTACTTTTTAAATGTGTCTGCTGTAACTAAAGAATTGTCTAACAACCCCTCATAATTTCCTGCAACTGTGAAAATTTAGAGTTGTATGACACCTTGAGGAAAAACAGAAATGCAAGATAGGGCATTTCTGTCCATCCACAGAAGCACCTATCTGAGACTTCTGCAAAAGGGTGAATCTATGTATTGTTTGTGCCCATCTCTCTTTGAGGAACAAGCATTGTGTACATTTTGTAAATAAACAAATTACACTGCATCACTGATTTCTGTTTCAAACAGGAAACTGACCTGAATTCTTCTACCATTCAGCAAAGCTGCAACACTACATTAGATGTGGCATCAAGCTTACATTGCTGCAACCTATGTGTACCTTTCCGATGAGAAACAGGACTTCAGTTTCCAAACGTGTTTGTTAATTTGGTATTTTTCATGAACACAAGACTCAGACACAAACAAAACAAAATATATTTTTTAAAGTTATCATAATCGTGAAAAGTAAAGGATCTTTCTAATAAAGCACTAGTCACAATCATCTGTGAACATAATAGGTCAGGTTACTATTAGATTTGCAGTTAAGCAGGACTAAAACCCCTCTTTCACACTTTAATGATTGAAAGTCTACAAATTTGGTACAATAACTCTCTAGACAATAACTGAATTTTCTAGGTAAATTTTAGCAAAATATTTACTAACTTTACATTGTACAATGTTTACAATACTTTAAAATACTCCCTTTTTAAAGTTATTTTCCTAACAGTTCTTTTTGCTCCTTCAGTTAAACCACCGAGTCCCACAAATTCCAAATTTCACACAGATGCATGTTCTGTTAATATATCAAACAGGATTCCACATGCAACCCAAAGTGCTAAGCTACACCAAGATTTACTGACAGAGTTGCTCAGTTCTATCAGCTTTCTTTTTCCAGTGATGTTGGCCTTTCTCCCCAGTCTAAGAGTATGTCTTCACCGCACTGTTAACGTGGGTGCTTATGTGGATGTTTCTCTTTGCCCCCCATCCACACAGAAATCCCTTTCACCCCAGTCTGGTGGTGCTTTCAGCTTCGGCTAGTTGGTTCATCTAGGGCTGTTGGCTAAAACCCAAGAGACATCTACGTAAGCCAGTAACCTACCCCCTTTGCAGTGAGAACACAGGTTAAATCACTCAAGTGAAAAAGAATAGAGCAGTTTACCTTATTGCAGCACAAGACTATATGTGCCACCTAAAGTCCTAGTGACCCACATGGGTGCATGCAGCACCAATGAGGCCACAGTAGCTCAGGTAAGGCTTAGCAGTGTGAGTCTTCATACCTAGGCTAGGCTAACCTGGGTACCCAGATCCAGGTACTTATCATTTCAGTTAACTCCGCAACGAAGAGATACCCTTACATACTTTTGTGGGCCCTATTACCATAATACCCAAGTACCTCACAATGTTTAATGTATGTATTTATCCTCATCAAACTCTTTTGAGGTAAGACAGGACTATTTTTTCCATTGTACAGATGGGGAAGTGAGGCACAGAGAGTTTAGGTGACTTGCCCCAGCTTCTACAAGAAGTCTGTTGCAGAAAAGGTAATTGAACCTGAGTCCCAGGTTTGTGCCATAGCAAAAGAACCACGGGTGCCTTGTCTCCGAGGGGACTTTACAGTGGGACAGTTAACAGGCGTGTGACAGCACTGTAAAATAAAACCCCACCTGTTTGTGGCACAGAAATAGACTGTAAGAGTCTGCAACTGAAGGATGGTTTTTGCAGCCAGGTAGCAAGTGTAGCTTGACACTACACCACAGCCTGCCATCGACCTTGCCTAGGTTACCTTGTGAGAAAACAGGGCAGGGTTTGGCGGGTGTAGACAGAGGTATGAGGCGTGGGGCAGGGGGAGGGTTGCTGGGAAAGGGTGTGCGGAGAAGGGTGGAGGGTGACCCCATGAAATTAATAGGCAGCAGGTTTAAAACCGAGGCAAGGAAGCTCTTCTTCAGCACAGCCCGCCCGGGCCCTGCTGCCAGCGGATGCTGGGCAGCCGGGGTGTAACAGGGCTCTTAAAAGAACGAAGCGCGTCCCTAGGCCGGGCCAGGTCCCTCTCTGGCCATGGGCCAGGCCAGCCAAACCAGCGCGTGCCTCCAGCGGCCCGAGCGCTGACTGCCGGGGGCTGGCTCGCCCCTTGCTGCCCTGTTCGGCTCCTGACGCAGCTGGCGCCATCCCGGCCCGACCGTTGGCTCGGACCGTTGGCCTGCCCCAGGCGTGGGCGGGAACGAGGCGTTGCGCGGGAGGGGGGGAGTCTCGCGCGGGGAGCGCGCGGCAGGCGGAGAGCAGGGGCCGGTCTGTCACTCAGGGCCGGCGGCTGCTAGGCGGAGAAGTTCGGCGCGGCGAGCCCTGCGCGCGCCCCCACCCAGCCTCTCCTCAGTCTGGCAATAGCATCACGTCATCCCGTGTGCTCAGGGCGCATGCGCAGCATTGCGGTTTCTCTGTTTCCCCCCCAGGAACAGCTGGGGGGCCGCGTACCCACAATGCCGTGCGGCGCTGCCCAGCCCGCTCCTCCGCTCCGTCATGGAGGCAGCGACGGCCGCCGCAGCTGGAACAGCTGGAGCAGCCCTGGCGCCGGCCGCCTCCCTCCGGGCGCGCTGAGCCCCGCCGCACCGCCCAGGCGCCAGCATGAGCGGCGGCGGCTCCTCGGCGCCCGGCCGCTTCGCCGACTACTTCGTGATCTGCGGGCTGGACACCGAGACCGGGCTGGAGCCGGACGAGCTCTCGGGTGAGGGGCGGGGGGAGGCTGCTTTTGTCCCCGGCGGCGCGCAGCCCGGGCGGAGAAGGGGGGTGCGGTTGCAGTCCCCCCCAGTCCCCGTCCCTCCCGGGGGGGGCGAATTGCACTTGCCCCCCGCGCTGTCCCGGGGAGGCGCCCTGCCCTGCTCTGGGGAGGGAGCGGGGTGTTCGCGGCGCCCGGCGGGGACAAAGCGAGGGGCTGGGGCCGTTGCGAGCAGCGCCCGTCCCGGGCGCCTGTGGGGTCGGGGGGCGGGGGAACGAAAGGTCCCTGGCAGCTGCTTTGTTTTGACAGCAACAGGGCGCCCCCGGCGCCGAGAGACCCAGGGCTGCTGCCGGCGCGGCTGCAATCTCGCTCTGTTGCAGCGGTTCGCAAACTTCGTTGCGCCCGGATCCCCTTCCGACAGCGACGTTACTGCCTGCGAGGCGCAGCTCCGCAGCCCCGGCTGGAGCCCTCGGCCTTTGGCTTCCGTGCCCGCGGTCAGAGCGCAGGCTTTGCCTTTAGCCTCCGGTCCCAGCCCGTCTAAGGCTGGCCCAGGTGACCCCATTGAAATGGGGCCATGACCTACATTGGGGGCCTGGCGCGCGGGTTGAGAACCAGAGCTCTGCCGCGCTCCCCGCTCTGGGATGAAGGGTGGAGGAGGGAGGGGTGCAGACGGCAGCTCTCAACAGCTGGAGGGGAGGGCTGCACATAAACCTCCATCATGGCCCTTTTCCTGAGTAAGGGCGTTCTGTCCACACTCATGTTTGGCGATGTGTGTTTCGTTGCAGGCGATATAAACAGTTTAGTAACACTCTTTAGAAAGATAGGGGTTTCTGTCAAAGAAAAATAACAGCTTTCAAACCTAAATGGAAATGTTAAAAGCATAGCTCATTGTAACTATGGTGCTAGTGTGTGGAGGAGTGCAGGGTTATTAGGCATGTTGGGGTATTACAGTATGTCCCAAACACATGCGTAATGGTCAGTACCTTACATCTTAATGTCATTATGCATAAGAGATCACTCTTTTGGTTTGGGGCCAGGAACTTAACAGGTTTATTTAGTCATTGAGAATAGTCCAGATAAATGCATCAGTTTAAAATTTTTCTGTATGTGGCTACATTTTTTTTGGAGCTTATCTGTACTTTAAACAAGGTTAATGTCTTTAAAAAAACAAATTTATTGTTATATTGCTAGTATATGAATATGGTTATCCTCAATTTCTTTACTATGGCTGCTTCCATCAATGGATGTGAGATTCCTGCAGGCTTTTAAAATAACTTTTTAAAATAATGTTTAGAGATTTAAAAAATCACATGCTGTCTTTAGAGAGAGAGAGAATTAAATTATGTTCTGCATGTGTGTGTATTATCTTGAGTTACAACAACAAACATTAAGAATGATAAAGGCAATATTTTGTTGTATTTCTGGAATATCTTAAAGGAAATACACTTTTGAATCCTGTTAGTTTATCTGTCTTAGAAGCTGTATCATTCTTATCTGACACATGCTTTTTTTTGGGGGGGGAACAGTAGGAGGTGTGTCTTAGCATACAATTACAGTCCTCCTATGCTTGTGTTAAGTTTACAGAGGCAGATTCTGGTATCTTTTCTCTAGTTTAGTAGTACCTTGCTTCAAAAGGAGTCCCACTGACTTCAGTTGGACTACTCATGGAGTAAGACTCTTTTTTTCCTGCCAAACACTGTATAAGAATCTGACTCTGCTGTAAATCTGGCATAACATCATTGAAGTTAGTGGAGTTATCCGGTATTTACACTGGTGTAGCTGAGCTCAGAAGCTGGCCACAGCATCCTTTTTTTTTTTAAAACTTAAATGTGATTCATAATGAGCGGGGGGTATTCTGCATTACTGTCTTGGTAATATTGTATGGAAACTCCTGACTCTTTTTTTTTATATTCACTGTAAAGTGAAATTTGTATTGGTGAGTACTCATTCTGTTAACTAAATTTACATCATTTTGGTTATGACTGAAACTTTTGCTTATTAATCATTAGTCAGATTCTTCCACCCTTACTCATGCAAAGTAATAACTTACTGTGTAAGGAGACCTTTTCAATTTTAACAGGAATAACTGTAGAGTAAGATATCAGTACCATCCTTACTCACTCACTCAGACTATCTGGCACTTTAAAAGTACATTATAAAATTTAGTTTTAAGGATATGAACAATTAAATTATTTGGAGTAAAAAGTTGAGAGACTCTAAAAAGGTATAATGCTGCTTTAATAAAAGCAAAGAGTGAACAAAACTTGTATGTTCAAAATAATTGATGCTTCCTGGTGTTATATTTGTAGATCCTATTATTGTTTTTGCCTCATGGTGAGTTCCACAAATTGCTGCACAATAGTACTTCCTCTGTAGGCATGTGAATAGCTCCTTCTCTCATAATATTAAATATTAACAGCCTATTATTTTGAGCTAGCTCAATCTAATATTTAGGAAACTGAAAGATTGTTGTATGGTATTTCCTTAATTTTATGTCAGAGTTAGAAATAATTAAGACTGGAGTATGCTGTTGTGTACTGGCTTTCCTTGCTAAAGGATGTTTGTAGGAATATAGGCCCCAATCCTCCAAACTGTTCAGTGTGAGTGCAGCGTCTGCCTGCATGCAGCAACTTGCAGAATTGGGGCCCTATTTTGCTAGGATGATATACCCTCTGTTTAAAGAAATTCTGTGTGCCTGGAAGGGGGGGAGGTGGAAATGAGTATTGGAGCACAGCGAAATAATTGAGGCGAAAACTGTTTGATATAACTTCACTACATACAATTTAACTGGTGTTTCAGTACAGCGGGATGAGTTTAGTTTAAGCAACTAATATTAGTCATACATGATAGTGTGTTTGCAGATTTTGCTTTTTAAGTCTTAACTTAGATTGTTTATATAGTTTACTTAAGATCCTGATCCAAATTCCATTGATGTCAGTGGAAAGACTTCCATTGATTTCAGAGGGCTTTGGATCAGGGTCTTAAACATTTTGTGCTTCCTGGAAAATTCCTTTATTTGAATGAAAGAAGTATTGTGTAGCTTTCCCTTCTGTATTTAGAAATACATTCTGTATTCTTGAACTGTTGAAACAATTTGCTTAATAAGTGGCCATTGTTGGCACTGAAGCATTGGCTCTACAGTTGCTGTGCATGGTGGTGAGGAAGCAGGATTTTTAAAATAAAGCAAAGCCAAACACAAAAGATCCCTTCATAGGAGAATGCTGAGATTCTCTTCCGGGCTTTTCTACATCAGGTCTGTCTTGAGCAAAGCCCCAAAATGATGTCATAGTAACAAAACTTGCTACAGGAAATTGACAATAGCTGCCAGAACCCCTAGGGATGCTCTAAGCAGACTGTTTTAACCAACCTAATGAAATCCTATACCTCTGGTGTTCTACACTAATATTGATCATACAGCATTTGTTTTGGAGTTTTGTATATAAACTACAAGCTCACAAACTGTGTTTTTTGTTCTGATGATTTTTGCTTAAAAGCTGGCTTCTGATTCCCTTTTTCCAATGTACGTTTAAAAGTTTACAAAATGGCACATTTATAATGTTTTACAAAACTATTGTTTTGTCATCTTAATTTTTTATAGTGATAAACTTGGCATTTGTGGTTAGTGGTTTAAGGATAATTTATTCTATACCCCCCAGTCCCTTTTTTTCATCCAGAAAATTATACAGCATGGGTATTTGGACTTCAGTGAAGTAATAAAAATTGTTCTTTCTAGATATCTTGGTGACAAGCAACTAGAAAGTTTTTACTTCTAGTAGTTTATAGAGCAAAACTGTCAGATCTTAAAACCTCTCCCTGGGGGTGGCAGTGAGGAACTGAGATGCTTTTCTATGGGTTCTGTAGGAACTCCAGAAGACAGTAGTAGAGCTTCTGTAATTTAGCAAGTCTGTATTACAAACATTTTACTTAACAGATGAAATAATGAAATGCATTTGTTACTAAGACCGACCTATATGCATAGTGTAACTTATTGTTGCAGCAATATGGATAGGGTTTCTGAATTTAGGTCACGTGTGCCGCACCTTGGAAATGTAATGAGAAGGGAGTAGTGCCTCGTATTTTCCAATAAGAAAATAGGAAAAATAAGAAAAGTGGGTTTCTCAAAATAGTCTGAAAGCTGGGGCAAAAAACAAACAAACTTGTTTCATTATAAAATTATTAAGTTGTATGGCAGTAGTGGTATTTTGCATTCTTTACAATAAGGTGTGCATTTTTGTTCTATTTTCCAGTTGTCAGTTTTATTAACAAAAGCCTCTGAACAGCATTTGTTTATTACATAGTGAAAAACAAAGAATGAATCAGTTTATTGCTTAGGTGTAAGATGAGTTGGGGAAATATGAAACTTACCACTATATAATGTGAAGTTAGTTTCACAAATCTGGTCAGGAGTTGGCAATCTAGTATAGTCTCTCTTATTTACAGTACTTCAGGGCACTTGGAAATAACTTCTATCTCATAATGACAAATAGATAGTGAACATTATTCCAAAACTATAGTGTACAATAGGTAAACTCTTAAAGGAATGCAAATGTCTAAAATTAACTTGTGGTGTGAAGTAAAGACCCTGTTGATTTTACAATAGACCAATAAAAACATGAGTTGCATTTTACAGGCCAAACATTTAAACTGATGGCATATATCAGGGATCGATCATTCTGATATTTAAATGTTGCTCTGAATTTATCACCCTCTTTTTTTAATACTTCAGCTGGGTTCCCCATTTTCCACTGTATCGGATTCAAGCTTCTTGTCCTCACTTTCAGTAACTTTTAGCAACTCTGCCCCTCTCTACTTTATCTCCCTTTGTCTTCTACGGTCTGATCCACAAACCATGAAAATCAATGGAAAGACTTCCACTAAGTCTGGGTGGAGGTTTTTATTGTGTGATCCCTTTGCTCTGTCAAACAAACCAGGCTTAAATGCCCATTGTCTACTTTCTCCACTAACACTTCTGTACTTTCTTCCATGTTGCTCTGTTATATGTGTAACATCTTCCCTGAATGGATCTGTAAGGCCTCCTTGAGACCCTCTTCTGGTGTGACCCTTGCAAGAAATCATCTAACCAAGGATGGCTAGGTTATATAGCAGTCAGGGATAGCTGACTATTTTCTTTTATGAAAAAACAACTCCCACTTTCAGATGTATTGGAACCATCAAGTTAGGCAATAAATAACCTATGTAAATTAACATCATTTTTGTTACTCTTTTCTTCTCCTTTCCCCACACTCATTTGTATCTTCTTTGTAATTGGTGTTTAATCTGCGTAGGGCAGGGACTGCCCACTCAGGTGTTCATACAGCACCTAGCACAATGAGCCTTGATTCTGAGTAGGGTGCCTGGGCACTACAATAATATATGCTTTAATAGTATTGATGCATGAAATCATCAAGGAAAATAACTAGAATTGGAACAAGTCAAATGATTTACGGATTATGCAAGCTCAATAGCTATCATCCCCTGTGTGACATTGTACATGTTAGCAAGGTAATGTGAAAATACTGGTATCGACTAACCCTGGTGAAATGCCATTGACTTCAGTGGAGCTACACCAGAATGAGTTTGGCCTACTGTTTCTAGAGCCAGTAGTGTTTCTTTTAAGCATTATTGTAGCAGTATTGTTTCCTCGCTTTCTTTCTCTTTACATTGGCAGGCCCTATTCCTGGCTCCTTTAATCTTCCCATACACCTGTATTTTTGGTTATTCTCAGCATAGATGATCTTCAAATAGTCCCTGGTTTTAGAGGTTTCTTTTCCAAGAACTTCCCTTTTTCATTTAAGAGCTTTTCAAAGTATTATTCAGATTAACTGAAGTATTTGAAGAAGAACTTGTCGTTGTGTCAGATAGATCAAGTGATAAATTGCTCATTGTATTAGAGCTCTGAAATATCAGTTCACTACTTTGTGATAGCTAATAGAATAGTACTATTTTCAGCAGTTGTTTGAATGGTGCTGGACATGACTTTTACACCTTAGGAAGATGTAGCTTTTGTTACTTTCTTTTTTTTTAAATAAGGTATGAGCAAAGTTTTTTTTATTTTTTTTAATTCTTTAAATAGAAAGAGGAGGAAAAAGTTGTCATGCTTAACTTTGATTAATGCGTTCCCCTTAGCTATTTTCCTTTTGGCTTTTATTTTCCTCCTTTGTGGAAGAAGGATGATCTTGTGATTAAGACACAGGATGGGGAGTCAGACCTGAGGTTCTTTCCTGCAATAGACTTCTGCAGCAGACTGTTTGCTCTTTGAATAAATAATGCATTTATCTGTAAAGTGGGGCTAATACGTACCGCTTTTGGCAAAGATGAATGTGTTGATGAGAGGCGCTGGCTTGACTTCCCTGGTGATTGAAGTAGTGTTGTCTTTTATTGTGGGTAACAGCAGGGCAGGCTTCCTACACTGCCCTGACAGTTTGCCTCTATCCTATCGAGAGGAATTAATTCTAACGATGAAAAGGTATTTTGGTCTCCTTGGCCTTTCTGAGATTGCCAACAAAGGTGCTGATTCTGTTATGGGGGCCTGTTTAGTAGGACTTGAACTGAGACTACCCACAGGTTTCATACAGGCCACTTGGGACAGGCATCAGATGATAACTTTTGGCTGCATTTGAATTGGCACCTGTGAAACTCTCTAGATCCCATTAGCAGTTTCTCTCTCTCCCCCCAGTCTTCCTTTCCCCAGAAGTCTTGGTTGCTTTCTGTGTTAGAGTGCAAAAGAGATCTTTTGTCTCATTGGGAACTGAGGCAAACGTGCTGTGATAGCTGATATGTAGAATAAAGAATGGGAGAGCTAATGTAAGGAAAAGCAACTATACTCCATTAATCTCATTTGGAGCTACAGTTACGGTGTTTCTATAATACCAAACTTTTGATGATCATGTCTGCATTGTTGGATAAATTAAAAGTTTGTGTGTCTTCCAAAATCTCCATTATAGAAAATGACTCTTTTCCCCCAATACACTTCTAAAAAATCTCTGTGTTGGGTGTTCAACTTCTTTGTAAAGGAAGGAGTGTTGTCTACAATAACCTTGTGGGAGCCTGGGCTTCTAGGTTCTCTTCCTAATACAACAGTGGATTCACGATGATAATTAAAAAAACCTCTCAAAACTAATATTTTAAAAGTCCAGTTTCTGGAGCCTGCTTTAAATAGCGTGCCGTAGGATACTCCTCTCTTCTCTCTATCCTTGCTTCCATCATTTAAAGAAACATTGTAAATGTATTTCTGCTCCCTTATTGATCTTGTTGACTTTTCTACAAGGGAGAAACTATAAAGCTGTCATATGTACAAATTAAAATTAAAAGCAACAGTTACTCTTGTCTCAACTTTCAGACTATAGCAATCGTGCAGAGTTGTTTGTAATGACACTAAGTACCAAATGTTTGGAGAACTGGCTTTTCAAAGTGCTAGCGTCCCTCTTCTCTGCTCTTGGGGACTTTTCTTATTAGTGCCTTTGAATTCTCTCTAACTCACAGGGTTTACATGGCAGCAATAATGCATATGAAGTGACATTGCCAGAAGCAGTTATTTACTTTATATTGTGTACAAAAATGATTCCTTCTGATATTTGTGACAAGAGCTTCCTGAAGTTCTGGCTTGCAGTCAAGTTTAGGTCTAGCTACAATATTAACCTGGGAGGTATGAAATACTGCCAAATCCAAAAAAACTGTCTAACATTGACAGAGATTCAAGGTAGGAAATTTGCTTGGAAAATTGTCACATCAGGCTTATTTCTTCCTCCTTCCATGGAAAAGCTTTCCCCAGATGCCTATTTATTGGTGATTGTCATTTATAGGTAGAGCTCTGCAAATCTGCAGATATCCACTTCATATCTGCAGATATCTTCATCGACTATGATATCTTCATCGGATATGTAGGATATCCACAAATCATTTTTGCAGATTGTGGATCGGATGTGGATACAAGTTTTGTTTCTGCGCAGGGCTCTCTTTATGGGGGTTTGTGGCAGGGCTGGCCTCCACGGCACCCCTTTGTGGCCTCGAGTGGAACTATTCACCCAGCCTCATTTTCTCTTCCAGAGAAACTTTTGCAGCCAGTAGCATCTCTTGGCGCCATCCTGTGAGGTACTGATAAACTTAAACAATAGTCTCAAGTGGAATATAAACAAAAAGGATTCTGAAAGTGTCAGATTGACTTAAGAGCTAAGTCTTCTCGAAAGTCCATGGGTCTTAGGTTCATAAGTGCCTCAGTAACTTTTGAAAATAGGACGTAGACTCCCAAGTCATTTTAGGTGTTTTAAAAAAATTGATCCTTTGTCTTCACACCTGTCTGTAAAGTGAGTGGTGATGATGGTATGTTAGGAGTCACAGAAAGCAAGTTACTGTCCGTATTGGCTACCATATGGACTTTTGGATCTTCTAGGGCTGCGGGGGAGTGTACCATGTAGGCCAGGTCTACCCTTGTTAAATTTCTCCCAGAATTTGAAAAGGCTTTACAGCCAGTTCAGCTAAACAATTTTAAACCCATTTTGAGCCATGGTTTAGACCAAGCTTCATTCAGATGGCCTGAACTGGTTTCAAAGGCACCTTCAACAGAGTTTGAACCAGTCCAGTAGAAATAGTTAATTCTGCCTGGGCCATGGATGGTGCTATGGCTTCCACAGGTTTTAAAACAATAGGATTCTTCATGCAGCTCCCTAAGGGCATGTCTGTGCTATAAAATTAAGTCGACCTAACTTACGTTGGCATATAGTTGCCAGGTAATTTCATAGCTTGTGAGTTTCTACACTTTGCTCCTCATGTCAGTGGTGCACAGACGGGTTGCATTGATTGAACTGTCAGTGTGGGGCATTGTGGGATGCCTTCTGAAAGCCATCAACAGTTGATATAAGCAACACAATGTCCGCACTGATGCTGCGTTAATCTAACTACTTCAACATTAACTCTTTGTCTCTTGTGGAGGCAGAGTTATTAAGTTAGTGTAGTGGGCGAGTTATGTCAGCGGGAGTGAAATTTTAGTGTAGATGCATAAATAGTTAGGTTGACATAAGCTGCCTTACTTGGACCTTACTCTGTAGTGTAGACCAAGCTTTGGTATAGATCTTGCTGTAGAGTGATGGGGCCCTTTAAGGATTAGAATAAAGACCCAGTCTGTGCTGGGATGCTTTCTTTGGCTTCTTGCTGTGGAGCTGCTGTTGTCCTACCTTCCATGTGTCTCGAGAGATTTTTGCTGGGATTTTCTCTGACTCCACTCCAAACTGCACAGGAAAGGGGAATGTTATGGCCATAGTACTTACAACTTCCCCTTCATTTTCAGTTGGAGATGATATTCTTCACTCTTTCCTAGAAACTCAGTGGTGTTGGTGGGTTAGGATTGCTGCTGTATTGCAACTCTATAGGTGGATGGCTGCCTTACACAGAGGGCCTAATCCTGGCGAAGGTGGAAAAGCAAAGACATCAGCCCTTGGATAAGAAGCAAGCCAGATACTAGGCTGAATGAGTGATCTTGCTTTCTCTTGAGTGAGTGTAAGCAGAGCCATCACCTCCCACCAAAGGGGACTTTTTTCCCAATTCAGTTTGTGAACCAGCCCCAAACTGACATGCAGTGGCTATAGTATGTGCTACTTGCTCATTGCAGAGGCACTGCTACCTGTGACCTCTTTTGCATCATGGAACTGTGTTCCTAGCATTTAACATTGTGCCCAACATTATAGTATACCTTCTTCTCCAGTACAACTGAAGGAAAGATTTAGCTCATAGACTGTTAGTTCTCTAGGAGAGTAGCTGTCATGTCTCTTGCATAGAGGATGATAGGTGCTCATGGGGAGCTTATTCAGACATTTGTCTTGTCTTGTGGTGATGGGAGAGGAGGAAAAGAGCAGTGAAGTTTAATTGTTAATATTTCTGTAGGTAATTTTAATGAGTGTTTCATCCCTAGAAGCATTTTCCAAATGCTAATCTTTACAAACATCCCTTTGAGGGGGAGAGGCAAGTTAACTCATTACACAAAGCAAGATACTTAAACCTAAGATTAAGTGACTGTGTCAGATTTGGGATTAGAATTTGGCACTTCCGGGCTCCCCATTCTGTGTTTGGACCAAACGTCTCTTAGACTGGGTGTACGCTGACAGCGGCAAATTTGCTGCCGTCATATCAATTGCTCTGGATCGACTGAGCAGTCTGTGTAGACCCGCTCAGTTGATCCAGCAAGTGAGGCAGGAAAACCACCTCGGTAAGTGGCATAGCGCTGTGTTGAAGGGAACGCTGTTCCCTTCAACGCAGCGCAGTGTGGATGGCGTGCAAAGGAGACGTCATAAAGTCGACGGGAGATACGCAGATGATTTACGTCACTTGTGTAGCTCCCATTGACTGCCGCAGAATCCCGAAGGTAAATTTAGACCGGGCCTTAAAGAGATACAGAACTAGAGTGTCTGCTAAGCTCTTCTAGTATTAAAAGTAAACACTGTTTTATATATTTTTTTAAAAAGTCAGGTAATTCAGTGAGTTTCCTGACAAACCGTTTTTATGGCCTTATATAAACTCATGACCGACTACGGCAAAAGTACTCTTCTATTGCTAAGAGCACTTCTACTTCCCTTTTTAAATACTGAAGTGAAACTGAGCTGCTCTGACCATCAGTGCTGCATGCAAATGTGCTGGAGGGACAGTTAGTTGCTGAGGCAAACTTATTTGTAAACTTTCTGTGTGTTGGGAGGTGGAGATGGGATAATGACATTGGTGCTTCACAGAATCATAGAAGATCGGGGTTGGAAGGGACCTCAGGTGGTCATCTAGTCCAACCCCCTTCTCAAAGCAGGACCAACCCCAACTAAATCATCCCAGCCAGGGCTTTGTCAATACAGGACTTAACGACTTCTAAGGATGGTTTCTTGGTTGTAAAAACTTGTTTCCATCATTGCTCCAAATGAGCTGGAGTTTGTTGACCTGCATGATATGCTCAAAGGATTTTCTTTTTTCTCATGCTTTTCCTCGGTAGGTAGAGTCCTTGAGCTTTTGTTCTGAAGATACTAACTCTTTAATGTTGGCTGACTTTGGGTTAGTTTGGAGACCTATCCTTCTGACTCAGTTCTACACTAGAAGTGCTGATATGTATTTTTACCCCTAGTGGAGGAAAAATGCTGACACTATAAACAGAATTTAGAACTGCTGACAGAAGCTGCATACAGTTCCCAGGATATTTTTGATTTAAAATTCTTTGTCTTGAGAAAGACAGGCTCAAGTGTCTCTATCTAAATAACTCAATTTTTAAACTCCTTCCTAAAAATAAAAAATTGTATAATATGGTGTAGATTTTAAAACCATTTTTTATTTTTTATAAAGTTCCCATTCACCGCTGTGTGTGCTATGCAAGCAATGAAAAATGTGACACTAAATGGATTCAAAAGACTATTTCAGAACAACACTCCAAAACATAGTTCTTCATCCACTTGTTCCAGAATCTACTTAACTTCCTTCAGGTTGCTGACTCGCTGCCTCTCCTTTTCCTTGAAACTATGCATGAAAATGTAACAAAAGCCCATTGTGTAACCTTGTGCTATAAACAACCAGATGCATAGTCTAGTCTAATCTTTTCTGTATAGATTCTTGTACTGTGGTCCTCACTATAGTATCAGCCTTCCAGTAATGCATTAAACAATGTGACTAACATCTGTCATGTTTGTTCTCTCATCCTTTCCCCAGGGGACAAAGTGTGTGGGGGTGTTTTAGGAGTTTTTTTATATGGTACACATGTTGCTATATGTATGTTAGAGAAGACAAGTTAAAGAGATGTACCTGGCACTTAAAATGGTAGCTGGTGAAGTTTGTGATGGTTCTTCGTTTTTGGAGTAATTTTTTCTACAATCTTGGGCAGGTCTGTCTCCTGCCAACTTTATCCTTATTGTAGAGACTGCCATTGTGCCAGAGAAGTGAAGTTGTCAGCCACAGTGATCACTTCTCAGAAGGTCTGATTCTCATGCCCTTCTTTAGATAAGTAATACCTTATTCTGCAAGTAATCCCATTGGCTTCATTGGGACTACTTGCAGAATGAGGCACTATGAACGGGGAGTCAGGGTATCAGACCAGCATAAATATCTGTGCCAATTTGTTTGAAAAAATCCCTTTTTCTAAAAGGAAAAAAAGTATACAAAATCTGTTAAAATGGCAATGACTAATACTTAAAGCTTCAACTTTTCGACAGCTCTGAATGTCTGAATTTATGTAATCTCCTTCCAACCACTTAGCAGTGGGAGAAAGGAGCTAGCAGACATGGATAGTGCATGCTACAGTGAGCACGCTCAGTGGAGCGAAGTGAAGATTTTGTGGCAGTTGAAGGCATGAAGAGCTGTCGGTGAGTTGGTTGAAATCTTCCAGAGCTCTTTCATCTTAGAGATCCTCACAAAGACAGAGGATTAATGTGGATATATGGGAGAGTATATTTCTGTTTTTGTTTTTCTGATCTATCATGAAACTACTGAAACTTATGATAAAGTTCATTTTATTTAATTGTTACATAATTTATTAATAAAAGGAATGATTTATTATTTATTCTTATTAATCTGAGGATTAGGAAGGACGTGCTTCAGACCTGAGGCAATAGCTAGTCCAGATATTTGGACCCAGTGCCATTGTACTAAATATCCTGCCCCTTCTTTGTGTTTATTCCATGGAGGCTGCCATTTTCCTGCTTGTTGGGCAGGAAGAGATTGCAACAGGAAAATACTTTTTGTGCATTGAAATCAATGGATATTGAAAAGTTTGTTTTTTTAAAAAATTTGTGTAATATATATCTTGCCATAGGGAAGATAAATTAAACCTGTTACAAACAAGTTAGGGTTGCTTAGCTGACAATACCTTAAGCAAGGAAATAGTGAGATAGGGTTGGGGAAAGGGTCTTCCTTATCTGCCTACATGCTACATTAGCTACTGTTCTTCTCACTCTCTTAAAAGAAATGAACTGATTACCTGTTGAGTTTGAAGTGATTTATTTGGATCATACTATAGCAGAAAACCTTGACTATGATCTAAGAAATATAGGCCAATGATTTCCTAGTAGGCAGGTATCCACATCACAAATTAGCACTCTGGATGGCTACACAGAGCACACGGACTACCTTTTGACTTCAGGCCGTTTGGTCAGGGTTAAATGACACCGGTGGATCACAGAATTACTGTTACTGTCACTAGCACACACAAATTTCCAGGCATGAAGTTACAAATATGAGACTCATAGATTGCAGGATGATTGGTCACAATAAACCTGAATTACGAACCCTGCTTAAATGACATGGTATTGACGGAGTAGATGAGACTATAACAGTCAATAACAAAACCAGTGCTGTTACAGTAAAATGGGTAACTGAGATCTTTAAGAAAATATTCTAATATAAATAATATGTTGCTGCTCTCCTGAAGACTGAGGCTGGAGTATTTCAAGGGAGGCCTAAATCACAGCCTCAGTACTTAACTAATTGCTTTGATTTATTGTTACCACTTCAGCATTTATTAGACTTAATGATTTCCCAAAAGGAGGAGTAACTGCAGCATAGAAGGTGAGTGTTCTAGGGTAAAAAAGGAAAGAATTAGTTTTTTTTTAAGTGCGTCCAGAGTGAATGAGAGAGAAGGAGGAAAAAAACTGTTGAATGAAGAATAGATGTGGTTCTGTTGGAGGAGAAAGGGTTGAGGGAAGGAAACGAGTCATAATTTGGAACCACTTGTCCATCTCTAATGGCTGTTCATTTACAGCTCTGGCAGCTGCAACTTTGGTTGAATCTGTTTTTGTTCCAAGAATCCTTGTTTAACAGTGGCATTTCTTACTCCAGCTTCTGCCAAGTCTTGGATGCTGTTTCCTGTTTCTATAGCTTTCACATTAACATTGCTAAAGAAATAAGCAAAGGATATTGCTAGCCTTTCAGAAGCAAGTGTGAGCTTCAGCTGATCATTTTAATAATATGTTAATAGTTGACTAGCTGTGTCTCAATAAGGGCTTCTCCTGACTATAACATTAGACTGGGTAAAAACACAACCCCTGTAGAGTCATTTTAATTAACACGTTAAACTTGACTTGCAGCCAGCATAGGCAGGGACTAGTTGTGTTTATGAAGATAGGCTTTAATTAGTTTAGAACTTGCTATTGATTGTTGTTTTTGATATCCTTAAAAAAAAAAAAAAAGGCTTTTCAAAGTTCCTGATGTCATTTAGAGTTGTCAGTGTTAGAATATCATTTGCTGAACGAATCAAATATATAGGCCGAAATGGTTTGGACATATTAGTGACCTGAGCATCAGGTTTGAAATAATCACAAAGCCTGGAACCACAGGTTCAAATCCCATCAGGGTCTTCTCTTGACTATTGTTCTTCTGAACAAGCTTTTTTTGTGTGGGACTTTCTGATGAGGCCTCTAAAAACAGAAGTACTGTCTGCACAGGCATTAGAGAATGATATTTGCCCTGTTTTGGCCAGAATGGTCATTCTCTTTGTATAGCGGGCTCTGCCCTTGGGCCCCACCAATTTATTGGAAACCTTTTAAAACACACTAAAGGATTTGACAGTATCCATGCCTTGCGTATGTGCAAATTCATAATTCTGGACAAGAACCTCTCAGCTTCTCCTTTCTTCCTCTCTTTAGGAACTTCATCATAAAAGAAAGTTAAAATAGTGGAGAGGCTTAGGGGAGGAGGATAAAAATGATTAGACCTATATTTAGAACTTATTTCCTAATATATAGAGCTCTCATCCTGTAAAGATTTATACAACTGCTTAACTTTACACATGAGTAAATCTCATTGTAGCTATTGCGCTTTACATTGCGCTTATTGTAGTCCTGTTGACTTAATTATATAAAATTAAGTCTGTGCATCAGTGTTTTGCAGACTTGTGGCTTAGGTTCCTGTGACATAGCCCCCACTGATCTGGATTGTGTCCTGGTATGTCACCCCAGCCTTGTAACCTGGGGTGCCTTACAATGCCTTGCTTAAGTAGCTCCCATTTGAGCTGTTCACAAACAGCCTTCCAGCATGCAAGCCACACCCTGAGTGTCTGTGTATAACTGCAGCCTGCCAGTTACACCCTGGCTTATACCAGCCTTGGTTATGCTTCAGAGGGACCCCAACACGCACCCCGTCCTGGATCTTCCCTCAGAAATGTATGCCCTATATTGCCCAGTCCTCTCCTGGACAGGATGAACATATTAAGTCTGTTATCCCTTTAAGGGAATAAAATGAAGTTATCCAGACACTCTGGACTAGATAAAACAAGTGTATTAACTACAAAGAGAGAGATTTTAAGTGAGTACAATTAATGAGGCATAAAAGTCAGAAATGGTTACAAGAAATATAAAGGTAAAATGCTTACTAGTGCCCAACTTAAACTGAATTAGAATCAAACAAAATTTCTCACCACATGATTCCAGTAAGGTTACTGGCAAAACTCTTCATGCCAGGACCCCATCCCAAAGTACGATAGTTGTTTTCCTTTGTCGTCTTAGATGCAATATCAGAGACAGAAAGACAGAGTGTCTTAAGGTGCTCGCCCCTTCTTTTTATAGTTTGTCATATTCTTGAAAAACATTTCTAGCTGGGAACTAGGAGACAAAGATTCTGTGTGGAAGGATGTTCCCTGCTGTTTTTTCCACTTGGTTGATCTTCCTTTGCTTCCTGTTTCTGGTTGATGACTCTGTTTAGTGCTTAAATGCAAATTAAGACTCTTTTGCTCAAGACAGGCCTGCTTGACCAGTTTGGTGCTGTGTGGGTTAGGGACATGCACTCTTGTCATCATACAAGGGAATCTTATAACTTCACATACAGTGTTGCCACACATTTTATCAGGACAATATTGACCAATAAATTATGAATTTTCAAATACCTCACAAGGCATACCTGTACAAAGATTATTACAGTAGTGTGTAGGATGTGACTACAGGGATGTATTCTGTCAGTTTGGAGCTATGCTGAAGTAATAAGTTGAACTTGTACACACTGATCAGCAAAACTAAGCTAGAAGCAGGGTTAGCTGGGTCTGTAGTTAAATAGGTAACTAGGTGTGGTTCCTATCCTGTGTTGGACGTATCTTGGATGTAGTTGTATCTGAGTGGGTTCTAGTTAGTTTAATGGTCCTTGATAAATCTTCTTTTGTAGGCATCCCTATAGATTCAAACAGGCCTGATGCTTGGTTAGCAGAAGCTTGAAAACAAGATATAAGACCGTAAGTGTATTCTAATACTGGTTGCTCTTCTTGGGGTGATTGGAAGAAAACTTTGTGGAGACTGTCTTTTTTTTTTAAGACAACTGATAGCAAGTTGTAAATATACTTAACCAGTGGCAAAGACAGCACCTATCTTAGGCCTGGGCTACACTAGGGCCCTGTCTACACTTACCTTGGAGATTTGGTGGCAGTTGACAGGAGTTAGGCAAGCTACGCAAAAAACTTGCGTAACTCCCGTTGACTTCTCTGCTTCTGTTCCTGCGCTCCATCCTCAATGCACTGTACTGATGGGAGCTGCATTCTGTTGACCCAGTGCTACGCCACCCGAGAAGGTGGTTTTAATATATCGATTTCTGAATCGACTAAGCGGGTCTTCACTGACTGCTAAGTCGATCCAGAGAAATCGATCTGACGGTGGCATATTTGCCGCTGTCAGTGAAGACAAAGCCTAGGAAATTAGGTCGGTATAACTACATTGCCCAGGAGTGTGAAACATCCCCATCCCTGTACAACGCAGTTAGAACAACTTAATCCCTGGTGTAGACAATGCCACGTAGATAGAAGAATTATCTTATCAATCTACCCATTGCCTCTGAGGGAGGTGGAGTACCTATGCCGACAGGAGAAGCCCTCTTGTCTGCATAGATATTGTCTTCACTGAAGCACTACAGCTGTGCCACTGCAGTGTCTTAGGTGTAGTCGAGCCTTTAGAGTTGCATGCTGCTGCCCATCTTTGTAGTAAAAACTTAGCATGGGGATATTACTTTGTTTGGTTTAGATTTTAAGTTCCTTTAATATGTTTGGGGGGGGATTGGTTGGGATTTTTTTGTAGTACAAGGGGGTGTTGTTATGGGGTGCCGTTCTTATGGTCAAAAAAGGCTTCTTTGAAGAGTAACAGACTACTAGAAAGTCATGCACATTTACAAATTGCATTTCATCCCTAAACCTTTCGCAAACACATGCAGCACCTCTGAACTCTAGCTACTTCTGGAAGAAAACCTAAAGGGTATTGCTAACAATAGATTTTTTTTTAATTATTTTTTTAAGGCCAGAAAGGACCACTAGATCATGTAGTTTGACCACCTGTATAATACAGGCCATATAATTTAAACGCATTAATCCTGTATTGAGCCCAATAACTTGTTTGACTAAAGCATATCTTCCAGAAAATGTATCCAGTTGTGGTTTGAAGACCTCAAGACACAGACAGTGCATCATTACCCTTGGCAGAAAAAAGCAGCTGCAGGAGACAACCAAACTCACCATTCCCTATAAATATGGGAGAGTGGCAACCTGCACTGTCACGCATGCATGCTGCAGATGGGGAAGGGAGTTCAGAACTCAAGACAGACCAAAAACCACAACGTCATATTATTATTTTATAATAGCTAGTGTTGAAAACAGGAATACAACTGTCATGGAAGCACGTCGGCTGCAAAGAAGATTGTGATTGTGCTGAAAGCAGGAAAGAACCCTCTTGTGAACACATTTTCATATTTTAAAGAAAAACAAATGGTTAGGAAAAAACAGATTCATATTTTTTACTAAAAGTTTTCCTTCGAAGGAATTGGTACTGGAAAATGTAATAATTCCTGTCCAGATAATATAACTGGAACCATACAAGTTACCTAGATGCATTTAATATAATTAGCATTGCTTGGATCTACTGTATACGGTTTAGGCCTTTCTCCCTTATACTTTCAATCCGTTCTACTTATAACGTTGTTCTTTTGGTGTATAGTTGGGGACCCTTTACCATGTCTATCTCACTTACTTAGCTGGTAGTCCTTCTTCCTAGCATTTTAAGAAAATTTTTATGACAAATACTTTGTGGAATTGTTGATGTAGCCTCAACCTGATATGATTATGGACTCAGAAACTTAAAACTTGATAGGTAGCCAGGTGGGAGATAGGAAGAAATGTCTCTGTATACGGTAGGAGAAGGCTATGCGTGGGTGCCTCAAGAAATGATTAGAGAGAGCCAATTACTACAGACTTGAGATGTTTTTTCTAGGTTGAAAAGCGAAGGGAAGCCTAGTTGATGGGACTTTGCAAAACTACTCAGACGAGGTATGTTCTGCAGACCATTTTTTCAAATTGCCTTCTTAAGAAAATTACTGTATTGAAAATTACGCACAGATATTCCCAAGGAGACTAAAATCTTGCAACCTGTGATGAGAATTGCTGAAGGGAAAGGAATTTCTGGGGCCTACACCTCATTAATGCTCTCAGTCAGATGGGGCTTAGGTGTAATGTCCTCTCCTGTTGAAGTGTATCACAAAGGCGAACACAGAGGAGAACCCTAAAGACCAGGGAGGAGATGTGGTCTGGCAGCAGTAGAGGTGACACACGTCACAGCATGGTCTGCTTGCAACTTTCAAACGAAATCTGGTGGCTTGTTATTTGTCTGATTATGTGCAATTGGTTGTTTGAATATGGGACATTCCAGATATATGCAGCAGCAGTTGTACTGAGTGTGCAATAAGTAAATTCAGGTAAACGGAGATGCATGGCTAAGCCCCTGTTTAACCTGTTAAACCTGTTAACCTGTTAAACCTGTTAAACTTTGTCCTAGAGCGGACAGATTCTTAGTTTCCTTTTCCTGTATAAGGTTTGGTCTACACTGCAGACCTATATCAGTGTAACTATGTTGTCCAGGGATGTGACAAATCCACACCCCAGGAGTAACATGGTTATAAATGACCTAATCCTCCATGTAGACAGCGCAATGTCTGTGGGAGAGCTTCTCCCATCGACATAGCTACTGCCTCTCGGGGAGGTGGATTAAGTATGCCGCTGGGAGAGCTCTCTCCTATTGGCTTGGAGTGTCTTCATTAAAGAACATCTGTGCAGCTGTGCCAATGCAGCGTTTTAAGCTTTGATCATCATTTGAGTTTATTTAAAGCTCAATCAGGAGGGGGATACTGAGCAACATCTGTGAATTGCATCAGTTTAATCAGCTCAGTATTGAACTTTGATGCTTCTTGCCAGTGTAAGTTTGTATTTGATGCTTTTTTTCTTCCTTATATATGTAGTTGCATCACAGACAGCATTAGAGGGGTGTGTGAATTGAAATCTTGGGCTTCTGTCTGTGTCTGCATCCTGGAGAGCATCCTGGGGAGAGGAGTAGATTATGGTGGCTTTCCAAGTCATGCAGATCTGCACCAAGAACTTGCGATCTAGTTTAAGAGGAGATGAAAAAGTACCTTTATCAAACAATAAGAGTAAAAGTAGGGATCCTAGTTTTCTGTGATTAAAAACCCAAAATTCTCCAATATCCCCCCATCCATGTTTTTGCATGATTAAAATGGAATGCTGAACTTCAGTTTCCTTAGCCACAATATATTTAGGTATCAGTTGAACACACTATTTTATTGAATATATTTACAATTTCTAAGCAAGTTTAAAGCCTACCAGTGCCAGCAATCATCATAATAAAATAAAATTAATAGAATGAATCAGTCATTATGCATTTTTTCTTTACTGTCGATGGCCCTGCTGCTTCAGCCTCTTGTTTTCATTCCATTCAGTTTAGCACTTTCAGTGTGTTCTACAGTTGTCTGCCTTTGAACGTAACCTACAGCCTTGCTGCATACAGTACAGAACAGCACAAGTGTGAAATTTGTTCATACCAAACTCAGTAACACAGTCTTCAGGGATGATTTTTTTTGACATTTTCGGTGTCTTTTCATAACTTTAATTACCCACGTCTGGAGACTGAAGTGAAATTTGAGATGCGTTAAAACGCGAACCCCTAAACACCATGGAGTAACAACTGTATGCTGGAAGCAGTTTAACAGAATGTGTTTAGCTATGTAAATTTAAAGCGCATTCAAAAATCAACCACAAGAGGATGAGATTGCACGCATTGAATAAGTGACACTGCTATTTTCAGTGAAATTCAGTTAATATTTTGTCACAACATGTAAAAACTAAAGATTCTTCGTAAAAATGCCAATTCCACATTTTTCAATGGCAAATGGATTTCTAGAGTTCCTAAGAGTAAGACACTTTGCTTTTGTTCCTAACTATTCACATTTTATATCTTAATCTTATTCCAGTTTACATCATTTTCTTTTAAACCTACCAATTTCTGTGAATTCTTTTGCACTTTTTTGATATGGGGATTATAGAAAAATGGGAAAAGATAAGGTAGAATGAAGAGAGAATTGGGAAGAGGAGAGGTGAAAGGTTGGAAATACAGTAAGGGACAGAATAACGAGAACATGAAGCATGGGAGGTAAAACAAGTAAACGGTTCCCTCCCTGGCTGCTGTGAATCCCCCATCTATGCTGAGACTCACTGTGAGAGGGGGAACTTTTAAGCTTTGCCTTCAGAGCCTGTATGTGGGCTGACTAATTGGCTGACAATAACTTACTTTGTGTTAAAACTCCAGTGTAGACAAACCCTTTCCTGTGTAGCGGTTCAGTACCTGGCACAGTGGGGGCCTGTAGGTGGGCGGTTGTGCCGCCCGGTTGCGGCGGCCCGTCCGGTGGGCCCGACCGTTGGGGAAGGTCCTGGACTCTTCCGCCCTAGAAGGGGAATTCTTGACGAGTCCAGCTGTAGGCCCGGCCCCCTGGCAGGGCGGGCGAGCAAGCAGTCCTTCGCCCCGGCCCCCTGGCAGGGCGGGCGAGCAAGCAGTCCTTCGCCCCGGCCCCCTGGCAGGGCGGGCGAGCAAGCAGTCCTTCGCCCCGCTCCCTGAGCAGCAGGGCGGGCGAGCAAGCAGTCCAGTGGCCC